>JACBWW010000035.1:2648741-2684553 GCA_020086605.1 Lanius collurio | reverse complement strand
CATCCCCCGACACCTCCCGCAGCCCCGGGCCGTGCCGGCGGCCGCGCGCCACGTGTGTTCGCTTTCTGCTCGGGTCATCCCGCAAAGCGCCGTGCCCCACGGCAGCAGCGGGTGAGCCTGGCCTGCAGCGGCAGCCGCTCCGGTAGCCACGGCGTGTCCCGGCCGCACGCGGCTGCGCCTGCTGTCGTGGAGGGTGATGGCGGGCCTCGGTGTGGAGCTCCCCCCGGGCAGGCGAGAGCGGTCCCGCTCCGCAGAGCTGGAAGCGCCATCGGGGCCAGTGCCACTGTGTGGTGGGCCAGGGTCCAGCTGCCTGGGTTGAGTCTCCCCACGCTGGGGACGTGGGTTGGTGCCACGCCAGGTCCCCCCTGCAGCACACGGCGGTGCCGCGCCAGGCTCACGTCCCATTGGCGTGGGTTTGGGGAGCTCGGTGACCTCTTGTCCCAGGTGCGCCGGGCAGGTGCAGCGTTGCTGCTTCGTTAGCGCCGCTCATTAAACACGGGCAGGACGGGTGCGCACTAGAGCGCTGCCCGCTGCCGCCGGCGGCGACCTTGTCCCACTGGGCAGCCGTGGGTGCCGGCGCTGGGCTGTCCTATGCCCCACCGCGGGGCCAAGGGGCACCTGGGGAGGGGCGGGTAACCTCTGCCCATAAGTAGCCTGTCCCCGTGACAGGATCCGGTGCTGCCGGCACGTCCCCGCGGCACCATGGCGGAGATGCTGCCGGCGTGGGTGACCAATGACACCGCCGAGGGGACTGAGCCCGAAGGGGTGGGTTAGGGTGCAGCGGGGTCGGGGCAGACTGGCCCCTGGCGCTGTGGTGGTTGGCACAGCCCCAAGGCTGCGGTGGTGGGCACCATCCTGATTACCCTGGGGGTCTTTCCAGGATGCAATCCAGATGCTCAACACCCTGCAGACCAATGCCAGCTACCTGGAGCAGGTGAAGCGGGAGCGCGGTGACCCCCAGGCCCAGCTGGAAGCCATGCAGGGCTTTTTGGAGAGGAGTGGACTGAAGGTGAAGGACTGATCCCCGTCCATGTTCCCCCTGTCCTGTCAGCAGTGCCACCAAGCTTGACACTGGCTGCCATGGGGGTCTCACAGGGTGGTTGAACTCTTACAGGTCGAGGACCTGGATCGACTGAACATCATCCACGTCACGGGGACGAAGGGCAAGGTGAGGTGGGTGGGCGGTGCTGTGGGGTATTGAGGGGCTGAGGGGGGCCTGCTGGTGTCCACGGCTCCGTTTGCCCCCGCTCTGGAACAGGGGGTTTAACACTGCTGTCTCCTCAGGGCTCAGCGTGTGCCTTCACTGAATGCATCCTCCGCAGCTACGGGTTGAAGACGGGCTTTTACAGGTGGGCATGGGGGTCAGGAGGGTTTTGAGGGGCCAGTGGAGCTGTGCCTAACTCTTCCTCCTGCTCTGTACCCCCAGCTCTCCTCACCTCGTGCAGGTGCGCGAACGGATCCGCATCAATGGGCAGCCCATCAGCAAGGACCTCTTCAACAAGTACTTCTGGCTGGTCTATAACCGCCTGGAGGAGACCAAGGTGGGGGCAGCAGGGTTTGTGGGGGTGGTCTCTCCCTTGAGTCCCCTGCTCCCAGGGTCATGTGCTCACCCTGCTCTGCCTGGCAGGACCCAGTGCATGCCAGCATGCCGGCATATTTCCGCTTCCTCACCATCATGGCCTTCCACGTCTTCCTGCAGGAGAAGGTCAGTGGTGGTGGCCTTCAACTTGTGACAGAGATGTCAGGTGGGTGGGGACCTCAGGGAGGGGGGATGTGGGATCCAGCCCCCACTTGGGGCAGAATTTGTGTAGGTCAGGCTATTGTGGCTGTAAACAGGGGATGCTGTGCCAGGTGGATGATTCTCCCATAAACAGGGGGTGTGGTTACCTGTGGGTTTGGAAGGGGTGGTGACAGGGACCCGTCTCCACCCACACCCCTGAATCCATGGGGACATATGCTGCTGGTGGCTCTGATGGCTCCAGTGTCCCTGTGTCCCCAGGTGGACCTGGCAGTGGTGGAAGTTGGCATTGGTGGCACCTATGACTGCACCAACATCATCAGGTAGGAGCTGGCAGGCTGAGCCTATCCCCAGGGCTTCCAGGGCCTGATGTCCCCAGAGTGGAGGGGGAACAGCAGGGAAACTGCCATGCTGCATCTGCAGGGCACCGGTGGTGTGTGGGGTCTCCTCCCTGGGCATCGACCACACCAGCATCCTAGGGGACACCATGGAGAAGATCGCCTGGCAGAAGGGGGGCATTTTTAAGGTAGGGAGACCTAGTCTTCTCTCTCTTGTGTTTTTGGGGTGTGTTCCCCCATGTCCCTGGGCACCCCCATGTCCCTGAGTACCCCCATCCTTCCCAGCCCGGTGTGCCAGCATTCACCGTGGCGCAGCCGGAGCGGCCGCTGGAGGTGCTGAGGGAGCGAGCCCAGGAACGGAAGGTGAGTTGGGGGCAGGGGTGTGGGTGGGGGGTGTAACCCAGGGCAGGGGGCTCAGCCTCCTCTCCCTGCAGTGTCCCCTCTACCTCTGCCCGGAGCTGGATGAGTTTGAGGAGGGCTGCCGGGTGCTGGAGCTGGGGCTGGCGGGTGCCCACCAGCGCTCCAACGCCGCCCTGGCCTTACAGCTGGCACGGACGTGGCTGCAGCGCCGCGGCTGCCAGGGTAAGGCGAGGGGACGGGGACAGGGGGCCAGACCCCACCAGGGCCCCTGAGGTCTCAGTGGGATGCCTGTCCTGCCTAGCTCTTGGGGAGCTGAAGGACGTGCCGCCAAGCACCGAGCTGGTGGGGAGGCCAGTGCCACTGGCGCCTGCCTTCCGACTGACCGATGCCATGATTCAAGGTGCAGTATGGTCATGCTGGGACCCCCCATCACCATGTCACAGGGCTTAGCGGGGCCATGCTGGACCCCAGCCAGTGCCATGTGTGCTGGAGGGCACAGTCTGCCCCACACTGGATCCCCATGGGGGTGCCAGTGTTGGGGAAGGTATGAGGGTCCCAGCCATGCCCTGTGTTCCCCCAGGCCTGCGGGACACAGAGTGGCTGGGCCGTACTCAGGTGCTCTCCCATGGCCCCGTGACGTGGTACTTGGATGGAGCTCACACCACCAGCAGCATCCAGGCCTGTGTCCGCTGGTTCCACCAGGCCGCCCTCAACCAGGACAAGCCCCATGAGTAAGGAAAGGGTGCAAGGGGGGGACACACACGTTGTGGGAGTGTGGTGGTGGTGCTGGAGGTCCCCTGGGGGCATGGGCCACTTGCCCTTTCTCCCTGCAGCGGTTCTGAGGTGCGTGTGCTGCTCTTCAATGCCACAGGCGACCGGGACACGGCGGCACTGCTCAAGCTGCTGGTGGTGAGGTTTGGGGGGCACGGGGGGGGGTCACTGTGCCTGGATGCTTGGATTCTCTGTCTGTCTTGGGACCCATTTTGCTGTGGGTGCAGGGAGCCGCAAGGTGGAGCTGGCACTCGGTCTGTCTGTCTGTCTGCCCACCCTGCTGTCCTGGGGTGTATCCCACTTCAGCTCCCCCCTGCAGGGGTCTCATAGTCCTGGGTGTGGGGAAGGGACTTGGATCACCCCCTGCCCCATCCCCTGTAACCCCACTGGTATGGGACTGACTGGTCCCAGTGGAAATCGCATGGGTGGGTCCTGAGGGTTCCCACAGTGCTGATTGCTCCTGTCTCTCCAGCCCTGTCACTTTGACTATGCTGTCTTCTGCCCCAACTTCATGGAGGTGTCGGTGGCCAACAACGCAGGTGAGTGCTGAGGAGACAGGGTCTCCCACAGCCCCCCATCCTGATCCCTCCCCAGCTCCCCCTGCAATCCCTGACTGCTGTCCTCATCACTTCCAGACCAGCAAAACTTCAATGTGACGCTGGAGAATGCCCTGACCCGTTGCCTGGAGAACCAGCGGACGTGGACAAGGCTCCTGGAGGAAAAAGCGGGCCAGGACCCCTGGCTCCCATCTCCCCTGTGGGTGGGGGGGCTGCTGCAGCCAGCCCCTGCCCGAGGCTCCCTGCTCCTGGTGCCCCCAGCCCCACGACCCCTCAATTCCCCAGCCCTCGTGTTCCCGTGCCTGGCCCAGGCGCTGCGGTGGGTAGCACAGGGCCGGGACCCCCATCTGGCGGCCCCCACAGCCTCGGGGGCTCACCCCCACCCCGCAGCCAGCAGTGGGGCTGTGCTGCTGCGGGAGGCAGCCGTTGTCCATGTCCTGGTAACCGGCAGCCTGCACTTGGTGGGAGGGGCCCTCCGGCTGCTCAACCCTGCACTGTCCCAGTAACGGGGGACAGAGCTTTGACCTCTGTTTACTTGAAGCAACAGTTTTGCCCCCAGTGATGCTCAGAGGCATCTGGAGGGCATGTGGGACCTCCTCACCCCATCCTGGCTTGGCTGTTTTCACCCCAGTGCCTTTTGCTTGTGCCCTTCCCGGGACACTGTCCATGGAGGGATGCTCCTGGCCTCCATCCCCTCCCTAGTGAGACTGACTGGGGGGATCTCCAGGGTTTAGGGGGCTGCCTCAAGCTGTTGATGAGGTCCCAGTGCCCAGGGGGCTGGTAGGTGGGAGCCTCAAGCTGTGGCAAGGCTTGGCATCAGGGCACAATTAATTTAACATAGGGAAGATTTTTATTATTGATAAAAGTTTGTAACTTGGACAGGGAGCTGGGGGGGTGGTGGGTTCTGCCCATCGTTCTGTGGGAGGGCAGCAGCCTTGCACCATCCTCCACAAATAAACCTCTTGCTGCTCCCAAGGGTGCCTGCTGCCTTCTTGGGGGAATGCAGGAAGGGCATGGGGGTCACCCCAAGTGCTGGGGCATGTCCAGGGGGCACCCACTTCTTCCCCCCCCATTTGATGGGGAGCCTTGTGGGAGGCTTTGGCAATAGCTGCTCTTTCTGCCTCCCCACTGCAGCGGGGGACCCCAGGGGGGTTGCAGGCTGCTCCCCCCCTGGTGTGGGCTGCCCTCCGGGGGCCAAAGCATTCACTGAATGAGTAATGGAGGCCCCCTCTGGGCTCGGCCTGAGGTTTGGGGCAAAAAATCAGCTTAATGGCACTGGGGTGGGTCCCTAAGTCCGTTGGCCGGGGGCTGCGTGGGCTCAGGGGGGCCCAGGGACGTCAGGCCATGCTGCTGGTGGAGCAGGGGGTGCTCTGGGTGCTGCCGATGCTGTGGTTGGTGCTGCTGCTCTCCGAGGCCGGCGCCGTGCTGGAAACCGGCTGCAGTTTGGAGATGGGACCTGGCTCACACCACCCGCCACGGGGAAACACCAAGGGAAACCAGACTCAGGGCAAACAGTGGTGGCCTTGGCTCGGTCCCATGGGACCTTCCAGCCCTCATACACAAACCCTCACAGATCACTCCCCAGCTGGCCCCTGAGCATGGGACACCAGGAGCAGGAGTGAGGGCAGATTGCAGAGGGGCTCCCAGACAAGAAAGAGGGACCCCTGAGGAGCTATAGACACCTGGACCAGGGTTATCCCCCTATAGCATTGCCAGGACTGTACAGATGTAGGGCAATGGAGCAGCCTGGTCTCTGGCTCAGCTGGGGACTTTGCCAGGAGGGAAAATGGGCAACCCAGTAAGGGACATGCATGTGGCCCCCCCATCCCACTCTGGGGGTCCCAAGGGGTGGTAGATACTCACGGGTGTGAGAGTAGATGTACCAGAGCCCAGCAGTGAGGAGTGCCCCGATGAGGAAGGCACCAAAGGTGATGCCCAGGACAGCAGCCAGCCCCAGCCCACGGTCTGTGGGAGGATGAGACTGTCAGCACTGCCACTCCCATTCCCACTGACCACCTCCCTTGCCCTGAACTTACAGCTGAGCGGCCGCCAGGCATCCTTCACTGTCACCTCCAGGACCTTCTCGAAGATAGTGTCGTTCTGTGGAGGTGGAGGTTGGGGTGAGAAGGGTAAGACGTGCACCCCTGCAGGGTGACAGAGCTGGGGGCCCCAGGCTCTTTGCAGACCAGGGAATGCTGCTCCTGGACCCATCACCCAATGGTGCGGGTGTGCATCAGGCTACTACCACCGATGGGGACCAGCATGGTGGCATCACAGGGTGGGGGGTTACACTGACCTGCAAACCAGCCTTGCACTTGAGCATGGCTGAGAAGGGAATGTGTCCGTCCTCAGGAATGCTGTAGGTGAAGCGGAAGCGCCAGACCTTCCTCCCATGGCTGCTGGGGGGGCCCTCCAGCACAGCCACCCCTGCACCACGGGCCTCCCCACCCTGTACCAGCAGCACTGGCTCCCTCCCTGAGGCCACCAGCCAGCACTCCTTCAGCTGCAGGTCGGCTGGGTGATCCATCCACCGCATGGATGCCTGCATGGGGTGGGAATGGGGCACACCATCATGGTCACTGGCCCAGAGATGGCTGGACTGCCCCAGCCTGGGCAGCAGGACAGTGGCAGTACCTGCACAAAGGCCTCCTTGTTGATCTCCAGCTCCGTCTGTGGTGCCTCAAAGGCAGCGGTGGGGAAAAGGCGCAGGAAGAGCTCCCGCGGGATCTCGCACTGGAAGCCCACCTGCAAGAGGGGGCAGCGCTGAGGGGACACCCAGCACCCAGCTGACAGCGACAACAACACCTTCTTCCACCCCTGGACGCAGTGGGAAACCCGGCCCTTACCCGCACACTCCGGAGCACTGCATCCTTGGCCAGGCTGAGGATGAGCTGCAACAAGGCAGAAAGGTTGGGTCAGTCAAGTGGTCCCCATTGCTGGGGTCTGTTGTCGGGATGGGGATGGGGATGGGATGGGGATGGAATTGTCCCACCCACACACTCCCCCTCCATCTCAGCCCTGGGATGGAGTATGATGTTTCCAGCTGTGAAAGAGCAAGGAGGTCCTGGTGGAGAAGCCCCAGCAACAATCACTGAAGTTCTCATGGGCCATCAGTGGGGCTGGGGGCAACGTCCCCAGCCAGCCCCCCTCTCACCTCATTGTTGGCATAGCCTCTGCCCTCCAGTGAGGTGCCACAGTGGCTGAGGGGGCTTTTCAACATGAAGTGGGTGGCATTTTTCTCTGCCTGGCAGCTGATGTCCCTCAGGGTGATGTTCACCACATCCTTGATGGGCTGGGAGGAAAGCACACTGTAGTCATCCACTGACTGGGGACAGCCCTGTGCCACCCACCCCAAGCACTCAGAGGAAAATGCAACTTCAGAGTGATGTTGGTTGACATTGGGACCCCTCTCCACCCTCCTCACCTCCAGGTAGGACCTGATGATGACAATCTCCATGGTTTCATCTGTGCACTTCCAGGGCTTGAGTGTGCGCAGCACCTGGTGGGGCAAGTCTGGGGGCTGTGTGATGACAAGGGGGGGTGTCGTCACAGGTGTCTCAGCCATCTCTGCAGGACAGGAAGATGAGTGGGAGGCTGAGTGGGAGCGGTGGGACCCTCCCATCTCACGCAGCCCTGGGGCACCAGGGGCCTCACCGTGCCCCTGGATCTCCAGGCTGATGTGGGTGCTGGCAGGGATGGCAGAGTAGGAGGCAATGACACTGTAGTTCTTCTCGAAGGCTTTAGCGATGAGGTCCTGCTCTGTGTCAGGCAGGAGATCCCCACGGAATAGCACCGTGAATAAGGACTCCAGCCTGTAACTCCCAGAGACCTGCAGTGAGGAGAAGGGGGGAAGCATAGAGGGGCTAAGTGGAGACAGGGATAGCTGGGGGTGCACAAGGCAAGGTTCATCCCAGCTCTGAGGGCTTGTAGCAAGAGGCCTGCCACTTCCCCATGTCTGATGTCTCCAAGTCCCCTCCTGCCACCCTCCCCATGCCACCAGCATCTCCTGGGCATCTGGCAAACCCCTTGGTGGGGGTGGTGGGGAAGACACATTCTCCTCAGCCTACCAGTAATTGGATGTTGCACTTCAAGGAGAGGGACCAGGTGAAGTTGGCCTTGCTCTGCAGGATGAGAATCTGGTTGTTGACAGAATTCTCAGGACATGTGAGAGACAGGTTCACCTCTTTGATGGGGGAGCTGCGAAACCACAAGACCTCCTTTCTCAGCATCCCACACCAACAGGTCCCACATCCAACTCGGGATGTGGGGCTCTGCCTTTGAGACACCCCAACACTTTCCCAAGCATCTCCAAGCATATCCCACCACCGGTCCCACAGCTGGCACTGTGGTACCTGGGCTCTGACTGCAGATGGACGATGTGAGCGGCCCTGGAACTCTGGGCATCACTGCGTGAGCAGCCCTTCACCCCGTGGAAGAAGACCTCAGTCTCAAGGTGCAGAATGGCGTTGAAGTGCTCCTGGGGAATGCATTCTGGAGGGCTGTGGGCATCTGTGTAGGTGGTGGGGTCATCAAAGTCAAACTGGGCTCAGTGGGTGGGGAGATGCTCAGGGTCAGGGGCATCATTCCCCATGGCATCTCCCCGGGGAAGGTGCTTTGCCCCAGGAGGTTGTTACCCTTCTGGAGCAGGAAGATCATTGCTGCCCACTCCAGCCCCCAGTGCTAGCCCCAGCCCCATGCACCTTCTCCCAGGTGGAGCTGGATCCTGCGGGGGTCGTGAAGCTCACTGTAGGATGTGATGCCATTGTAGTGAGACAGAGCCCAGGCCAGCAGCTGCCCGTCGCTGGAGTCCATGGGTAGCTTAGGGTTTTGTGCTCTGATTCTCTCCGGGCTGAGGTGGGCATCCTGTGGGCCAAGTGACAGCCTAAGCTGGGGTGAGGAGCAAGGCGCATCCCTCCCTTACACAAGCTGGCATGGGAAAGCAAGGAAAACCTTCCCCTGCAGTGTGCAGGGTACAAATGTAAACCCTAAAACAGGTGAGTGTCCCTGGAGCCCGGGCTGGGGGCCACTCTGGATGAATGGGGGTTTTTGGCGCCGTGAGCTGAGAGCAGCCAGTGGCACGTGGAGGGCTCAGCCCACTTTATTATTAGCCACAAACAAAGCAGGAGGTTTATTTTGCTAACAAAGCGCCCGACCCCGGCTCAGCTTGCTGGAGCCAAACCCCGTCTCTGACCTTCCTCCCGCCGGCCGGAGGAAATGGGAGCTTTTTCCAGCCCTGTGCGTCATTCCCTGCCTGGCCAGCCCAGTGCTCAGCACCGCCAGCAATGGTCAGGAGCATCCCCTCCTCCCTGGGGCACCACAAGCATCATGTCTGGTAATCAGGGGGAGCAGTGACACCCTTAAATATCCCCATGGATGGCCCCAGCCCTGCTGCCCCCCCGGATTGCTCCCGATGGGCTGTGGCACTCACGGTGTGGATTTTCAGGTTTGAGCACGGGGAGGTGATGTTGGCAGAGCAGCGGGCACAGAGGAGAACGAGCACTACTGACCGGTTGCAGGCATCGTCTCGTGGAGTGGCTGTCACCCTTAGTGGGACAGGAGAGGCCTGGGGTGGAAGAGGAGAGTGTCACCACCGTGGCCACCAAGCCACAAGTGTCACCTTCCTGGCTGCCCCCTGGAGCCAGAGGGAGCAGGGAGAGACCTCAGGCTGGCCCTGAGGATGAGCCATGCAAGAGGCAGCCGTGGGTGAGTTTAGGGGGCAGGGATGCCACATGGGTGTGTACCCACACCAGTGGGGGCAAACACCTCCTGCCTCCCCTAAGCAAGGGACCAGCAGTATCCCCACCTGGAAGATGGTGGTATCCCCTCACTGGTGTCCAGGACACTCGACATAGTGGGGTCTAGGCACCCCCTTCTAAGGGACGAGGGCATCCTTGAGTTAGAGACTAAGTAATCTCTGCACTGGGTATGAGGGTGTCACCCCACTGTGGACTGGGGTATCCCCATATTGAGGACTGGAGCATCCCTACACTTGCTAGGGCATCCCCACCCTGGGCACTAGAGCATCCTCACTGTAGGTACTGTCTCCCACTGAAGACTGGAGAATCTCCACCCTGGCCACTGGGATGTCCCCTGGCAGGTTTCCCAGCCCTATCCCAGCACAGTGCAGCTGCTCCAGGCTCAGGTGTGTCCATACTGGTGTGCAGAGATGCCTGGGTACAGTGGTGGCACACACCATTCCTCGTGGCTTGCACGGCCTGGTTGCCTCCAGCTGGAAATACGGATGGGGAAGTCAAAACTCCAGGTGCTAAGTTTGGCACCTGCTGCCTGAATAACAGCTCTCAAAGTTCTGAGCCAGGCAGTGGGCAGAGAAAACCAGCCAGGGACTGGATGGGTGGATGCTGTTGCCAGTGCTGGGCATAGGGCTGGCACAATGAGGCTGTGGGCATCCTGGCCGGGCCACGGCCCTGTGGCAAGCGTGGGTGGCCAGGGACCCTGGGTGGCCCCGAGCGTCAGGGAGGAGCTGGTGGCGGCTGTTTTTCCTGCCGCGTGTTTTGTGGCACTCCATTGTTTGGCTGCGCGAGTGGCGGGAGCTTCGGCGCTCCCCACCGCCGCCTTTTGGGTTATTTTTTTCTTTTTCTTCTCCTTTTTTTTTTTTCATCATGGGGATCTGCTTATAGAAAGCAGCTTCCAGTAATTCTTCTGTAAGTGGAGCCGCGTCCCTGCCCAGCTTCCCCTGCGCGCCGCGGGGCTCGGTGCCACAGCCGTGACATCAGTGCGTGTCCCCTGTTGTTGCTGGTGACAACCCCGGGGCACCCCCAGCCCTGGCACTTATCCAGGATGCCAAGGCCAGGTCACACCAGGCCAAGCCAGAGGAGTCTTTATAAAACCGACCCTCCCCAGTGCCTCCTGGCCTGGCTTCCCCTCTGCTCCAAAAGCAGAACTGGGAGAGCTGGGAGGTGGCAGAGAGGGGGGAGTGTGGCGCCGGGTGGCCCAGGGTTGGACCAAAATTGGGTGCTGGGCCTCAGCCAGCTTGAGAGAAGCCAGGCTGTCCTACAGAGCTGCCATGCAAACCCATGTGCTGGTGCAAACCCACCCAACAGTGCCAGCCAGTACCAGCGCCAGCCCTGCCACCACCGTGCACCATCCTTGCCCCAAAGCACCCACAGTGTGGTTATCACCTCTTGGCATGGCCATACCAATGCTGGCAGACAGGTTTCTGCTTGCCACTCCTTCCTCCATCCCTCCCTTCCTTCCATCTCCTCCTCCATCCTTTCCTCCATTCTACTTTCCATCCCTCCCCAGTGTGGTCACCACTGGGTACCCGTGGCTCTGCCCAGGTCCTGACCCAGAACCAGGCCACCTTCCCCAGGGAAATGGAGTGTCCTGAGATGTCCAGCAGAGGAATATCTGCTTGGCAGCATGGGCTATTAAAGAATTTGCCTCTAAAGTCTTTAAATTCCCATCAGGGGCAGAGATGCCCATGGCTGTGCTTGGAGGAGAAGCTTGGAGAAGGTGCCATGGAGGAGGTTAATCCAGGTCCTTTCAGTGCTCCTTAGTTAGAGGAACTAACTTCACAGCTGGGACACCCTGCTGAGGACAGTGACAGGGTGACAGTGCTGTGGTGACAGTGTGAAGTGACAGTGTAAGGAAATGTTCTGGGGGGATGCACTGGGACCCCTCTTGCCCACCTTGGACCACCTGACGCTGAGGACATGGACTTCATGGCCAGTGTTCAGGGAGCTGTTGCTGACGCAGCCCCGTGGCACCGTGCTGGTGGCATAGGAGAGTGTGATGGGTGGCTTTGCTGTCACCGGCTGCAGGTCACAGCCCTCGGCTCTCCCGGGGCCTGGAAGGAAAACAAGAGACTGTCACTCCCCGCCGCACGGATGTGGGGTGACACAACACGGAGTGACACGATGTCGGAGGGGGCTGAATGTCTGCGCCAGCGCCGGCACTGCCCCTGCAGCCTCAGCCCCCAGCCCGGAGTCACGACGGCCTCCCCGCCAGCACAGCACCCCCGGGACCATCTGCTACGTGTTTGCTCGAGGCCCGGCTGACACCGCCAGCCCCCTCCGCAATCACGTTAATGACCCTTGGATCCGGGCTGGAAAAATCCACTGTCCCTGCTCGGCACTAATAACGCGTGCCAAAACTCGCACCCGGCCGCCCCGAAGGCTGGGGCGGTTGCGGAAGCCCCCCTTCCCCCTCCCCCCCGCATTCCTCCACCGCAGGAAAATGGGAAGCGCAGGTATGGAAATGGCTGTAAAGCTCATCCTCCGCGGGCGCTCAGGCGTGAGCTTTGCCCCATCCCAAAGCCCCCGGCGGCGAGCGGGGCCGGCCGGCGGCTGCCAAGGGAAATCCTGAGCGCAAACAGCCATTTGAAGGCCTGATCCTGTAAATCCCCACGTGCCTCGACAGTTTCCTCTGTCTCAGGCAGCCCTGCTGTGGCCGGGCTGTCCTCAGCTTGGCCCCGAGGAACCGTCTGCACCCACGGGTGCTCCCTTCCAGGAGGCTGGGCCAGATGGACCCCCGTGGTCACAGCTGGGGGCTTTCTATGGGGAGACAGTGCCTGGGATGCTGTTTTTCCTTTGGAGGTGGCCACTGAGCTCTATTCCTTCCCACTCTGTCTTTTCCCATGCCAGGTGGCTCCAGCCAATGCACAGGGAGATGCCTGGACTGCACTCCAGGTCCACCCAGCCACCCGCACCGGACTGGGGCTAGAGGGTGTGATGCTCCAAGTCACTGAGTTTTTGGGATGCAGCACCTGGCAAAGGGCCACTCGTTCCAAGTTGTGCCCATCATGGTATCCCTGACCTGCATCTCACCGTTGGGGTGGCCCGGCTGTGGTGGAGGGGTCACGGCCCAGACCCCTGGTGACGCTGCTGTGGGCCCACTTATTGTCCAACGCTTCCTCCCCCCAGAATGGCGGCCGCGCGGCCGGCAGCATCGGGAGGAAGATAAACAGCCGCTTATCTGGGCGCCACAGGCTGTGTCCCTCTTCCCTTCCACTCCTGCCCTGACGGCCCTGGGCATGGCTGCGTGGTCTCAGCACTGCTGGGCAGAGGACGGGCAGCTCGTCACTCCTTGGGCAGCATCTTGCCGGGAGGTCAGGCAGGGCTGGGGGCCGTGGCTGGGCTTGCCCCTGGCGCGGGGCAGGGATGCCAGCGGAGGGGATGCGGGGCAGCGGTGCCAGTCGGGCACTGTCTGTTCCCTGGGGAAAGCAGCGGGCTCCAGCATTATGTCAGGATCAGATAAGGGGGCTCAGCTGGGCCGCTGGGGCGATCAGATAAGGGCACTGTTATTTTTGTAGTCCAGGAAAGGGAAAAAAAAATTAAAAGGAAGAAAGAAAGAAAATCCATTTTATGTTTTTCCAACCTGCATTCTCCCTTGCTTTGGTGCAGCTGAGATCAAGGAATGAGGATGATCCCACTGTGGCTCCCCTGTGGGTCAGGGGCTGAGGGCACAATTCCTGGGGTTTTGGGAGCAGATGAAAGGCCTGGGCAGAGAGCAACGCCAGGGTGGGGGTGCAGGTCAAGGGTGGCTCTGGTGGCGCAGGATGCCCATGGGATGGGCAGCGCCACTTTGGCACCCTTGCATCCGGCTGTGTTGCCTCGGCCCTTGTGTAATGTGCTGATCTGGGTCAGGAGTGGGGATGGACCCTGCACTGCAAACCTGAGAGGGAATTCTCATTCTCTGAGCCACTGCTGGCTGTTTGGACCACGCCGAGGTGGCATTGGCGCTCGGATGATGGGGTGGATGGTTCCAGACTTTCAGCCTCACACAAGCCCCATCATTCCTGCTACTCTCTAAGTCAGACAGGTGCCAAGAAGCCTCTCCTCAGACATGGGAGGGGAGGACTCAGCACATTCTCATCCCATGGGGAGCAGTGCTGGCCCCTGTCAAGGGGGCACAAAGTCCCTCACCTCTGGAAGCTGGCTGTGTCTGTGAGCCACCCTGACACTGCACCGACCAAGAGCACCCCAGTCCCACATCACTACACCCACCATGGACATCCCAGTCCCATAGCACAGTGCCCACTGTGGGCATCCCAGTTCCATGGCACTGCACCCGCTGTGCCTCAGAGGTTCCTGTGAGGAGGAAGCAGCACCTGGACAAGATGTGGTGAGTAGCACAGGTAGGCAGGATGGGGACCACATGTCACAGCTACACAGGACATGGACCATGTAGCACAGATACTCAGGATGGGCACCATATGGCACAACTACCTGGGACAGTGACAATATGGCACAGTCATAACTGTGCTATAGGTGATGGGGCCCATACAGCACAGCTGCATAGGTTACTGGTGGTATAGCCATAGGAGATGGTCCATTTATATGGCAGAGTGACACGGGACAGGGACCATATAGACACATAAAATAGGGACCGTATAGCTTTAGCACATAGCACAGGGACTGTGTGCCACAGCTACGAAAGATGGGGACCATACAGCACAGATAAATAGGAGAGGGACAATAGGGACAGACACTCAGGGTGGGGACCATATGACATAGCTATGTAGGACTCAGCCCATATAGCACAGCCCTGTTAGGACATGTATGGCATAGCCATATAGAATGGAGACTGTTGGGGACAAATAGATCATGGACACATGACACTGCTACATAGGACACAGATGACATTGCACAGGCGTGTAGGATGGGAACCACATGGCACCGCTGTGTGGTATAGGGACTATACATCACAGACAGGGAGGACAAGACCTCTGTGGCACATCAACACAGGATGTGGAGCATATGGCGCAGTTATAGGATGGGGACTGTACAAGAAATCTACAGAAGACGCAGACCTTACTGCACATCTACATAGGGTAAGGACACCAAGGCACTACCATAAGGCACAGTGGCACAGCTACAGGATGGGGACTGAGCCTCCCAATTACACAGGACACGGGACTTACTGTACATCTACAAGGATGGGAACTGTATGGCACAACTATAGGGGGCATGGCCCATAAGGCACAGCCTCACTGGACAGGGACTGTCTGGCACAGTCACCAGACAGGGTTGTGATATGAGAGAGTGGGCATCAAGCCTGGCAGTGGGGCCACCCCAGCAGCACCCATGAGCACTGGCCCCCAAGGTGACCAGGAGGGACCAACCCAGCCAGGAGAGGTTGGGGCCATAGCACTGAGTGCCACTGGCCCCAACCTCTCCAGGCAGCTGCTGCCTTCCCAGTCCCCTTCCTCTCTGTTGGTGGGCCATGTCCCTGAGTTCCCCACGTCCCTCTCCCCCAGCTCCATCAGCACTGGTGGCCCTCCTTGAAATTCCCCCTGTGGCTCTGCAGGGATCTCAGGGTGGCTCTGACTGCTCTGACGGCGGATAAGCCCCCAATTCCTACATGAGGCTTTAAGGGCTTTTTCCCATTTCTCATCCCCTGCTCCATCCCTACATCCCATGTAATGTTTTAAGGGTTTTTTCCCCTCTCTCGTCCCCACCTCCTGGTCAACCCTTCCATACTCCACAGTGCCGGGAAGCCACCAAAGCCACCCCAGACCCCCCGTGTGCCACCGTCTTGGCCAGGACTCAGCCACAGCGTCTTTAACAACCTCCCACGCCCCGGTGACGCAGCCGGGATTTCGGGGGTCCCAGGGAGCGGCAGGGCTGTGCTGTATGCGTTCCGGGAATCGGGGTGGGTTTGTCCCTTCCCACATCGGAGCTGCTCCCCAAAACTTCCTCTCCCAGAGGGATCCCGGGGGTGACACTGCTTGTGCGGGCACAACCAGGACCCCTTTGGCCACCGACCCGGAGTCACCGGTGAGTCACACCGCGGCGGCTGTCCCGTCACGGGGGTCCCGTCCCGAGGTCCCATCCCGCGGGTCTCATCCCTGGGGTCTGGTTCCCTGGTGCCCCCCGTCCCCACTCACCCGGGCGGCCGAGTAGCGCCAGGAGCAGCGGCAGGAGCGGGACGGAGCGGGGGCCCATGTCCGCCTGCGGCCGCTCCCCGGGAGCCAGCGCCGAGTGCGGGCGGCGGCAGCGGCAGGAAACCGACTCCCTTCGGAGGAGGGTCCGCGGCGGAGGAAATGCCGCTGGCGGCGCTGGGGCCGGGCCGACGGGGCCGGGGGGCGGAGAGGATGGATTCCCCCCTCCCCCGTAGGCGCCGTGCCTCAGTTTCCCCATAGCGCCATGCGGAGCTGCACCTCCGGAGGGGCGTACTGGAAGTGCCCCAGGCCGGGGGAGGGCACTGGTACCCGGGGTAGGTGCCCCCAGGGACTCCCAGGGCTGGCACGACTGAGTGGAAGGGTGGGACACAGGGGTTCTGGTGGGGTCCACCCACCCAAATTATTCCCGAGCTGCCCCCAGTGATGGGGATAAGGGCCTGCCCCAGGCCATGGGGACAGGAGCTGGCCCAGACGATGGGGAGGAGGGCTGCCCTCGACATCAGCCCCCACTGCTCCCAGCCAGCACCCTAGCAGGGCTAGTCTCAGGCTGGTGGCTGCTCTGTGGCTCTGGACGCCCACTCTGGTGGGTATGTGGAAGCCCCCGAGCACGACTGCCAGCCTTGCCTGTACCCTTGGCCCAGCCACAGATGGGGCTGCCCGGACCCCCCTACCTGACAGGTGGGCCTGGGGTCAGGAGACCCCTTGGGACAAGGGGGCCTGGGTGAGGGAGTCACGGGCAAGGGGGTCACAGCTGAGCACCGCCGAAATGGGAGCCATGAGGTGGCTGGGGGCACTCAGGAACCCCCTTCTGCACTCCTGCCCCATTCCTCCCCACACCTCTCTGCTGGCCGAGGTGAGAGCCGGCACACAGCTATAAGTGGGGCTGGGACCCTCATGCCGGGGTGGGCGCAGGTCCCCGGGGGTGGTTTTCATCTTGACTCATGGTTCACGGGCATGGGGACAGAATGGAAACGAGCCAGGGAAGTCAGCGACGCCTGTTCCCAACAGCCAGGATGGCCCCGGAGATGTCGGTGACCCGGGGTGAGCAGCAACCATCTCCCATGACAGAGCACTGCCATCTCCTGGGGACCGCGGGGACGGGTGCTCACCCGGGGATGGGGACAGCGGTGGGAATCGGACATGGCACAGGATCCTCTGGCTCTCCCGCTCCCCTCTCCCCGCGTTGACACTGCAGGACAACGACCAAGAGACCCTCGATGATGGACACTGGGATGATGGCAACCACAGTGTGACAGAGGGAGGGTGGCCGTGACATGTGCAGCCCCCTGCACCCCATTCAGCCCAGCATTTTCCCCCCTTGCAGTGTTATGGGCTGGCCTTGGGCTTTCAAACCAGAGGAAAAGCATCTAAACCCCAACACCAAGCACTAAGGGCAGTACTGGCAAGAAGGGCAGGGTCCGAGTCCCACTCCTTTGCCCTGGGGAGACTGAGGCACACTCACAGCACTCTCAAAGAGGACTGGAGGAACAAGAGAGATGGGTCTCCCCACTCACCAGGTTTAGGCCATGGTGTCCCAAACCACACGACCCCCCTATCCCCTTGTCTCCACCAGCATGAGGCAACCACTCGCCGGGCCCAGTCCTGGATCGTTGTCTTGGCAGCATCCCAGCCCTGGCTGGATGGCTGCATCCTTCCTGCCCGCCTGCCTCCCCGCAGTGCCCCGGGCTGTGCTGGTGGCTCTTGGCCCTCCGAGCACGGGCCTGACTGGTGAGTTTGGGTTTTTGTCTTGGGGAGTTTTGTTTTTTCCCTGCTGGCTTCCTTTCTCCACTCTAACTCCTTGGCCTCGTGGCCTTGGCTGACCCCAGTGCTGCCACCCCTCCTTGCCCTCCCAGCCCCCTGGCTCCGTGCCCAGCTCCCAGCAACCCAAAAGTAAGCAGTGGGGGGCCCTGTTGGGGTTGCAGCTCTGCTGCCTCCTGCCCTCGCTGTGGCTGGGTATACCCTGTCCCCAAGCTCCACTGCAGCCCCTCTGCTATGGCATTGTGCCTGGGTGGTTCTGTGGGGTGCTGGAGAGCCCTCACATTCCCCATCCCCCATGCCAGCACCTCCAGCTGCCCTGGCTCTTGGGGTCCTCTGACTCACCACCATGGGGGCACCCACCCAGTCCCCCACCCACAAGGACACCCAGCCTGGTGGCCAGGCACATCTGGTTGTCCCCAGCACATTCCTTATTCCCCTGGGGTCAGGGCTGAGAAGTGGCACTGATGGCAATGAGTGTCCAGGCACAGCAGGACAGGGAATACCCCACTCCAGGGCATTGTGCCACCACAAACCATCACAGTGCAGCCACTGCATACCCCAAAAAACCCTGACAGCCAACAGAAACAATGAAATGCCAAGGCATGAAAGTGGTGGAAATCCCCATCCCAAATCCAGCCGCCTCCAGCCCCTGGCAGCCAGTGGGAGAGCTGAGAGGAAGGGACGCATGCACAGGACACGACTCAGATGCTGCCTGTGTGTCTGGACACACACCCAGAGCACGAGGCGGTTCAGCAATCGGGACAGAATGAGGGTGGCTGGGACTGGCTGGAGGATGCAGGAGCAGGCTCCCCGCAGGCGACGGATTGGGAAGCCAGGGCAAGTGGCTGGGATGCTCCCTCCCTTCCTCTGAGCGCAGCATCCCACTGCCCCGGTGGGATAAACACCCGCTTCCTGCCCTTAATCAGCTCCAGAGGGGTGGGGGGGGACAGAGGGGAGAAAAAAAAAAACCTCTGGAAAGAAAAACTCATTTCCTGCCACAGAAGAAAAAGATAAAGTCTGGATTCATTAAAGTGAACTTTACTGGGGAGAGACGGGAAAGAGCCAAACACAATGTCCTTGAAATTTCCTCCACATGGCTCTGTCCACGAAAACAGGATAAAGCCGCTTCCGCTGTCTCTGCTGGAGTGCAGTGGGGGGAGTGGGGCCGGGGATTTGGTTACAGGCAGTCGAGGTGGGTGCAGACCTGCTGGAAAACCTCCTCCACGGAGCCCTCGGCATTGAGCTGGGGACAGAGGGGTTAGCTGGGGGACTCGCCCGAGGGCTCTCATCCGAGAGCAACTGGAGCTCTTCCAAGGATGCATTTTGGCCATGGGTGAGGAGACCAGGGCTTATTTAGGACAAAGGGGTGCAGGCCATCCTTGGAGGGGGTCGTGGTGGGAATGAGAGGGGTCAAGCTCACCCCAAACTAGGCAGGATTGAGTTTTCCTGCTTCCCTCATCATCCCCATCCATCACTTCCCCTCCCCTGGGACACAAGCCCCAAGCCAAAGGGCTGGAGGGTGCTGGCATCAGCCACATTCCTGCTTACCTGGCGGACAATGCCTCTGCTCTTGTAGAAGGCAATGACAGGCTCAGTGGCCTTGTAGTAGGTCTCCAAACGCTTCTTGATGGTCTCCTCATTATCATCCACCCTCCCACTCGTCTCGCCTCGCTTCAGCAAACGTTTCACCATTGTGTCCTTCCCTGCATCCACATAGAGCAGCAGTGTGGGCGGGGCAATCTGTGGACAGAGGGGACATAGTTGTCACCACACTGAGTTGGTGGGGGTCTGCTTTGGTTTTGGGGTGGTAGCGGTAGTCAGCATGAAGGTCACAGATGTCCCCATGCCACCCTCTGCCTCCCTCCACAGGGGTCTTGGGGCCACCAGCACAGAGAGATGTCCCCACACCATCTTCTGTCTCTCTCTGCATTGGTCTGGGGGCACCAGGACACTGTTCCAGTGGTCTCCAGGGCTGTGTAGAAGGAGGCAAAGGGACACTGTGGCCAAGCCCTGGCTCTCTGCCATCACCATCATGCCAGCACTGTTGTCATGCACTGTCAGCCTGAGGACACGCTGGTCCCTCCCACTGTGCTCTGGGCACAGGCTGTCCCCGAGGCAGGGGGACCTGCTGCCCAGTTTAGACCCTTCTGGGATGTGATCTTCGCACCAGCCCTCACCTTCTTTTCAAACTCCTCTCCCTGCTTCACCTCGCGGGGGTATCCATCGATCAGGAAGCCCTTGGACACGTCTGCTTTGGCCACCATGGCATCCCGCAGCATGTCTAACACAGTGTCCTGGAGAGGGGAGGACAGAGCTGCTAGGGCTGATATGGGACAACATGCCAAGCATTACTGTGGTATCTGGTGTCCCCGCTGCCACCCTTACACACCCCACCATGTGGCAGCTGGTGGCTGGTGAGGACTCACCAGGGGCACCAGCTCTCCCTTCTCCATGATGGCCTTCAGCTTCTTGCCCCGCTCTGAGCCCGAGCTGACCTCTGCCCGCAGCAGGTCCCCCGTGGAGAGGTGGGTGTAGCCATACTTCTGCACGATCTTCTCACACTGTGTCCCCTTCCCTGAGCCGGGGCCACCTGCAAGGCACACGTGTGCCCCAAGCCATGGGTAAGGAGGGGGAGGGGTACATGGGAGCATCACTGCCCTGGGCATCACTGTCCCATTGGCACCAGGGCATCCCAACCCCCATCAGCACCTGGATGTCCCTGTCCCAATAGCGCCCAGGGTATCATGACCCCTGTCTTCACCTGATGGCACCCACGACATCACCACACCCTGATGACACCCAGGACATCACCACCCAGGGTTTTATCACATTACCTCCCAGGAGGTTGTTGTCACATCAACCCCTAGTGGTTTACTGTTACCAGACACCTCTCTCAGGCCTGGGCTGACCCAAACAGTGACAGGACCTGGACACAGACTTACCCACCACGAAGATGATTTTGTGCTGCTTGAGCTTTTCTGAAGGAGAGAAAGGAAAAAAATTAATTATCAAAAGCCAAAAGGTCCATTGGGGAGTGAGGTGTCCCCAGGGGGTGCCAGATCCAGGGCAGGCATCCCTGGGGATGGAGGGGACCGATCCCAGAGTCCTGGGGGAAGATGGAGAGGGAAGCAGACGCATGTCCTGGTCACCTGGGCAGGCTGGGATGTCTGGACACATCTGAGCACAAAGACCCCATGGCACCTCGGCCATGGGGCTGGAATCCCACTACCACGTGGTGTCCCAGAGGTAGCCATTGTCCACGACTCCACCGCAGGCAGGGACTGGCCTCATCCATCCCTGGTCCCTGGACCTGGTGGTCAACGTGCAAGTGGCACTGGCCACCCTGTCCCCTGCCCAGCACCCTGGCACAGGGTTCTCATCACCTGTGGGATCTGTGCACCAGCTGTGGGGTGGGGTGATGCCAGGGTGGGATGCCGCAGGGGGAAGCACAGCTAAGAATAAAGTTGAGCTGCTCTGGGGCCATTTTCCCTTCTCCTGATTACAGCTGGATGAAATTTCAACTCCTTGGCACCCAGCACTCCCCAGGGCTGGGGATGGAGCCAAGTGGCTGGCAGGGACCAATGGGATGTGGGGCATGTGGGGGGGCTGGAGGGACACGGGGGATGGACAGAAGAGACAGAGGCAAGGACACGGGGGAGGGGTGGAGGGGAGGAATGCAAGGAGGACCAGGGGCTGCATGTAAGGGGGACAAATGCAGGGGGGACAGAGGGGACAGAGGAAGGAAGGAAAGGGGAATGCAGAAGGGATCAAGGGGGTAGAGACAGAATGGATGCCGTGGGGATGAAGGGGATTAATTCCAGGGGGAATTGAAGCAGGGACCCAAGGGAATGGCTAGAAGGGAGACAGGGAGATGCAGAGGGAATGGATGCAGGGGACACTGAGGGGATAGATGCAGCTGGGATGCATGCAGGGGAATGGATCACTCACCTGTCGACATGGTGCCGGGGTCCAGGCACAGAAGCACTTTAAGGCTGCAAGGGAAGAGCAGGATAAACAACTCAGCACATCAGCGACACATGGGTCACCAAGTGTCTGGGGAGAGAAAGGGTCTCCCTTTTTGGCCATGATAGTGCCCAGCTCCAAGGACAGGCTGGTGGGATGGGACAGAAGACACAACTCCTGGCTTCTCTCTGAAATAGGGAGCTGAGGATCTCTGCTTCTGCGGCCATCACTCACCTGGTTCCCAGCAGTCACCCTCTGCATCCGGCTGCGGTAAGGGCATCCCCATGCCGGGTGACGCGTGGTGACGTTGCCGGCATCCTCCCCTGCCCTGCCCACATCCCAAAGCCTGGGGTGCTGCCCAACAGCCGGAAACCCGCTTGGGATGCCCGGTGCCACCAGAACACCAAGTGATGGAGGAAGCACCCCCAGCTCCCCACGGGCTGGTTTCAGGGGGGTGTCCTAAGGAGGGGGTTGCAGCACCCCCAGGACTTCGGCGGGGTGTTTGGCCACCCCGCCTGCCCACACCCAGCCCCGCAGCACACGACCTGCTTGGCCACAGTGCGTCACCCCAAACCGGCTGGACGAGGTGCAGGGATGGGGCATTCCGTGGCCAGAGGAGTCGGTGGCCGCTGACAGGTCGTGTTACAACCTCGAAAGGGCAGAGGCTAAGAATGGCCAGACTGAAACCGGCACCGGGTCACGTCCCACCAGCTCTCCCGACGTGGTTTGGGGGGTGAAGGACCCCCAGCTTCCTAATTGTGGGGATGCTGAGACCCAAGAACAGCTGGCACCAGTCTTGGTGGGGTGATGAGGGGCTACAGGCTGCCCCGGCTCTCAGTGCGGGCTGGGTGCCTGATCCGGTGCGGTGCCGGTCCCATGGGTGCAGGGTGAGGGTGATGGGGAGGTGACTGGTCCAGAGGCGATGGCGGGGGCGCTGACCCTCTCGGGTCGGGGCTGGGTGAGGGGGTGCAGGGTGGCTTTGTGACACCCCAGCCCAGGCCATTGCGGGCTGCACCCCAGGGTGCCCCCGGCAATGTCACCCCACCGCCAGCTCCAACCCGCCCCATCGGCATCCAGCCCCCCGCAGCCCCTCCCTGGGGCCCGAGCCCCGGGACTGGGCTGCTCCAGCACCCCCGCAGTGCCCCCGCCACCCCTCGCAAGCTCCAAGCAAAGGCTCCCCGCGCTCCTGCGCTGCCCCCGTGCCCAGTCGGTGGCACCGGGCGCACCCGGGCCCCGCGAGGGTCCCGCACTGACCTGGACCGGCCGCCGCCCGCGCCGTGCCAGCCGGTACCGCTATTTATAGAGCACGGCGGCGCGCGGGGCACGCCGGGAGCGCGCGGCACCGGCAGCGCGAGCGGGCGGCGCGGGGCGCCGGGGAGGGACGGGGGGGGGGGGGGCACGGCGGGCCCTGGGAGGGGCGGCCAAACCCCGCACGGCTCGGGGGGCCTCCCCTCTTCTGCCCCCGTTCCGTTCTCATGTCGCCATCCCTGCCCCTGATGTCCCCATCCTGTCCCAGCCCTACTGTCACTTCCTTGTCCCTAATGTCCTTATGTCCCCATCCCCATGTCCCTGTGCCCCCACCCCCAGCTTGCACACCCCTGCCCCCTCCCAGCTCCATAAAACCCCGGGGCTGGTGTGTCCTTGTTGAGATCTGATTAGTGAGAGATGCCGTATGCCAAAGCCAATAGTACAGATTTTATTTAACGATAAAATGAGGTAGAGAAAGAAATAGGAAAGAGGCTGGTGGGGGGGATGGGGAGAGAGAGAGATTGGTAAAGCAGAAGATTGTCACCACCCGTGGATCCCTCGGCATCCTTTCAGTCCTTCTTCACCCTGGTCTTCATGGTACTAGGGATGCCGAGGTTGTTGAAAACTTTTCACTATTTATACCTTTTTGCAAATGAAGGCACTAATGCTCATTGGCTACACAATTCCCTTATTCCATTGGTTAAATTACTCCCTCTCTTCTAATGCTAATTAATCCCATGCTCAGTCTTTCGAGTAGACTCGGTGATTGTGATTCCCCCCCACCCCCTGCCAGAATTACCTTTTACCCAGTTGGAGCTCATTCCTCCAGTTACTGGGTTGGCTTACCTTGTGGATTCTTTGTATCCATTATCAGCGATACGTTCTCCTTCCCTAGTTTTGTTTACCATCCCCTAATCTAAGGTAATGCTTGTACAATAGTACCACCTTTATCTTATCTCAAATTCCTTTTACAATGCCTTAATTTGCATACAAGTCTCAGGCATATTCGGCAGGAGGAAGAAGGGCTTCAGTGGTTGCAGATGCTGTCTATCCCATAACTTGGGATGGTCTGTTTGTGATGTGTGGATGAGCAGTTGCCCCTCCACAGTTTGCCACCGTGGGAACCCTTGCCTGGATGTACTAGCCAGGATGTGCCAGTCCAGGCCCAGAGCCAGTGTCATCGGGCTGCTTCCTTCTGTGCCCATCTCATGGCAAAGTCCTGTGGCAACAGACTTTGAGACAGGCAACTGTGATCTCCAAGTCCTTGTACTTAACCTGCCCTTCCTCCTCTTCTGTGGCTGCAGAGACCCTGTCCCAAGACCCTGTGACCCCAGGGCACCTCGCTGGGAGTGACACAAGCTGGGGAGGTCTCAGCTGCCACTTGCACTGTGGAGATGGCTCAGAGCTGGAGTCAGCCAGAGACTGTACGTGAATCCCACCTGGACATGCTGGTCACCCTGCCAGAACCTCCTGAGTGCCCAGGGAGAGCACTGCTGTGGGCTGGGGATCACTGCCATCATCCCCAAAAACCCATCCAGAGCCAAGGCTCAAGGCAACAGACTGCAGCAATATTTATTCCTGTACAAATCATTACAAAACATGGGCGCCCCACTGCTTCCCCCAGCACCGAGCCCCCCAAAACCCCAGCCACAGGGAAACTGAGGAATGGATTCCTGCCAAGGATCAGGACCCAAACACACCATATTTAGGTGTTTTCCCCAAATCAACTTCTCTGCTGCTGAGAATTTAATAACAAAGTCCTGTCCCAGCCAAAGGGTGCCAAGAAGCATCACTACCCTCCACTACCTAACCACTTTTTAATTGTTTATAAGCAGCTGCTGGCCCTTTGTTACCACTAATGAGCAGCCCCTGCTTGCTACTTTGTCCAGGAAACCCAAGTACAAACCCCAGGATTAGAAGCGGGGAGAAAAAAAGCCAAAACCCTCAAAAAGCTCCCAAAAATCTCATCTTTCAGTTAGAAAAGGTTTTGGCAGTATGGGGAGCAGCAGTGCTGGGAGGATCTGGTGTTTTTGGGATGCTGGGACAGGGAGGGTGGCAATGTCACCCCCACAGGGTCCCACAAAAAACTGTGGGGTTCTGCTGAGAGAAGGATGACTGAGGACTGGCATGAGGGGGCTGGGGATGGCAGGGCGGGGCTGAGCTCCAAGAGGGGGTCTCCCCACCCAGAGGGTTGGGGGAAACAGTCTCTGTGGTGACCCAGAAGTGATGCAACCCAAAACTGAGCCAAGGGGACCTGGAACCCCCTTGTAGGCTCACAGGGGCTGCAATGTGCATGGACTAGGATGGGGCAGGATATCACACCCAAGTATCCTGCACACGGAGGGGGGGACACCCCAATCTTTACATTCATCACCTGGCCCCCAAAAACCAGCTCAAAACCAAACACATCCCAGGTGCAAGGAGCCACCATGCACAACAGCAGTGGTCCTGTGGGAGGCAGGTGGTGGCACCCTGATGCCTGGCTCCCACTGCTCCTAGGGGGATGCAGGGGAACCCCCATCCATCCCAGCTCCAGGGGGCCACCCAGCAGGCATGAGGCAGCCCCTAGGTCCAGGTGGGGTGGGAGAAGGTGATGTTGTAGAGGTTGGCCCAGCTGGCAAAGACCCTCTTCTCAGTGATAAAGCGGTGGTGGTTGCCCCTGCGGCTCCGCTCGTTGTGGATGTAGGTTGTGCACTCATCGGGGCCCTTCGGCTCGTAGTAGTGGTAGGGCAGGCGGCGGGGTGGGGGACGGCGGCTGCAGCAGGGAAAGAAACATTGGGAGAGCCCCATGGTGGGGTCATGGTGCTGGGGTGGGGGCTTGGGGGTGTCCTTACCTGCAGTAGCTGGGTGGCACCATGCCATAGACATGGACAGCGTCACACAGCTCCACCGCGATCACCATGGTGAACCAGCCAGTGCTGAGCCATGAGCGAGATTTCTCCCTGGGGAGGAAAAACAACAGGAAGGATGACAGAGGCGAGGTGATGTGGGTAATGGACCCTGTCAGTGTCCCTAGCCCGCCTCAGGGACCCCCAGCTCAATGCTGTAGCCCATGAAGCAGCTCCAAGAGTCAGCTCTGTGTTGGGAACCTGGAGAAAGGGGGACACAATAGAGGAGATAGCTCTGAGGTACCTGTCCTTCCCTGTCTCCCCCCGAAACAGGTCATCAAACTGCTTCATGCGGCTGGGGGAGACAACGTAGGCTGTCATGTTGGGGAAGGAGGTGCAGACGCGCTGGATGATCTTCAGGAGACTCTTCTGCATCTTGGTGGGCGGCCCCCAGAAGATGAAGATGGTCTCTGGGGTTTTGTTGACAAACTCCTGGGGCCGCTTGAGCACACGGTAGAGGCTGGAGTGGGCCACCACGCGGAAGCTGGTCTTGTTACCCACATCAGCATTGTAGCCTGTGGTGGGAGCGTCGTTCATGCGGATGGTGCACTCAGCCCCGTCGATGACCGTGCCCAGGTGGGTGCCCAGGAGGTGGCTGGAGCTGGTGACAATGACGCACTGGTGGCAGCGGGCAGTCAGGGTCTGGTGATGACAAGTGCTGTGAGCAGGTGACTTTTGCTGTCACCACGGACAGAGTATTACTGTCCCCTGCGGAGCCACTGTCCTCTGTCAGCAGAGAGACAGACCCTGTGCCACCGCCGAGGCAGGGCCCTGCTGCCCAGCTCGTACCTTGTTCCCACAGACTGGCAGGTACCCGCCTTTCACCCCCCACTTCTTGAGATTGGGGGGCTGGCGGGCTCTGCCCCGCAGACGGCTGTAGGGGAAGACCTCGCTCCCGTTGCCAGAGCTGTAGATGATCAGCAACATGATCAGGGCAAAGAGGACCCCCAGGGCGGCGGCACGCTGGCTCTGCGGGCGGGGGGAGAGCATCAGCCTCTGCCCCCACCCCACGGGTGCTGGCATCCACCCCACTGCCATGGCATCTCCAGCAGGATGCCTGCTGTCCCCAGGGAGGTCCCCGGGGTGATTCTCTGGCACTCACCGTGCTGCCACTCATGTCTCTGTGCCGGCCTCAGCATACAGCGATTGCCGGCGTCCTGCGAGCACCTGCAAGGCACATGGTCACCCCCAGCCTGGCCCATCATCCCCAGGCTGCTGGTGGGGTACAGAATCAGGTGTACATGGGATAAGTCTCCAGGTCCCCCTCTGAAGAGGAGAACAATCCCTCGGAATCAATGAGGGAAAGAGAAATGCCGTGGGCAGAGCCTGGGCAGACTCCAGGATCCCCACATTAAGCTGGTCTCTAGGGAGGATTATCCTCCCTCGTGGGGATGAAACCACTCAAACCGCAGGGTTAGGGGGGGTCAACCTGCTGCTTGTGCCGTGAAATTCCATTAAAACCACCGCCACAGCAGTCTTGGATCAAGAGGGAATGAAAGGAAGAGAGACCTGCCCCAGTCAGTGCATGCATGGGCTTGCATCCAGCAGACCTGCGGAGGACCTCTCCAGCCCTAGGTCCCACTCTAACATCCACTCAAAGCAGGCTGACCCAGTTTAGTTTTGGGAGCCCTGGTAAGTGAGCCCCAGCCATTGCTGGAGCGTTCCAAGCAAGTGGAAATTAAAAACCACTGAAGCTTCTTTACTAATTGTCACAAGGAAAATTATGCAACAGCCTGAGATCAACCCCTGGGGGGAGCTGACACCTCGAAACGCTCTCAGGGCTGGTGGTGGTACCAGAAGGTACCAGCCTGCCCGGGGAGCCCAGGCCATGGCCTGGCGTGGTGATGCTGGAGGGCTTCATCGTGCAAGGGCTGGGGACGCTGTGGGACCCCCACTCTCGGACCCCACTTCGCTCCCTCCATAACTCTCGGGCCATGTGGGACCCCAGGGAGGGGTCCCGACGGCGGGACGCCGCGGCCTTACCTGCTGGGGGTTCTCATGGGGAGACCGTCACCTCCTGCGCCCAGCGGGCGGCAGGCGCTGCCCGGCCCCTCCGGCGGGCTCGGCCATGGCCGGGACCGGGGCTCACATTGCCGCTCTACGGGAAAACGCTGCTTCAGACCCGGCCCCCTTCCTCCGCCGGGGGTCCCCCAGCCCCGGATGCGAACCCTCCTGCCCCCCGGGAAGGAAAAACCCACCCGGCCCCGGGTGCGAACCTCCCGCCACTCCTACGTGCGAGTCCTCCCTCGCCCCTGCGAGCATCCCCCCATCCCCGGCAGCGGCCGCGGCGACACGGGAAGGAGCCCAACCACCAGAGAGCCGGACCCGTCCTACCCCTCCATCCCCTGAGCAGCGGCCCCGGGGGCCGCTCCCCCGCCCGGCCACGGCGCGTTCCGCCCCCGCACCGGCTGAACGGGCCCGGTTCGGACGCGCAAGGTTTACCGACCGCTCCGCCCCGCCGTGCACCCCGATACCGACACCGCTGCCGTTACTGATCCCGCTGCCGTTACTGATCCCGCCGCCGTTACTGATCCCGCCGCCGTTACTGATCCCGCTGCCGATACAGACCGCGCCGCTGCCGCCGCCCAGGACGGGTCCTAGTGCCGCCCTCGGGATCGGGAGGGCCGCTGGATCCTAGTGCCGCCCTCGGGATCGGGAGGGCCGCTGGATCCTAGTGCCGCCCTCGGGATCGGGAGGGCCGCCGGTCCTAGTGCCGCCAGGACGGCTGCCGGGAAAGGCCGGGGCTGATCCCCCGGTCCCCGAGGGCCCCGGTGCGGGCAGCGCTGCCCGGCTGTGCCAGGAGCAGCACGCCGTGCCTGACCTGCTGCCGGGCGCAGCGCATTGCTGGGATGCCGCTCTCCCCCGCGCTGGCCGGGCAGCTCAGGGCTCCGCGCTGGGGGTTCCACCACTGGCAGGGACCTGCATCCTTGACGCCTGTCCAGAGGGATTCTGGCTCTGCTGTGCCAGTGATGCCTTGCCCTGCGTAGGGCTGTGGCAGCTGAGGTGAAGAGCTCCATGGGCTCCTCTGCTACACTGCCCTGCGGGAAGCAACCCTGGCAGCACCCGCAGTTCCTGGAACACTCGCTCCTCACTGCACCCCAGGATGCCTGCCCCTCCTCTCACCCCAGGCCCCAGATACCACTGGACCCATCCAAAGATGTGGCATCTGTTTATATGTTCAAAGAGCTGCTGTGGGCTCAGGGCCACATGTATCCATGGCATGTCCCATCTCTCCAGGGACATGGGAGCTGCCAGTGTCCTGTGATAGCCCAGCAGCACTGAGCCCTGTGGGACTGAGGATCACTCCAGACCCAGCACCCATCCTGCACAGATGCAGCTGCTGGATCCTAAATAACCTCAACTGCTTTCAGCACCCTCTTCCATGTTCGGGCTCAGCTCTACCCCCTTGTAACCTCCCCCCCCCGACTCTTATTTATAGCCTGGCAGCCTGCAACAAGCTGTTGAGTATCCCCTCCTCCCTCACTCCCTGTCCTGTCCGGCAGCCACAAGGGGCACAGTGAGGGGCAGAGCAAGGGGCACTACTGAATTAAAAACAATTTTAATGGCCATGTTTACTTTGGTCTGAATCCAAGGACACTTGTGACAAGGCAACACAGAGCCCTTAGGGCCCATGTGGATCCAGGGCTTCCTAGCTAAGAGGATGCAGGCACCAAGCAGCAGAAGGCAGAGCCTGGATCCAGCTGCCTGCACCCTACACCCAGCACTGTCCAGAGGGCACAAGTGGAGCAAGGACCACAGTAGAGCTTTATCCCTGTGAGAGGCACCATCTTGTGGCCCATGTCCTGATGGAGTCCAGCAGTACATCTCATCTTGCATTAAATATTCCTCCTAGTAGAGTGGGTGGAAAACTGGGTCTCCCTGGGTCCATCCAAGCAGGTGTTTGGAGCTGATGGGGCTCCATGAGTCCAGCTCATGCGCCCCATCTACCAACATGGGGGTTCCCAGCCCATCCACCGGCTGGGGAAACAGGCACTGCTGCTGCAGAGATGGAGACTCCCTGCTCAAGGGCTTGGCAAAAGGTGTCCAACCATGGCACTGGCAGAGCTGAGACGTGTTGCTGCAGGATGAGAGCTGCCCTGCCGCTGAAGTTCCTGCTGCCTCACCCCATGGCTGGCGCCCTACCCGCCTACCCAGGATGGGTGGTTGAAGACAATGTTCTTCCTCTTGGCCCAGCGAGAGAAGATGGCTTTCTCAGTGATGAAGCGGTGCCCGGCACGGCGAGCGAGCTCATGCTTCAGGTACATCTTGCACTCGTCCAGCTGACCCTTCTCAAAGTAGTGGTATGGCACGCTGGAGTGGTTCTTCTCCCTGGCAGGAGGGGAGAGGATGAATGTGGGACTTGGGGGGACACCAGACCACCCCACCCCATGCCTGCCCCCGCCACCCCCACACACCTGCAGTAGTTGTCACTGACCATGCCAAAGACATGGATTTGCTCGCACAGCTCCATGGCCAGGATCATGGTGAACCAGCCCGTGCTCAGGAAGGAGCCGGATTTCATCCTGCAAAGCATCTTGGTCACACGGGAGTGGGTGACACTGCTGCTAGCCTGGCCACACTACAGGTGCTCGACTGGGGGGGACAAGTGGTACACCAGGGGGACCCAACAGGGCTCCTCAGGAGCCAGCAGTACCTGTTCTTCCCTGTCTCATTCTGGAAGACATCATCACAGTATGTCATTTTCTCCTCAGTCAGGGTGTACATCTGCAGCTGGGGGTACTTCTCCATCACCTTGAGCAGTGCCTGGTAGGTTGAGCCCACCTTCTCCCTGTTCAACTTCTTCGTTGGCCCCCAGATGAAGTAGAGGGTCTCCTGGGACTGCTGGAAGAAGTAGGGCTGGTTCCTCAGCAGCAGAGGAACGCTGGTGTGTGAGACCACCCGGATAGTGCTGCGTGTCCCCACGTCCTGCTCGTAGCCGTTGGTGGGGGCATGGTTCATGCGCAGGACACATTCCTGCCTGTCGATGGTCTGTCCCAGCTGCGAGCCCAGCATCTGCCCCGAGCTGGAGACAATGGCACAGTGGCGGCACAGCACTCGCTCCAGTGGCTGTAGGGAGATGCACCATCAGCTTCTTCCCTCCCGCAGCAGCTGGATACACCCACAGCCCCTGCCCGCCCTTCCCAAAGGACAGGAAAACTGAGGCACAGGTGGGCCGAGCTGCCCCACCAGCCCCAGCGCAGCCCCATCCCCACGCACCTTCCCGTCGGGAACGCGGCTGTATCCCTGGAAGCTGCGAACGCTGGATGTAGTGGGGCTGTCCCGCAGCCCCAGCACCTGGCAGGAAGGCAGCACACGGGCGTGGGAGCACAGCAGGATGTACAGCACCGCCACCACCACTGCGCACACCAGCGTTAGGAAGAGCCGGACCTAGAAGCAGAGCGGGGGAAGTTCTCCGGACCTGTCCACGTGCACCGGCTCCGCGTCAGATTCCAGTGGCTCCCGTGGCCATGAGGGAACTGCCCCTCGGGGGGTGTTGGGGGCAATGGCGAGGGGTGCTGGCCCCGGCTCACTTCCGGCAGCGGCGATGCCCGTACGCCCTACGGGCTCCGTGCCGCCAGCGGGCACCGGCAGCAGCCGGGCTCAGCCCCCTCCAGCACCGCTTTTGGGGCGAGAGGCCCCCCGATGGTGGCGGGGCCCTCGACCCCTGCCCCAGCGGGTACTCACCAGCGTCTTCATCCTCGGGGGGCAGGCGAGTCACTGGGGGGGTCCGGGCGGTCACCGGGAGGGTGGAGCCTGGAAGCGGAGCGGGCTCAGCGGCGGCACCCCGGGGTGAGGTCGCCCAGCGAGATCCCCCTGTCCGCCAGCGCCCGGGATTCCCCCCCACGCCTTGTGCCGGGACCTCCCCGAGGCCATTACCGGGATCCCCCCACGCATCCTCATTCCCACGACTCCACGATTCACGTGTCCAGTTCGCCCCTCCGTGTCCAGTTCCCCCCGTGCCTCCGTGGGTGCCGCCCCGCCCGGCGGGGGTCGGGGCCGGGGCGTCCCCCCCGGCGCAGTGCCCGGTTCCCAGTGCCGGCCCCACTCACCGAGACGGAAGCCCCCAGGGCCGCCGCCGCCGCCGGGTCCCGCACCCAGCCCGGAGTGCGGCTGGCGGGCCGCGGAGGGGCGGAGCCGAGCAGGCACTGCCGGGACCGGCACCGCGATCGCCTCCGGCCACTCCGCCCCGCGACCCAGCTCCGGGGACGCGCCCGTGCCTGTGGGCTCGTGCCCGCCGCACCGGGACCGACTCCGGCACCGACCTCATGTGTCCCGATACCGATTCCCGCCTCGCTCCCTACTGCGTGCCTCGGGAGCGACCCTATGACTCTTCCCCCTCCTTGCTCTGCCCTCTCAGGCTCCCCTCCTGCCCGGGGGTTCCTGCAGCCTTTCAATCCCCTGTGCTCTCATCGCCGTCACCTCCTGGAGCCGCCAAACGCCCGGAGAGAGCGGCCGGGAGCGGGCCTGGCACGGGGGGAACGCGTGAGAGAGGGGCCGGCACCGGCAGCGCTCCTGCCTTCCTTGCCTCACCCGCAGGCCTGAGATCCTTTTTACAGCTCGGAGCTCCTGCTGCTCCAGTGCCTTCGTGACCAGGGTACTCTGGTTGCATCTAGCACCTGTGCCCGGGATTTATGGCAGTGACGTATCCTGACACCAATTCCATCTCCTGGTGTCCCGATGAGCCCAGGGACACCACAAGGATCCAGAATGGCTCAGGAGTAGGACCGGGGCAGGTGAGACCACTGGTACCCCAGACCCCATCCAGTGGCCCCAGGGGGCCACCCATCACCTGCAGCTGCTCCTGCTAGGGTCAAGTCACAGGGCACCCATGAGAAGTGTCCCCAGAGGGAGCTGCCTGCTGGCCCAGGACGGGGGCACTGGACTTTATTCATGAGATGTAGCCTTAAAACCAGTCCCAGAAATTGCCCTGAACAGGCCTGGAACCAGAGGAAGTGACAGGGGCTCCTCCACAGGAAGCAAGGCCAGAGGGGGAAGTCACAGCTGGAGCTGCTCAGTCCCCACTGAATTTATCTCCCCTTTGCCTCCTAATGCCCCAGTCCAAAACCTTGAAGGGTGGGCTGAGCCTTGGCCAGAAGGTGAGGGGCAGGGAAGGGCAGCAAGAGGTTTGACAGCTCAGCATAGCCTGGCAGCCTCTGCAAGAGCTGGAAACAAACCTACAGCCAGAGCCTCACCTCTGGACCCTCCTCTGGCTCCTGCAGGCAGGTTCAGCCCAACACCTGTGGCCCTTGGTGTGCCCCCAGCCAGCAGGATCACCCCAGGCAGGATGGGACACCATGGGACATGCTGCTGGCAGGAAGTTCACAGTACATGCAAGAAAGGTCAGAGTGCCCCAAATCTGCTCTCCACAGGCAGGGTACAGCAGCCCCAAGCATGGCAGAGCCAGCAAGAAGTTGGACTGGGTTCTCTATGGTGCTTCCCTGCCTGACCTCACTGGCAGGACCTTCTCAGCAAGACATCATGCACTCCCAGGGCCATGCAGTTAACCCACACTGGCAGGCCTGTGGCACCCCTTGGCATGGGCAGAGGACAGGGAGTGAGACCTTACAGACCTTTACTGAGGGTGATCCTGCTCGCCGTGGTCCAGGGGAGTTGCTGGGGCAGCAACCAGGAGAGGAAACCCCATGGGGGAAGGACACTGCCACCACACCTGCCTGCTCAGCCCCACCCTGGCTGGCACACAGAGCCTTGTCCTGGGCAGGAATCCACCCAGGACTGACAGCTGTGAGGGGAACCACACCCAACACTTCCTTGTGATCCAGGATGTCTCACCACCCTCTCAGCTGGATGAGTGCATGGTGGGACGCAGAGGGCAGCACTGTCCCTGCCCCCTCTGCACACCCAGCCTCATGGGAGTCCCTCTTCAGAAAGGCAAGAGCCCTCAGCACTGTGATTAGCCCTTCCAGAAGCAAATGGAGAAGGCAAACCAGTGCTTTCCAAGCCCAAAGTCTTATTTCTTTCTTTCAGACTTGAATCAAAAAACCCCCACAAACCGTATGTAAACTTTTAAAAATTCCCAGCTGGAACAAACTACTGAGCAGAGCCAGAGCTGAGGGGAAGGAGTGCCCAGAGAGTGGGCTGGGCAGCTGCAGATGGGGAGCAGGTCCCTCAGCAGGGGCTCTGGTCCCTCACTTGATGAGCCTTGGATGAATCCTGTTTCTCTTTGGTCAGTGACTTGTAAACTACAGATTTAGTCTCTGCAGGAGGGAATGTGGGAGCAACTCAGTGCTGGGCACCTCAGAGGAGATGTTGGCCTGGAGCTGCAGGAAAAGTCTTTTCCTTGCTACGATGCTGCAGCGTGGGCACCTCCTCATCTCCTCAGATGGACCTTCAGTCTGATTTCTTGGCAGGTTTCCTGCTCTTCCACATGATGTACATTATAAAAATACCTGCCATGAGAGAGAGAACAGATTCAGATAGGAAACTTTTAATTCCAGGCACTCCTAAAATACCTGGTAATGAGGAACAGAATGTCAGCAGAGAGAGCAAGAAAATTCTGCTGTCCAGAGGCTCAAACAGCCAAAATCACACACAAGCACAGCCCCAAGTCCTGTGCCAGGCTAAGCTGCAGCAGTAACCACAGAGAGTGCCACAAGTGTCACACATTAGCTAAATCCCTAGCAACCCTCTTCTCTCTTCCTAATTTAGAAGTTTCTAATTAGAACAACAGAAATAACTCTCACCTATAAATAGCAGCAGCAGCAGCCCAGCTGCCACAGGGATGATAACTGCATATTCACGAGGCAGGAAATACTGGTGGATCCCATGGTCACTGTCGATGAAGGGCTGCAGGGACAGAGAGGGATGTCAGCAGGTGGACACAACACCTCGAGGTGCAGCCTCGAGGTTTTGGGAGAAGGATGGAAATATCTGGTGTGAAATGGCTAAAAAAAGGGTGCCCAGACCTGCATGTGGCTCAGCCACAGAAACCAGTGAAGGCTGGGCAGTGAAGGTTTTGGTGTTCACTGGACAACGAGGGGTGGCTACTGGGGCTGGCACAGAGTCCCACAGCCCCAGGGACTCGGGGTGGGAAGAGCTGCTGGTGCAGAACGCAGCAGATCCCTCTCTGCCCTGCAAAAGGCAGCAGCTGACCCCAGTTCTGCTCCATGGTTATCCCACCAGGATCCGTCTGCGGAGGCCAGTGGAAGGCTCTGGATACTAGGGAGCAGTGTGAGGATTCCCACACAGCAGCAAATACTCCTACAGCTCTGGGAATGCCGGGAGCACTGACGTGGATCAGGCAGCAGTGAGCAGATGCAAGAGGGTCCTTCCTACCAGGCTCCAGCTTTGTTAAGATTTGTCTCTTTCTATGTTTCCCTCTGTCACCTCCCACCAGAATCAGGAATCTGGCAGATGCAAATGTGGACATTGATGACTACACCTCCATCAGGGCCAAACTTCAGCTCTTCCCAATAGCTCATCCAGCCCTAGTTGGGTCAGCCCGTGTTAGAACAGCAGGTGGGCACCACAATCAATGTTTGGTCTTGCCCAGGCAAGGCCAGGAACACCCAGATAGGACAAGGACTGGGCCACCGCACAGAGGAAGATCTGCCCTGAATTTTTTAACCCAGAAGGCAAGAGTCCTTCGGGCACACAGGTACATCATCACCTGAACAAAGGCCAGGGAAACACCTCAGTAAGGAGTGACTGGAATTACAATGGCCAGAGGAAACCCGTACCAGTACGATAATCCAGAGGGTGTAGTAAACAAAGAGGACGAGGCTGAAGGCGACCAAGCCAAACCCAACCAGCTGGTCCGTCGCTGTGGCCTGCAAAGGGAGAGACAGTCAGGGCGGGATCCCCACGGCAGTGCCTGTGCAGGAGCGGCCCAAGGCACCTGCTGGTGGTTCCATGACCGCGCTGCTGCCGGGCCGGGACACCGGTGGGGACGGGAAAACCCGGGGCAGGGGCACGGCGTGGATAAGACAACAGCGGCAGGATAACCCAGCGTGGGCTGCCAGGCCCTGCCGCAGGAAGCTCCCTGAGCCAGTTCACACACCACATTCCAAGGACCGACCCAGCCGGGCCCGGTCTCTCCACAGGGGCGGCAGCCAGAGTGCCTCGCCCGCGTTCCGGGCTGCGATTCAGCCCAAGCCCCCCGTGCTGCCGGGCCGAGCAGGGCCCCTTCCTCCCCCCGCCAGGGCGTCCCGGCCGGAGCTGGGCCCGCACTCACCATGGCGCCCCGGCCTCCTCCCCGCCGGCCCCGCCTTTCCGGCGCGACGGCCAATTAGCGACCGGCCCTCCGGCCCCGCCCCCGGAGCGGCCAATCGGCGGGGGCGGCGGGGCGCGCGCCAGGCCCCGCCCCGAGC
>JACBWW010000035.1:2359966-2648346 GCA_020086605.1 Lanius collurio | reverse complement strand
AAAAAACTAGAGGAGCAAGATAGAAATGGTGAAAAATAGTCATTCCCTCCAGCCCAAACTCTCCAAGAATCATCATCAAAATAGAGCAGTGGAAGTAGCTTCTCTTTCTAAACACACTTCTGCTTTAAGACAAAAGTTAGATTTATATTTAGATTTTCAAAGTAAAAAAATGTTAAACTATCTTTCAAACAATTTTGGAAGTTTGCATAGACCCATTCCCTTTCCAAAAATATCAGCCATCTCTCTATAGAATCTGATACAAATCGAGTGCGCCTCAGCCGAAGGTCACCAAGCTCAAGTCACATTCAAGAAAATAAAACATGATCTCCCCTTCCCTCCCCCCACAAAAATATGGGCTCTACCGTTATTCCATGTGTTTGAGGCAGTTACCAGGCTCAGCCGCATCCCTCGCTCAGAGCTTCATCCAAATTCCTTTTCCTTTCCCGGGTTTCCACGCCCGCTGCCTCCCGGCGGGGCAGAGGCGCTGTGGAGGCAGCGGGATCGGATGGCGCAAGGAGGGGGTGATGGACACAGCTCTCAGGAGGGAAGGGAGGGGAATTTTGCATTCATCAATCCCCCCCGCAGCGAGGAAGTGGCTTTTCAAGGACAAACACCTGCAACCAGGCAGAGTTTGTAGGAACTTGTCCCTGGGGACTGGCCTTGTCCAAAGGGCTCAGTCACCAGAGCAAGAACTCAGCTAGAGACCAGGTGGGGCAGCAGAAAGGGGGCAGGAGGGGTGGAGGGGGGGTCTGCAGCCCCCAGGTAAGGCAGCGAGGAGGGCAGGGGGAGCCCCTCGCCAGGAGGGGTTTAACCGAGGTGCTCTAGCGTACCTGGAGTGAGGTTTTCCCAGAGGTTCCCGGCAGCAGTACAGAGACCAGCTGCACTGCTGCCCACTTAAAAAGAAACAGCAACGACAAAATAAATAAAAAGTCAACCCCTCCTATTCGGATGAGAATGAAATACACATTTCTTCAGGCCTCTGCCTGGTTCGGAACCCTCTAAAAACTGAAGCAAATGTTTAAAAGGGCTTGTTAACTTTCTGTAGGGGGCAAAGTGATGTGGCAATGAGGGGGGGAGAAATCACACGCCTGCTGCCCATCACTCTAAAGGTCAGGACAGCACGAGGCCCCCATTTAAAGTGCTGACCATACAAAAGATGATGATGAGGGAACAACATCCTTCTCCCCCTTTTCCCATCACAATTTCCAGCTGAAACCCATCTCCTTCACCAAGTAACAACTAAGCCTATTCTTTTGGATACTCAGTTTTATATTGGTTTTAAAAAAAGTAGTTAGTACAAAAGTTACACTGAATTTCCTAACACTTTGCAATGTGCTTCCACCAACTAAAGGTCTAGAAACTGGGAGAGCAGAGCCCACACGTTTTGCCTGATCCTGAGACTGGAGCAGAGAGCCAGCTCTGCTCTCCAGGGCCAGCCAGGCATGAGCAGCCCTGGGGACAGCATCAGAGACCCAGGGGATGCAGAGTCTTGCCAATAAGGTCCTTTTACTTGTTTAAGCCACCTCTGAATCCCCTGAGAAGGGGAACAGTGTGGGGAAGAACATCCCCCCCCTCAGCCCCCCTGAAATAAAATATCAATGAAACAATAATGCAGTCAAAAAACACCAGCCTGCTGGGTTTGTATAAAAAAAAAAAAATCCATAAACTTCACAACAAAAAAAGAAAAACCCAAAGGAAACTAGCCAGCGGTTTGGGTCTGGAAACTGATTCACTTCTTAAATGTTCAAAGTCCAATGAGGAACAGGCAGCTGTGATGTCACAAGGAAAAAAGTGCTCGTGAGACACAGCTTCCTGAGGCAGTAATGTGTGGGACAAGTGAGCCCACAGCCACCACCTCAGGTGCCCACGGCTTCCTCAGGACTGCTGGGCATTGCTTGTGCTGGATGTGCAGCAGGAGCTCTGTGTGGGATCTACAAACAGGAACAGACTGCTTCTTGCTTCCTCTGGGTCTGCTCCGGGTGCCCCAGCCCCAGCAAGGCTGGATGACCAGGACTACTTATTCACTCAAAATCAGGGGCAGGAGAGCTAAAAAGCCACACAAAGACCAGGATCTGTGGAGTCATTAACGCAGACATAAGGAAGAAATACCCTATAAGACACAGTTACCAAAAGTGCAAGCAGTGATGTACCAAGCCAGTGGAAGAGAAGCCAAAGATGTGCCCAGGTTGGCCACAACGATGTGATGGAGCAGGTTATGCCTCTGCCAGCCTGGGAAGAAGAGACCAGTGCTCTCAAAAGCTCAACTGTTTCTCCTCTTGCTTTGCTGGGAAGATATTCCTCCCTCTGTCCCACTGGAGATTTTGTGACAGGCCAAGCTGCCAGTGCCTCGGAGCAGCTGACTCTTGCCAACGGAGGCCCAAAGAATGCCCTGGGATCCCAACTGCTCTGACAGTCACTGCCATTGTTTTTCATGGGAACAGACACAAAACAGCAGAAGTGAGCTGGGTTTTGGCCTCTTTCCTGGCTTATGTTTGCTCCTTTCAAGTCCTGGTTGGATCTGATTTCCTGAGGGGCTTTGTTGGCTCCTGGGGAGCAGCCAGACCCTCAGCTTTGCACAACTACCCAAAGACAGGGCAGGAACAGCCACTGCTGTCCGAGCCTCCTTCTGCCCTCACCCTGACCTGAGCAGACGGTCAGGCCAGGCCTGCCTTTCTGGCAGTGCTCCAGGGAGAAAGACAAGCAGTTCTTCCTGCAGACATGGGCACCCCAGGAACAGGGCAGGATGCTCAGCAGCCTGCAAGTGAGTGCCAAACCTACCCAGGCTGAATGAAGAAGAGATCATCACTAAAAAAACCTAGCAAGTGTGAAAGAGCTTTTGTTCTAGACAGTCTCAAAAGATCAACACTTTTTCCCTACATTAAACCAAACCAAGGTGTTGTCTGTATCCCCTTTTTACCCTAATTCAAATTTAATTCCCTTTGAAGGGAAAGGGTGGAAAAGATGCATATGCTATAGTGGTCTGTCCAAACACAGAAAGAAACCTCTTGACTTAAAGAGAGAAACCATCAAACAGAGTAAGCAACTGTATAGTTCTGCCACACTGCTGAGCCACAGTCTCCTACTCAGTGGCTACAATCTGATCCACTGCTGAGCACCCTCCCCTTGCAGCATCCTTAGCTAGAAGGGTGAAAAACCCACTAAATCAAGACCCTTCCATTCCTTGTTTCTCATTCTGCCAGATTCCCTTTTCCAGTAGCTCATCTGCACACACTGTGGCCCAGGAGATCACAGTTGATCCCCCTTTTTTCCTTCTTTAAATAAAGGCTTTACAATAACTACGAATTTGAGCAACGTGATCAGTTACAAGCCTCTCCTTGCTGAACAGAATGAGTGTGTACCTGTGCACACACCCAAGTGTCAGAGGGGAGCAGATTCACAGCCAGGTGCTGGAGTGTGGACTGCTCTGAGGGCACGGCTGCTGAGTACACTGGCAAAAGAGGAATGGGCACTACACAGAAATAGCTTATCAGCTGAGGGGCTCTGTACAGGGAGGGCTGCAAGCACAGCCTGCTGGTGGCCTACAGCTGGGGGATGCCCAGATCCTCACTGGCAGTTCAGCTGCCAGGAGAATCTCCAAGTGGGAGCTGAAAGGGATCAACATCTCTGACACACACTGCAAGGAAAAGTGTCAAACAACTGCAGAAACCAAACCCAAAAAGGAGCAATTGAAAGATCAACCAGAGAACAGTTTGAAGCCTTGTCAGAAGAGTTCACTCACCACAGAGCAAGTCAGAACAGCTGCTGTGGCTAATGCAGCAGCAAACACCCATTCTACCCTTGAAGGCAGAGACAGTAGCTTCTCCTCAGCCCCAGAAGGAACCAGCTCAGGCACAGATGTCTGCTGACAAGGCAAGAAAGACCAAGCAACACCAAATCCCTTACTGGCCCAGGCCAAGAGAGGCAATCAACATCACCACCACAACAGAGAGACCACTGCAGTCAACTGCATCCAGCTCTGGCCCGAGGAAGGGCTGTCAGACAAGATTCTTTTCACAGTCCGAGAAGGGCAGTTCCCTTCCTGAGCCAATGAAACAAGAAACAGAAAAAAGAAAAAGGTTTTGTATTCCAAGCTCCAACAGGACTATTTGATGAATCAGTCCAGCAAACACAGATTATACTCCTGGACTAGCGAGTAAAAGCTTCCTCCAGGTAAAATCTGTAACCTCTAAAGTGCTCCCTTTAATGCTAGTTAATAAACACCCCCTTCCATGCCCAGCAGTGGAAGGGCTACTGCAGTCAGTGGTGTGACGAGCACTCACATTTAACCGTTCACCAACTCCCAGCTGGATTGTGGTAGTTTTCTGAAATGCACTTTTGGGAAATATTTCCTATGAGAAAATGTTGTCTGGGGATGTGAGGATAGGAGGGTGAAGTGTACCCCACAGCATACCTTGTTCAGTGAAACCACTGCCTTGGAAGGTGATGTTCCCTTGCAGAGTCAATGGAATAAAGCATCCTGCAAGTGGCTGTGTCACCGTGTCCCCAACAAGCAGCTCTGGGTTTGGTTAGAATGGTTTCCCCCACCCCCAGTGGTCTGAAGAGTTCACAGTGGTATAACCCAACGTTTTGGGGACATAGAAGCTGAGAAGTCCCCTGCTGCAAATGAATGGGTGGAATGAGGGATACAGATGAGCAACATCCTCTGGGACTAGCCCAAGGATAAGCCCCACAGACGGAGCGGGAACAGGGGGAAGGTAGGCACTGGAAGGACCAGCAAGCAGAGAAGGACAATGCCAATGCAGGGAAAAGTGCATGTTCTGGAGTGGACTTGGAGTGGTTCTGCAGTGCAAACATATAGGGAGGGGCATGGAGAAATCCCTTCTGGAATGCTGCATGAAGAGAGGTAAAGGTTGGCATCCATGTGTCAGCGGACTGGGTAGGGGGCCTGTGTCCAGCAGCTCTACCCTGTTCTTCACATTTAGTGGGTTTCAATCACCACTGGCTCGTAAACTCCAGATGAGACCCTGAGGAGGCAAAGGGGAAGATGAGGAGGGCAGGTTATTTTCCACAGTCATTTTGAGCAACTAAATTCTGATTCAGACCTCTCCACTCTCAAACATCATTTTCTAAGCTCACACAAACCACTGCCAGTAACGAGTCAGCCCTGCGGGAAGTCAGTGCCCGGAACACTGAAGGGACAGGGACGGGGCAAGTCAGCAATAGAGCACTGGAGAGAGCTGGGTGTGACACACAAACCCATCTAAAGAACACAGCAAAGGGGGAGTTATCCTATCCAGAGCAAAGAGCAAGCGTGCCTGGCTTTGCTGTGCTCCCAGTTTTGTTACTAACTTGACACATCTTTGCATTACCATTATTACCAGTTTTAATTCAACTGAGGAGGTGCAATAAAGCCTCCACAACTGGCCAAGGGCTGTACTAAGAGCTACAGTGGCAAGAAAATGTTTTATTGCTTCAGAAGGCTTTCATGAGAGAACAAGCCCTCGATGATTATGGAAGAGGCAGAGAGAAGGGACAATAAGAGGCAGGGAAAAGAGACAATAAATCCCGCTCTGCCGCAGTTTTGCTGCAGGCCAGCAGAAGGCAAAGCTCCCTCCTTCAGGAGCAAACGGGAACCAGCCTCTACCATTTTGTCCTTTCACTCCTCACTTCTGTTCCTGGGTCTAACAACCAGGATCCCATTATCCCTCTGATCTCCTGCTGAGAAGTGCATTCATACTCTACTGCAACTGCAGCCTGCCACCAAAGGGATCCCAGGACTGTTAATGTGGGAATACAGCCACCATGCAGCACGTGATGTTTAGAAATCTCTCCTGTAGCAAAAAGTGTAAGTTTCCTAGGTACAAAGCTCACTAATCTCTCTGGAGCTCCTCTGTCTGCCAACCTTTTGGGCAATCTACCTGTTTCCCAGCTGAATACCGCTCAGCGTAGTTGTTCCATCTCTGCTCACAAACAACCTCAGGTTACTGTCTGCAGATAGAAAAGGAAGACAGACATCAAAATCCAGAACTACGGAGGCTGTCAGAAACTCCCCTCCCAGACACACAATCAGCAGACAACAACTCTCAGCAAATGCACATCCACACTTTCTGGTGGTGTTCCCACAGTCATCAAGCCCCTGGGAATTCATTTCCTTGCTCCAAAAGGGAGCCTTGCCAATATGAAGCTTTGGAAGAATAAAGGCAGAGATATTAATTCAGTCATATTCCTCCAGCTGCCTTTTTTAAGGCAATTCCATTGATGCAAGTTCTTGGTCAGCTTACACACATCTGAACAGATGAGATGTGGGGCCTCACACTGCTTTTGTAGAGTCACTGGAGGAGAAACTCAGCCTGTTCTGCTGGTGAGAGGCAGCTGCATTCAGTCTAGTTTAAACCCAAGCTAAGTGAGGTGTAAATCCACATGTGCAACAATTTAAGGTGATTAATGGTAAATTAATGAAGCACAGATAACAAGCTAGGCTCAAGTTTAAAATTTAACAGAAAATCTCAGATTAAAAAGTCAGATTAAAGATTGATTTCTGTGCTAAATTGGAAAATGAAAGTGAAAACAAATGAAGTTATATTATTAGTTTTCTCCTAACAGATGTTGTCACTGCAATGGAGAAAACCCCTTCTTAAGCACTCTGACAGACCTGATCACCAGCACATGGCAACCCATGTTTCTGTACGGATGTGCTGTCTCCTCTCCAATTGTGCTCTCCTCTTTTGATAAATACCCTTGGGCTGACCCTGGACTAGGGCCACTAGAGCAGTGCAGACAGCTGATGCAACTGCACTGAGAATCATTATTTCTCCTCTCTCTCCCTGCTCGTTTGAGCTACTATTCAATCTCTGCTGTCATGTGTGAAACAGCACCAAGTGCTATGTGCAAATGCATGTGCAGCTCTCAAACCCACGTGGTTTATCCACCACAGAAACACCCAGCAAGCACTGAAAGCAAATAGCTTTCAAAATGAGAAGGGAGCCCATGGCAAATCAGATCTGACTGTAAATGCTTAGCAGCCTTGCGAAAGGAACAGCCCAGACATCCCCTCTGAGACTTCTCCTCTCACCTTCAGTATTGCTGACATCTGTGAAGTCCTGACTCTGCATTATTTTCTCCACTATATCATCAGCATCGATCCTGGTGTCATCCACTCGAGTTGGGTGACTCTCCATTGAATCCTTTTTCCTCCTGGCAAAAGGAAAAATTTACTCAGCTTTTCAAGACACAGACTTCTATAGACAGTCCTGCTTCTCTTGGCCACAGTCTCCTCCTCAGTGGCTACAGTCTGATCTACTGCTGCCAGAAGACAAAGGAGCAGGTTCTGTCTCTCCTTCCCAGAGAAAAGGTCTTTGCTCCACAATTACTCACCGGGAGGGTCTGTCCAGCAGCAGGGGTGGTCTGGGAGGGCGAGGTGGCTTCTCCAGTTTGTGGTCCCGCTCCCCCTCAGGACACTCCACGGTCATGCTGAGTCCCCCGGACGCGCTGCTGCTGGTGGACGTGTTCCGGCGGTGGGTCAAGTCAGACATGCTGGAGGAGCGGGAGTGCTCCGTGCTGTAACCTGCCAACACACAGGGGTTACAAACCACATCTGCTCCCCTTCCTGGCAGCACAGGTAACAAGCAGAACAGCTTCACAGCAGCATTTCTGCTCCAGCACACAGAGATTTAGACATCTATAAGCTCATCTGCAGAGACTGAACAGGAGGCTATTATTATAGAGCAGGGTGAGAGAGATGGCTGCAAATCACTCTCACAGGAGCTCTTTGCAGGAGAGAAAAGGTGTGTGACCAGTGCTGGCAGAGCTGTGTGGATCAATGGTTACCAGAGATCTTGGACTGCTGGCTGGCGTAGCTTGAGTTCCGCGAGTGCCCTGAGTGGAAAACTTCCTCTGGGCTGGACAGGTTCTGATCTGGCTCTTCTGGGACACCTGCCAAGGAACAAGAGCACACTGCTTACACCATAACCAAGCCAGTGCACGGTGCCCTGGTCAGCTGGGAGTGGAGACTGATCTTGGGATGACAGCTCAAGAGAAAGGGCAAGTCTGATGGCAGAGCCCTGCTGTACAGGCCAGCACAGGGCTTAGAAACACCCAGGGAATAGGGAAGACCACAGTGAGCTTCTCTATCAAGTTTATCACTATTTCTATCCAGCATGTGAATTTACAAACATCTCTTGGGCTTGTAGAATCTAGAAGGACAAGTAGTGTCTGATCTATCCATGGTTACAAGTATCAAGCTAAGACCAAGAAAGCATCAGATGGCGACTGGCACTGAAGTATTACAGCTGTTTGGGTGCTTCTGTTACTACCTTTCCCTTTCTATTATTTGTGAGAGAGCTTGTACCACTTAAATAATCTCTGAAATTGATGCAGAGACTTCAGCATAACCTCTGGTCCTTTGCTAGCCCTGCTTGTCTCTCTTGTAGGAAGCTTATCTGGGAGTGCACAAATGTAACCCATCAGCCAGCTTTTTAAGAACACCACTTGCACCATGTGCTCTGTCACTGAGGTGATGAGACTCAAGTGCTATTTTGGTGCACTGTATCTGCCTGCACATTTGGAATGTGCTGGGAAGGAAAAAAACTGATGTGAAAATGCAGTGCCCTTGAAAATGGGCTCATACAGAAGCCAAAGAACTGCATCAGCAGCTGGAACAAGGCCACTAGACCTTAAACCAACCTCTAAAACCTTCAGAGGAACTTTTCTAGAAGATAACTCTGAGTGACAGAATAGCTGATCACAGAACAGTGGTGTCATTGAACACAGTGGCAAGCAGGGATGAGTACAGTACATGAATTATTAAATCCCCAGCAAGAAGAACAAATTGCTTTATCTCCACTAACAGAAATATGCATGTGGCAAATACTAACTTTTCTCTCAGTTACACTTAGATGGCTTTGTTATTCTCAATATTCTTAACGAGCAATAGGGTTGAGGATGGGTGCAGGAACACATGAAAAATTAAAGCGTTTCTGTGATTGCAACTGCTGGGAAAAACAAAGGAGTGTCCAAGCACAGCCAGGCATTGCATGGCTCCAGGGTAGGCATTCAGACCTGAGCTGAGAATGGCAGTTCTTGGCTTGGTCTGGCGCAGGGAGCCAATTGTGGAGGAACTGCTGCTGCTGGTGGTTCCCTCGCCCTTGCAGGTCAGCTGCAGGGTAGAGTCCTGCCCCGGGATGGTGATGGATTTGGCGGTGGAAGGAGGCCTGTCATCAGAAGGGAAGGAGGTTACAGACTGCCAGGCAGGCAGCAGGCATCATTCTGCCCACCCCACCTTTCTTGACAGGGGGAAGCTGGCAGCTCTCTAAAGAGCAGCTCAAATTGGATGTTGGGTTTTTGTTTTCCTACATGCAAGACTGGTATCTTCCTTACCTTGGACTGCATTACAAGAAAAATCATGTTTTTGAGGAAAATTACAGCAAAAAGGGACCATTCATTCATTTATACAGGACAACAGGCTCAGAACTTGCACTGTCCTCCAGGACACCATCCAGAGCTCCCCATTCCCCACCAACATGTGTCCACTGGTCAGCTGGCTTCCCAACAGGAACCAGTTTGCTGTTGTCCCACTCTCAATTCCAGCTTCTTTTCTGTTACACCTCTTTGGCCAAAATTAAACCTTTTATCCCAGTAACCCTGTCCCCCTATGAGAGCACTTTTACAACAATCAAATAACCTTTTTTTTTAAACTGACTATTAAACTCCTTTTTAGTGAAATGAAAGTGTTTTTCCAGCTGTCATAATTATTTTTCTGGTTTTCTGGGAGCTTGCAACCTCCCTTTGTAAATGCTGGCTGCAGGGCAGAGCTGTGAGTGCCTGGAGCCCCCTCCCTTCCTCCAGAAGTGCTTTTGGGTGGAAGCCACAGCATGTGCAGCGTGGCAAAGTGAATATTCCTGTTGGAGCCCTAACCTCCCTGTAACCTGAAGTCTGAACTGGAAATAATGGATTGTATTATGGTTTTTAAGTGAAGAGTGAGAAATAAAAACTTTTATTTGTCTCATGCAGAGCTCTGAGGGAAGATGTTACATGAGAGGGGACCTTTGCAGTATTTTGGGAGAGAGAATATTTATTGTGGGCAGCCAAATGGCTATAAAGCTTCCAGGAAACTCACAGCATGCCTTCACCAGGAAAAAACACTCCCTAGTGACGTTATCAGTGATTTGCATGCACCCAGGTGCTTTGGGGACTTTGCTTCACAGGTTTTTAAGGCTTTTACAACCTTAAGCAAGCAAACTGTTCTTGCAGCAGCTGTGGGAGCAGCCCCTCAGACTGTCAGCTCAGCTGCTCTGCCCCTTCCAACAACCCCAGCAGGAGAAGGTTCATGAACTGCTTCAGAAAATCAGTGCTTGGAAGTGATTTCCCAGCACAGTTTAATTCCTGCCTACTCCTCTAATGAGTGTCATTTACCAGAAGCTCTACTGATCAAGGACTATTCCACATGCAAAGCTTCTATTTTTAGATATTTGCACATCATCAACATAAAAGAGAAAAGTGGGAATGACTGCAAAAATCCTTTAAGAAAATTAGGAGGTTTGACTTTCAGACTGAATTTACTTACATTAAATGGATATTTATATCCTATTCTGTGTAATTTTCAGGCATTATAACAGTGGGACTTGCTTCCATTGCAAAGGAGCAACAGGTATTTTGTCAGACATTATTACCAGACATCCTAATACCCTAGATTTAAAACATCTGTTACTGCTATAAAGTTATGGTTTAAGATATTCAAAACTTCTTTATTACACTTCCTTCTGAAGCCGAAATTCTTCAGAATCAGGTGACACTGATTTGGGGTTTAAAAACGCCAGAATATGCTGCAGCACTATGAAAAATCACTCACAAAACAAAGCTACCAAAAATTATGCAGCATTTTTAACAAGAATTTGAGCTAATTTATACATTTCAAGCTAGCTCCTAAAATTAGACCATAACTGCTACAAAAGCTGGCCTCAAAGTAAAGCTTCCTTTTCTCATACTGTTGGGAGGCAACACGAAATATTCCTCTGGGCACATGGAAGCCCTGCTATGTAGTCACACACCTTCCAGCACACCACAGCAGGGCTGGGATTGTGATGCTGCACTGTAGTGTGAGGGAAGATGTGGCCAGGATATTTCTTAGTTGACTCACCAACAATTCTTTAAGCAGTAAAACTGCTCCACAGCCTAACTGTACTTATGCTTTCCAATCATTATGCATTAAAAAAAACCCACATTACTGCAATTTCTCTGCTACTTAATGTAATTTGTGAGCCCTGTAGGAAAAAAAAATTAAAGTGATTCAGCCTTGAAGTATTTATGTTGCTGTTTCAATCTGAGATCTCTACCCTCCATAATATGTGCTGAAGCGTGTCCACTTCCAAGACTGTTTTCTTTATTGACCTTTCTCCTCTTGGAGGTCAGTGAAACCAACCCCAGAGCCATGAGAAATTCTATCCTTCAGGCAAAACATGAAGTTTGTTATCAAAATCTACTGGTTTCCAAAACCTAAGTAGCATCAGCAGGGAAAATACTGTGCACAGCAATAATCAAGCTGGGAATGCCAGAGCAGAGAACAAAACCAATTAACACCACAGGCTGGCTATACTTTTCTGGCTGATTCAATCAGTTTTACTGTACTTTTCCAGTATCAAGAGCCTCTTTTCCCCTCTCTTCATCAATTTTAGTGTCTGCCCAGAATGGGGTACACCCAGGAACTCACGTTTTGAAGCAGGGGTCCCCAGAGAGCAGGGACATTCCGATTGTGACCTAGAGAGGGGACACAAGGCACATCATTAGCCATGCTGCACTGAGCTCCTCACTTCACAACAGCCAGGAAGTCAAGGGCTAGGCATAAAGATCAGCAAGATCTAGCTCCTTTCACAAGGAAATCAGTTTCAAGGATTTCACAAAGCATTTTCCTCCCTGTCCCAGATCCCTGGCATCAGTAACTCGAAGTGGCAGGGGCTCAGCAGGACAGCAGCAGGCCATGCTGACAACACCTCATAACCTTTTCCCTCCCTCCTGTTCCTGGTTTCTTTGTCAAGGGTCACTGCTTGGCCAAATCGATGCCAAATTATCAAAGGGCAACTTTGATAAAGGGAAGTTTCCCAAGTCAGTCTAGCAGCACAAAAGCAAAATCCTGTCTCTGTACATAACAGGACCTTCTCTCAGGCCTGGCACTGCACTCTGATCTTCCCAAAGTCCCAAGTAGGATTCCTACTGTGTAAGTACTAGCTGTTGTACCTTTAGGATGGAGTTGTCCTGTCGGGTATTCTTAGTATCATATCCTTCCAGCAAGCAGCAACGGACAGTGGATCCAGAGCCCGCAAATTCTGCCAGATTTAGATCAGCAAAGCCCAGCTGTAGCCAAGAAAACATTGGAGAGGAAGGTGAGAGAACAGAAGTTACTCCATAATGGGATACACAGTGTCCCACAGAACAAAGGGAGAGAACATATCTGTAAGCAAGGGCAGAAACAGGAGCCAGGACACAAGAGTGGTAGCTGTGAAGGCTCCCTATTCTTGAGGATGGACAGGGTGACATTCCTAATCCCAAGACAGATGGACACTTGGAGGCCTTCAGGAAGCCAAGCCCACATGGAGGAAGGGTGTACAGTAGTGGCTAGGACAGTGTTAACCAGCCTGCAGCCATTGCATAACCAAGGACATAGAAGGCACTAGGTCAACGATGTGGAAAAAACAGAATCACACATACACAAACATAATAAGGCACTCTTTGTATTGGGCCATCCCAGAATGCAGTGGAGCATGTGAACCAGGAGATGAAAGGATATTGTTACAGGGGAAAGTGACACCATACTGAAAAAAACAACTGAGACTTCGGGCACAGGGAGCTGGAGGCCCAGAGCCATGTGGCACTGCCTCTGCCTCACCCCTCAGAGGCAGCTGCTGGGCTGGGCAGCTCCTGAGCACTCCTCCTCAACACTGCTAAGGTTTAACTAGTAAGGGGTATGTCTGACAGGCAGAAGGAAAGAGAAATATTTGGAGAGATTTAGTTGTGAGCTCTCTAAACCTTCTCTAACAAATGGGAAGCAAACAGGAAAGGTAACAAAGCTGAAGATCACAGGCATTTTCAAAAAGGGCACTCACTGATCCCTCCAGAGTAAATAAAAACACGAAGAGCACCTTTGTTTTCCTGCCCTAATCCCTGCTGTATTAACAGAGGGTCTCAAAGAAAAAGTTACAGCTTTTATGCACAGCTTTAGGAATAGAAGGCACTTGTGTCTCTCTCATCTGATCAGGAGGACGTGCTCTACTCCATATTTGGCCAAAACATCCAGGCATGGAGCATCTGCGTCACATCAGTAACAGGTCAGCTCCCAGGAGAACAGGGAGCACAGGTGGAGCAGCAGCAGGTCATTCTGTGCTCTGCAGCACATCCCTTCTGCCCTGCTGCTCACAGCTGGATGACACAATGAGAGTCCCAACAGTAGCACCATACTAAGGAATTGTGGTGCCTCTGTCAGCTGAGGAAGCTGATAGATAATCACAGCACAAAACAGTCACTGACAGTGGAACCCTGACTCCCACTATCCCAAGTGAAGAGTCTAAACCACAGTCTGCTCAAGATACACAACTGAGGGGGAAACAGCAGCAAGATTAATACAGCTGCTTCCTTCATCCCATTCTCAAAGGGGAACTTCTGATGGCAAATGAAAAAAACCCAAGTAGGATAGAGAGGGAAAGGGGACCTTTTATCAGCAAAAAAGAAGGAAAAAAAAGAACCTTTCACCCTCTCACTTCTTAAGAATTCCATTTAATGCAAGTGTTTCTTCAGCCTCTTCTAGCCAAGGGCTATGCCTTTTGCTAATCATCCATGGGTAAGGAAAAAAACCAGTGAATTTTTATCTCTTAGAGATAAACAGGACAGAGGAAAGCCACAGAGAGAGATGCAACCCACCACTGTGACAAGGACACAGCACCACCACACTAGGAGAACAGCATGGCACAGGGGTGGCCCAAACCCAGATCCCTTTCTCCACCACAGCACTAAATTCTGAGAGATCGACACTGGAGCACAGAGTGTGGGAGAACCTTCCAGCAACCCACGTGGTATGCTGAGGTCTGAAGCTCTTTCAGGAAGCAGACTCCCAGTATATAGAGGAAAGATCCCTAAACAAAAGGATGTTTTCAGATAAACCTTTCAGAATAGTTTCCTCAGATTTCCAGCCAGCTGATGGTGTTTCTTCCAGCTCAGGGAAAGAGTTTCCGCTCTATCAGTCCTTCCTGTCGTCTTCTGCTCTGTCACCCCTGACACCGAGGTGACAATCACGTCAAACCCAAAGGTGTGCAAGTCACTGGAAACTCTGCCTGGAGCACAAACAGCCCCATCGCCCTCAGTCCCTGCTGACAGGGAACCAGGTACAGAGGGCATTCATAAGTTTCATTTTCTTCTACATCTGCTGCTATGACTGGAGAATTTCTCAACTGAATTAGGATAGTTTAAAGAGGTGGGGACTCATGGTGTAAAATGGGAAAACAACTGCATGGGCATGCAGAGACTTCTGCTAGAAACATTAGGAAGCCCAAATCTGTTCTGTCACAAGGACCTGCCTGGAACAAGCCTGGTCCTCAGGGCAAGACTGCAATCACTCTGTCTCGTGTGGCATCTCTCATTTCTGAGCTGCTTCAGATAACCACCTTCATGGAGAACATGTCTATCTTCTTCACAGGAGACCAAGCAAGATACCAGCCCAAGAGATGAAAAGCACTTGAGATTTGGTCTACAGTTCTGGGCTGGAGAAAGTCAGTCTCTTTTAAATACCACTAAACACAACTGGAGACTGAGCAAAAAGGAAGTAGGTTAGAACATGGCCTGAATAAGCTCTCCAGGTCAACTCCACCACAGGAATGTGCCTTCAGGCTTCCTTTGATACTGCCTTTCCAAATTCTGTTGAAAGCTTGAGGATGGACATTGCAGGAGGCATAGGCTGATGCATTTACTGTCTCTTCCTCCAGCTATGCTGCTCTCCCTGGACACGCAGCTCTGGGGAATAATCCCCCCACAGTGTGAATTTAGTGAAAGAGAAATTGATGGCCCTAGAGATCATGTCCTAATTAGCAACAAAAAAGGAACGATGTGGGCAGCCACACTGCCTTCTCCCACCTGGCACAGCAGAACACAGGAGCTAGTACAGTACACCCTCCATGGAGCCAGTTGCCTCCATGGCCTCAGAAAGGATATTGATGAGAAGGAATTCTTACATGGATGTGCGTGACCAGAGCATCTGTTTATTAGAAACCAACAGCAGTGACTCACTCATTTTCAAACAAACAAGATTTTGGGTACTGTGTGAGCTCAGTTTCCAAGCCAACATTGTCTCTTGATCCAGCATAGGGAGGAGAAAGGGGTGGCCCATTGTCTGTCCCACAGCACAGGCAAGAAAATGCAAGGAAGAGAAACCAAGACTAAGATCCCTGCTGATCCATTTGGTTTTTGCTTCGGTGTCTCCTGTGCTTTGGCAGGCAGTGATTTCTGCTGTAGGCTCCTGCCTGCACTCCTGAGGCAGTGAGGTGCCTGCCCCAGCCTCAGCTGGCTGCCGTGCTCTGGAGAACAGAATTGGAGTCTGTTTCTTTATTGGAGACATGCTGCCAGAAGCCAGAGAGTTCACATCTGACTCAGAACTTCCCCAAAGTTTGAGGACATACAGATCATCTCTCCAACCCCCATCTCAAATCCACATCCAGTGCAATCTGGATCTTGTCCCAGAAAGCTGATTTTTTTGGGAAATCTCTTAACTCAGACTTAAACTAAGAACCAATGAGTATCTCTCCAGATTCGCCCACTCAGCAGCCACTGGTTTCTAATGGGTGTATAACACTAACAGGAGACAAGCCCATCATTACTCTGCTGCATTTGCCCTTTCTGTGCTCTTACCTTTGAGTAGGTTTTTCCGCCCTTCAGCTCCTATATTGGGAGACAAAACAAACAGGAAAAGCAGCTATTATATGTGCTGGGGCAACAGGGGGAGAGTCATTACTCAGTCCTGGAACTTGCTCTCAGGATTCACAAGCCTCTCTCTCAAGGGTTACCATCACCTTGGTTGCTCCCATCCTCCATCAAGGACTCTTCCTGGAGAGCGAGGCTCTGCTCCTGCATGTCCTGTCCCAAACAATCTTTCCTTCTCACCACCGTCCAACTCAATTTTTCTTGCTGCCAAAAAGCAGCCAGTAATCAACTGCCTATACTGGCCAGATGCAAAGCTGGATGCTCACCTTACGGACAGACACTCGGCAGATGCAGGGGTCCAGGAGTCCTGTGGCAGGGTTGGCACTCATTTTACACACAAAGGTGAATTTCTTTTTCCAGCGGACACAGTTTTCCTGAACTTCCTCTCTATGAGAATGGAAAAAAAAGAAATCAAATACAGGTACAAAGCCAAATCAAGATGAGCTATTAAGTAAAGATCCTCTGCAACAGCTTGGTTCACCTGAAACTGCACCACACAAAGGTGTTAAGTTAGCATCAAGCTTTTCACTAGTCAATACAGGTAAAATCCATCAAGCTTTTCACTAGTCAATACAAGTAAAATCCATCAAGCTTTTCACTAGTCAATACAGGTAAAATCCACACAGGTTACAGAAATACTAATCATCTCATCAGCAGAATGTGCCTTTAAAACTCTCACAAGCTCTCTGACATTTCCTGCTCAGCTGGTTTAGCTCATTCACTATCCAGCCTGGATGGAGCAAACCTCCATACCCAAACTGGGCTGAAGGTTCAGAAGCTTATCTCCCTCCAGCATGTCTGTTTGTACAGCCCCCACATAGCAAATATGCTGTGTGTCCTGGATGGCCTGTCCTTCCCTGCCTCTCAGGCTGGGACTAAGCCAGTGATGATGGCTAGCTCAAAGGAGGACAAAAATGCACGTGATAATGCTGGTGGTGCAGGCAGACAGGGCCACACCAAGCAAACACTGTGCTTCAAATCCTGGAGGGGTTCAGCCAGGGAAGAGGTGGTTTTGCTTGCACAGCTTCTGAGCAGACCATCCTGATCTCCAGGGTGAGTAGAGGACGTGGCTCTGGCATAGCCTGAGCCTGCAGGAGGAAGAGAAGAAGCCTTCCTGAGCGCAGGAATCACTTCAGGTACACAACACTCAGGGGAAGTCAGATTTCACCTTTCCAAGGAGGCTGGTTCAAAGGAGCCTAGAAACAAGGGGTGTGGGTCCTTCCACAGGGCTCTGGTTTCCTACTGAGCCTCTGCAGGACCTGATCCATTTATGGCTCAGAGCTTGGCCCTCAGCCAGTTCAGTTCTCAGAGTAATGAGGCCAGGGGAGGAAGGGAAGGCACTGCTGACAGCTGTGAGCAAGCAAGTTTGACTCTTATCTCTCCTCCTAGCACAGGACAAAGGGGCAAGGGCAGCTGATAAACTGTTTGCTTTAGCAGGGAAAGGGAGGCTTCCCACCATCTGACCCAAGCATGGTATAAGCCAAATGAATTGGTGACAAAGAGGACAATGATCAGCCTTGGTAGTGTCTCAACTCCTTCTAGGAAGGAAGGGGAAGAAGCTCACATTGCCATTAGGGCAACCTCGAGGGGAGCCCAATGGGACAGATTCAGAGACTCGATCCTGAGCCAGGAGGTCCCTGCTAGTCCTCCAAGACATTCTGTGGGACCAGATGTGCCAGCCAAGGCAGACACAGAGAACAGAAAAGGAGTAGCTGACAAATAACTGAAACCTGTAATCCCCTGTAATGCAGATAAAGGCTGATCATCCCTATTTAAAACAAGAGAAAACAGAAGGCAACAATTCCTTCAAGGTAAAGAACTTAAAGCCCTTCCAGACAGAACTCAGGCTCACTACTGAAGTCAGTAAAAAGTGAGACATCTAAGTGCCAAAAATACCTTTGAATCTGGGATTATTAATTCAAGACGAGATCTGGTTCTCATTACTTCACTCAACTCACCCCAGCTCTCCCAGACAGGAAAAGAAACACATCCAGAGGGATTAAAAAGGTTTTACCTATAATAAAATATTCACCATGCCAGACAAATTAGGCACGTGACATTTCAAATACGGGTGCCTTAAACTTGACTCAATAATAGGCATCTTAAATGACCTAAAGGAAGGAAAAACTCAAGATACAGATGAGAACAGGTATGCAACAGAATGAAAAACCACCTGTTAAGAAATGCTTCAGGAACACAAGGCAGGTACAGGGGGATGCAGGAAATACTGAATATTTTAGCAGCATTACTCATCTTTGACAAGGAACTGCTATTTTCTAGAAAGCAAGGCTAGTGCCAAAGCTACTGCTGCCACCAGAGCTCCAAGTGAACACTGGAAGGCAGCTGCAAGTGAAAGATGTTCAATTAGACCACAGCACACTGGTGCACACCTTGTTCTCAACCCTGATAAGAGCTCTAACTACTGCCAGAGAGCATTCCTGGGACTAAGCTCCAGTTCCTAGATCTCAGCACATGCCTGGCTCCCACAGCTGCAGGATCATCAGTGGGATCAAGGGCTACACCAGTATGAGAGATTCCTTACTCAGGAGTTCTTGCTTGTTTTACAGTGCAGCCATGAGTAAGCATCTGCTGGATGCTGCTAAGTCCAGTGAAGGCTAATTACTTCAAATATTGGTAAAAAGTACTGATTAGCAATAAAGATCTCCACAGCTAATTTGCCTTTAGGGTAAGCTCCTCTGACAGACATTCCACTCCTTATTAAGGATGTACATTGTCTTTCCAGAACTGCTGCAGATACTACACAGTGCAAGAGATTAGAAAAAGGATTTGGGGGTGTTATGTTACCCACGGCACTGTAATCGTGAACCTGAGCTGCAGGTGCACACATAGCTTGGGGTTTTTATGTCTTTAGAACAGTCTGCACAGGGTAAGGAGGAGTTGAAAAGACAAAATCCAGAGCTGCTTTCCAGTCACAAGTTTCAGTAATTCAATAATTAATTTCAACTTTTTAAAAAAAATCTTTTAAGGGTGAGGCCTGGGTCTGTATTATTAGACAAGCAAGCAACAGCTCTGCTGTTTCAAACCAAACTCTAAAAAATTAGTTCCACATTTCCAAAAGATGGCAAGTGGAGAAGCAATGGGCTTTGCCTACTTCAAGCTATAGTTCAGCTGGTAATTGGAGAACACTAAAACAGGGACAAAAAGAAGAACTCAGATGATGAGCAGTTTTGTATTTAGCCCTGGAATATTCTCTGATGTACAATTAGGAACCATCACACAGAAACAAAAAATACCCAAGAAGCATGGTGAGGGCTGCACTGAGAGGTGTTTTCTTCCATCCTAATCACAAGGCAACTAAAAGTAAAGCACAAACGAACAGCTTAAAACCAGAAGTGTCTAATTTTAAGTTTTACTCTGTATTTGGAGAACCAGAAATAGTTCAGACCAATGCCAGGTCTAGGTGCCAATTCAATGGGTCTTCAGAAGTTTTATTTTATAAAAGCTGTCTGTATCATTTTGCAAAAGACTCCCAGAAGGTTGAATCCCTGCCAAGCTAAGCTTTGCCTTCTTCTAACTTCAGACTTATTCAAAGCTGTGTAATTACTCTTTCCAGACCTAAATATACCTCCTCAGAATAAACCAGTGGAATCCTGTGGCAGCTTTTGTGAAAACTGGAATTTTGGAAAGAGCTTCATGAGGTCTTTTAATCCTGGAGCTGCTCATCCATCTTGAGGAACAGCTTTCTGCATCCCTCATTTACCATCCTACCCCTCGAGAGAAGATTTACCAGAAAAAGAACAGCTGGAAGATGCTTCACCACAGCATGGTGAGAATTCAAGTAATAGGAATGATGCACAGCAGGGACTCACTGCTTTACCTGCTTTTGGAGAGGCAGAAGTGAACTCAGGGAAACCTTCAAGGCTACTTTGGGTTCAGATCTCACACACAGCTCTGGAGACAGGCAGAAAAACACACAACAAACAGACCTTAAAGAAGAGATGTTTCCCAACTGTGATTTTAGTGCCATGGACAGACTAGAACTGTTATAAAAAGCCACAGGGCTCACTCTGAACTCAACTTGGTAAAGCAAACACTTCTAAAAAAAGGCCACATATACAACCCATGCTGTCTTGGGCTACTGTGAACCTCTTTCCCACATGAAAATCCAGCTAATGAAACACTAGAGCAGAGATTAAAACTTCTATTTACAGACTCAGAGTTGAGTTGTGGGTATCAACCTTCCAACATACCACCTGCTGAAACACTTTTGCCTTGCTGAAGCATTTAGAAAAGCAGATGTTTCAATCTTACTTTATGGCAGTTGTCACACATAAGACAGTGTGTCATAAAAAGGTCACAGCCTTACTGGAAGGGCTGCAGTAAGAAAAAATAGCTTTTAATGTCAAACGTTTCAGTAGAGCAATGTGTCTCAGTCTGATGTTTCATGCACAGGGGCAAATGTGGGAAAACCTTAGGCACAATGGGCCAGTACAGAGATAAGCACACATGAAGAGATTCTTATTCAGATTTCCTCCTCCTTGTAACACAGAGGGGAAGGGTAAGCTTTCCTATTTCTGACACTCAGTCTACATGCTCGCTGTTCCCCCTCTGAGATGTGGATCTGTGTCAGAGCCTTCAAGCAGAACTAATCCCCCTTGCAGCAGACCTAGTCCTCTGCACCTTCCTCCCTGGTTCACCACTGCAGCAGGAGCAGCAGCATCTCATCTGTTAAGGCACAGGAGAGATTAAAGCATTTTAAAGAGGCTGCCAAGCCAACTCTCAGCTCAGATTCTTTTAAGTGCAATGAAAAACAACCCTTCAAGGGGCCCTGACACACACCAGCAGTGGGTCTTTTGGAGGAGTAAGGGAACATAACCCCTGCAATGCAGGTACAATCCCCTCAATCACAGAGGGGGATAAAGAAACACAAAAACATGTTATTTCAGCAGATTGCACCTGAAAGGCATCTTCTACACCATTTCTTTACACAGCTCTGCTTTCATCTGCAGAGACACTGTTAAAACAGTTTCATCTAATCCCCAGCCCTTCCAACAGCTGAATTAGAGCAGAATCACTGACACTCCCTTAGCTTGGCAAAGCTTGGAACAATCCTGCATTTTGCTCCAGAGAAGACAGTTACTATTTTAACCAGGTTTTCTAGTGCAAAGCTATAGGAGAGACCTTTGGAAAAGGCAAGGAAAAATCCCTGAAAAGCCTGTTTTGAAACGGACTTTCTAAGATGCTCAGGAACCAGTATTCACACCCCAGCGTTCACAGCACACCAAAATATATCCTATCCTACTAACACAGCAGGTACTGCTACAAACAATGCCTAATCACTGCCTACAAAACACAGGAATTACAAAAGTGGGTGAACATACATATGTAGTACAAAGCAAGTCCTCATTTGGCCATTATCTGGTTTAGATTTACAATTCAGAACCTGCAGGTATCTCCAAATAATGGCCTTAGGACAGGGCACTTCACTGCGGTATACACACTATTAAAGAAAAACACAGCTCTGAGGCTTTGCCATCCAGATGCCTGGCATGGAAAAGGAGAGAAATCCACAGGGAGCAGGATGCACTGTGGGCAGACAGCACAGGAACAGGTCACATCAGTAAAGCTTAGGGATGCCATGATCTGTTTTATTTTGTTGTCAAGCTCATGGAGGCCAAACACAGGTAGGAAAGCAGAAGCAAACACAATGCAGCAACAGGTGCTGGGAAGCTCAGTTGAAACATGTCCCAGGAATGAGAAGTGACCCACCATATCATTTGGGGGACATCATACAAAATCATAAAAACCAGCTGGATGCACAATGCATGAAATCCTACTTTAACCTAGAGGTGGACATACACTTTACAAATTTACACAGAGGGGTTTTGCTCAGGTCTTCCCTGAGCAGAAACACTGCAAGGGTTGCAGGGAACTCCTAACAATAAAGTTACTCTGCTGTGCTTGAGCTTACATCACTGGCCAGAACAACTGCCAACCCAAGAAGCTGGACATCTCCCTCTGCAAACAACCCCGTATTCTCCAGCTGACAAGTGCTAGTTGTTGTTCAGTAGACATGAGCAGTTATGATGGAAAAATGGCTCAGAGACAGATGATGCAGACTGTGTTACTGAAAGAACTAAGCAAGCCTTTGTCATTTGAAACAAGTCTTATTTGGATGTTTCAGTGCAAGTGTTTTAACCAAGGGTTCAGCAGTAAGGTCACTGCATCTACCGCCTACTCGCAAAATTAACTTCTGAACTCCCAGCAAACCCATTCCAATGGCCCATGGTGAAGAGGGACACCTACCCACACCTCCCTTGTGGCATCATTTCACACTGTTTAGTTCTTCATTTGCACTAGAGCAGTGACAGCTGAAGGCTCTCTAAATGCTAAACATGTACACCAATGCTTTTAGAATGAAGCAATTGCACAACCCAGCATTTTTCAGGGGGAACAAGGCAAGCTCCAAAACTTCTGTGGGGCTTCACCTGCTGTCTCACTTCTACCTCACAGCTGGAAGTGGACATACATCCAATTCTGCAGCTCCCAGGCAGCTGGGGAGGTGGGGAAGAGTGAATGGGGAAGGAAGAGTAGGGGACAGTCAGCTCAGGAAATCAGATTCCACTTAGGCTGTTAAGAGCACAGGCTGCTTAATCCCTACTTGACTGGATATGAGACAAATACAGGAAAAAGGATTAATGGCAAATCTACAGGAAAAAAAAAACAACTAATGGAAGAAACTTCATTCACAACTGAGAAACCAAGGTAAGGAACAGTCAAGGCAGCTTCACTGGGGGACAGGGGACGATGATGACAGCATCAAGAATGTGAAAGGCAGCTGAGGAAAGAACTGGAGCAAAAGCAATGAGGCGAGCATGAAATAAAAACAAGATTCAAAGAATGATTTAGAAATCATCCTTAGGAGTAAACTGGTATCTAGCAGGCAAGGTATTGACTTTTTATGGTTTTAACCTTATTTCCAGAAGAAGCCTATTTCTGTAAAGCACAGCTTTGGAACTTTGTGTTACAGTTCCCCCTAAGGCAGTGATCAATCTTGATAAAGGTCCACCAGTACAAGCCAGGGAGTGATAATCCCTCCGGGAGAACAGGGGTGGCAGTCAGTCAATCACCAGAGCAAAACCTTCCAGCATAAGCATTCCGAGTTGGGTATTAACAGCTTCTTTGCAAGTAATTAAGTTAAGTTTGGACTCAGTCACGTGAACCCAGACGTCTTTTGTAAGTGACACGTGAAATGCTGCACCTCATGCACTGTGTCCCATAGGCAAGAGCTTTCCAGTGCAGCGCAGCCCAGGTACTCCAGATCACTGCACTGGGTAGAGCGAGGCTCTCCAGTACATTCAGGGTTTCTCAAACCACTGGGGGCTATTCTAGAAGAAAATTTCCAACCATTCCTTGTATCTAAATCTTAAAACTATAAAGCTCCTCCTAACATGAACTATGTTAAAAATACCATGAGAAATGAAACAATGGAGGTTATTAAAAAAATCACACACAGCTGGTGACCAAGTGCTACAGGAGAACCTGCATAAGGGAACAAAAATTGTGCCAAATGGAGAAAGTAAGTCACAGAAAAATGACCCTTTAGAACTTAAGCTATAGAACAAGTCAGATGAGTTTTGGAAGGGCAAGCAAGGGTGGAGCAGGGAGAAAGCATGGAGAAATAATTCTAACAGACTTGGCTGCAAAGCAGCAAGGGATGGGTACGTGGCACTTTAAAGATGGGACGTGCCCAGCAGAGCTTTTAGGTATTTGTAATTTACATTCTGTCATCTTGAAGCAAAGAAGAAAAGCTGGACATCAGGAAAACAAGTCCAAGAAGGGAGTGTAACAGTAAATGCTGTGCAATACATCTATTGTTACACACTGTGCCGAAGGCAGACCAACCAAAAGCAGCACACATATCCAAGGACTTCTTGCCACATCTACAGAGCACAAGCTCTTTTTGGTCTGAGGCCAGGGATATGTGCCAGTAGCAAAAACATCACAAGCAAAGAACGACCGAATTCTTAAGTGTAAAGAAAGGAGTAACTGGACAGATGACTCGGTTACTAAAACACAAGTCGGTAATAATGTGCATATTAAATGCTGAAAGATGCATTTGCTTTTTTTGAACTCTCATCATGCACTGAGTCACCACACCAACTCCTACTTCCATTGTTCTGACAATGCTGGAGCTGGGTTAGCCAAGAATGAGCCATGCCAGGCTGCCAAGCCCACCACCAGTGCTTTCCTCCCATAAGCAAATCCACAAGGATTTAATTTGCAGAAAAAAACCAGAGCATGTCTGCCCTGCAGATTGCACTTGAGTCTGCCCAGGCCATCCACCAGCTCCCACACTCAGGCTGATGTATGTCAGTGGTCCCTTCTCCAGCCTGGCTCACATGATTTGTTCCTCTTGCTTTGTGCTGCAGAAAACTGAGCTACCTTGCAGTTCATACCCAGCACACTCTGAAGAACTTGTCTAACTCTGGGCCTAAATACCTCTTAGATCTAATGGTCCACAACTACAACCACTGAACAATCAATTGTGCATAAAACAGGCGTGAGGGCAACTTAACTAAGTTACCTCTTATGAACTCTAACCTGTACCTCCTGTCCAGCTGGCTAGACTTACAGGGGGATGAAAAAACCCAAGCTGAGAGGATTCCCTGTTACTGGGGGATGGAATGCACAGAAGGAGGGGTGTTCAGGCTCATTACCAACATCTGCACAGTAAACTCCACAAAAGTTAAAACAGGGTGAAAAAAATCCCAACTTTTCCAGGGCCTGTTGGTCCTTTGGACAAATCACAATTCAAATTTCCCCTGTGGTTCTAACAGATTGAGGATCTAAAACTTCAGAAGGTCCCAAACACTTCAGAAAAACTCTTAAGGTTTGCTCTGTAGAGATGGTTAAGATTAAGATTAAGGTAGAATTTTCAATACATGTTTCTGTATCACACCATGGCTTTTCTCAGAAAACTTCTCACTTCTGGGTAGACCACAGATGTAAAATGAAGACTCGCCAATTATCCGTTGCTGGTGTATTTATAAACTTTCTTCATCTCCTAAGTGTTAGCTGTCGTTCTGAGAGATTCCAGATTTGCCTTTTGCTGACTAAATTTAAACTCCCAGTGAAGAAATACAGCAATGTAAACTCCACCAAGGAGAACTCTTATAATGTGCCTACCTCACAGGGCACAAGACATGGCTATAACTCTGTATTGAAAGAAAGCTAGCTTTGAACACAAGATGCTCTTATAAAGAAAAAACTACTTACAGAAGGAAAACTACATTTCAAAACCAAAGAAATCAACACTTGCCCCCCACGATGAGAAAAATCCAGACATGAGTCAACTCAATAGTCCAAGGCTTTGCTGGGATAGCAAATCTGGCAGATGAAAACTCAGAAGGGCATCAACACAAGACTAGGAACATCATCACTAACACAGGTAATGTGCAGAGACAAATGTTTTTGCCTCTAAGGCAGATTTAGGGCATGTGAAGACATACTGATGCCAGAACAGTTAAGTGACTTTTTTTGCCTATATCAACCCTGTTTCAACCAGGAGAGTTTGCCAAATGTAGCTGTACCAGAGAAGTCTTTATAGTGCAAATTAACCTGCACATGAAGCCAAGTTCATTTCTGGAATAATTTCATTAATATCATATGATGTAACATCACTGCAATTTGGCTTGAACATGCTGAAGAGTCTTTCAGTAAATAAGCTGCCTGTAGTCAACCCTGGTGCTAAAAGTAGGTTTAGTTACCCAAGAGGTAACACCCAACTATGCTCAGACGTGTTTCCCTGTGAGTCACTTCTATAGAGTACATATTTACTCAAAACAAATACAATAGTCCAGGGGAAGGCCCTTTATTTGTTAACAGCAGCTTTTTCATTCCAGGATCAACACAGGTGTTTTATGATAGTTCCTTCACAGAGGCACCATTCAGCACTACAAACCAGGTAACTGGTTTTATGGACAAGGTCGAAACACGCTCTCCCTGAACCTCTGTCCCTTCCATCAATATCTATCACTGCTGGTGTTTATCAGCAAAAAGGCCACTCAGCAGGAGAGGTCTGCAAATGAGAAGAGGCTGCTGAGCAAAGCTTGTTGACCCCTGACTCATCACTGTACTACAGGTGATGGGCTGGGACTCTGCCTCTCCCAGCTCTCCCTTCCCTTCTGCCCCAATTTCAGTGTCAGACCAGGTGATACGCTGGACTGACAGAGCCAGCAAAAGGGGAGAGAAAATGATCTGAGACACAGCAGTTAGAGCTCATTTTGCTCCTCTGGAGCCACAGCTGCAGACCAACACAATTCTCTAAGAACAACCAATATCTCATGGTGCCACTTGTCCTAATGAGAGAAAAGTAATTTCATAAATTATGTATTGTTTAAAAGCAGAGTATGTGAGAGCTCTGCATTTGGCGGCAGCGGCCAGTGCTGGTTAAGTCCTTGGGAGACGTCAGCACAGGATCCCACTGCAGGAGGAGGTTTCTGAGGATCAGAGAGGCTTTACCTCCCCTGCGGCTGTCACCACAAGCTGTATTCAGACATACTCCCTTGATTCTCCCCTGCTGAGAGCAAATGACATTGGAGATGTACTGCATCACTTCTAGAGGGAAAACAACATGCAGGTTTGTTTTGAAAGAACAGACGCACTTGCACTTACAGCAGGAAAAGTCATTGCTATAAACCTCCATCAGAAACAGACTTTAAAGAGAACAGGAGCCACAGTATCATCAGCTACTCCCTATACAGCACAAAACCGGTGTTCAACAAAGCAGAAAGGCAGCAAATGACAGAAACAGTTGCAGGAAATACACTCTTCTACAGCACAGTTTCCCTTGCAACAAAAGGTACTGCAGGCTACTGAAGACACAAAATGAGCAGCACTGCACTTGAAAGAATTCGACATTTATGTAGATTCAATAGCCTGGTGTTACCAGAACAGGCCACTGACAGAAGCCAGGGAAAGCTTTCCTACAAAGGGGTTACTGCATAATTAATCTGTAACACAGGCAAGCAAACTACCTCTGCTCAGCCCTTAATGCTTAGTCTGGAAGGAGGATGCTGCACTGCCTGGGGCTGACTGGTTACAGCCAGGCTACCTAAGTGCAAATGGTACTGCTCCATTTCAGAGCAATGGAGCATTAATGGCTCTGGGAAAATTGCTGAATTATAAATATTTTACACGCCTCCCTCATATTCTTGGACATGTAGGCACAGCCTAAGAGAGGATGGGAAGAATAGGAACTAGCAGGAGAGGTAAGCATGATGGAAACACAACCAAACTGGAAACCCTCTCAACCTACAGAGATGCAAACAAAAAACCCACTGAACAACATGATGCCACACCCAACCTCACCTTTGCTGTCTCAAGCATGGATAAAGCCTCAAAGTCTGATACAATGGCAGGTTGGAAAAAAAAATAAATTCTCTATGCTAGGGTATTTTCCAGAAAGTGTTTCCTTCCTCCTCTCCTGGCCATTTGCATTTTTATTTCGATGAGCAGTACTATCCATTAAAAACTGGAAACAAAAGTGACCAGACAGAGAACAAGACAGCTGGAAAACATTGTCAAGCTTCACTCTGGCCTCCCCATTTTGTACTCCTCACACTCCCAACTTGCAGTTTAGGAGAAATGGAAACTCCATTGGCAGGCAGGAGCACAGGTAAGCAAGTCCTTCGTGCGGCAGCTGGTTGAGTGAGTCTCTGTTGATCATTAACCCAACAGCCATTAGTGAAACATTTTGTCACAGTCATTTCATAAAAAGTTTTATTCTGGAAGCATAAATGGAGGTATGTGACTACCCCAAATTGAAACCCTGAGGCCACATCCATTTTACAGGATTTTCTGTTACAGGTTCCTTCATCTGCTTGTCCATTGCAAAGCCAGACTGGAGCATAGTGCTTGGTAATTTTTGACAGGCACTAAACAAACCTTACATTTTGTTTTCTACATTTGGTACGCTGAATGGCAAGAGATGGGGATTTACCTCACTGAGGGAAACATGCAGCTCTAGAAAGCTCCAAAAGAAAGTTTTCTAGCTTTAGTTGCTTATTTCAGAAAGCACATTCCAGGGTAGTTACCAACCACATGACCTTTGTAGATCTCTAAAGCTGCATTGCTAATTAGTGCTGCAGCTTTCTAGCCCTTCCAAGACAGTAAATCCACATATTCTCTTCCTTCCTCCCATGTAAGTGCTCGGAGTGCTTTCAGGCTGAATGGACAGAGTTCATTTCTTATTTAAAATACAGCAGTAAAAGTATTTTTAGCTTAATCCCATCTCCTACTACAACATGGACCTCCTTCAAGGCCTCCTCTCACCAATGAAATAGAATAAATCCAGCCAAAGGAAAGGCATATTCCTGCTCTCTTGCCAGCTCAGCTGCTCTCTATCTGCAGGGAGTGTGGCTGCTATAGACTGTATATGCTACTGCTTATGTAGAACATACTGTCTCTTCCACACTTACCTCCTCCCAAACCTTTAGCCTCTATGTGCTTCCTCTTCATTTTCTTCCTCATCCCCATAACTCCATCCCAGTTCCTCATCTTGGCCTTATCCACTGAGCTAAAGGGGTGACCCTTGAGAAGCACATGACGCCATCCATGACAATCAGCGATTTCCAATCATGCACAACAATTCCCTTTCTTGCTCATCAGATTAAAAATACACCAAACAAGAAGGCTGTTCATGCAGTGAACACAAGCACAACTGTTTGTCTAGTGGGAAGTGCCTTTCAAACCCAGGCACAAAAATGAGATGTCGAGTCCCACTGTATGGTACCAGAGGGATCATGATGCCAAGTCCGGAGTTACAACAGCAACGTGCATCGTGTCTCCCAGCAAGTGCACTTGGCACAATATGAATAAACTGCAAGGGGAAAAAAAAAAGTCTCTCACCCTGCAGGGCAAGCAGCTGGTACTGGGGTGGGCTGAAACATCCTGAAGTAACACCTGAAATAATCACCTTTATAGGATTACTGATATGAGGTCACAGGACGCTACAGAAGAAAGATGCAGATCCAAATGTTGGTTCAGGGAACTCCTAAAGGCTTCTGGTTATTATACAATAACCCACAGCTATGAAGTAATTCCTGACCCATTTCAGAGCAGGCTGCAAGCACAGTGCAGAGCTGGCAGCCCACAGAGGATGCAGAACATATCCTGTTTGAAGAAGGAAGGTCACACACAGAGCCACATCCGCCTTCCTTGCACGGATGAGGCCTCACAGAGCTACACACAGGTGGATGCTGCAGAGTTCACCATCCCACACTGCCAGGCCTTACAAATGTGAGCTTACACATTTGCCCTGAAGTGAGGGAGGTTTCTGATCTGAGGGAGACACTGGGCTCTTTCCTGAAACACTATCAGAAGGAGTTTCCTGCAATAAAATAATAATAAGAAATAAATCTGTACCTGCCTCATTGATCTAGAAACTGGTACGAGAACAACTTGCCACTAGCAACTTATGGCCTATTAAAATTCCAACCACTGTGCAGAGAGACCACAGGCTGCCAAAGGCATACATGAATTCCTCAGAAATTCAGCTACAAAGCTAGAGTCAACACTGACAGCAGCTCAAGAGCACAAAGAATAAAAAGACTGGAAGCCCTTTAGGTTTTTCCCTGTATTTCAGAAATAAATACATGTCTTAAAGGAGCAGGGCCATTCTTACCTACCTTCCCTGATTCTCAGCCAGAGCTGATGGTATTGCCACCCTGCAAATCAAGCGGGCCACAGAGCCCTGCTTTCCCAGTAGAAAATTAATTTTCAATGAGTAATTTTTAGCCAAGGGCTGCTTAAGTCACACAGATAAGGCTGTTGCTAAGAGTCAGCTGTCAAAGCAATGCCAGCTCAGAATCAGCGATGAGGGGGAAGTTTGAAAGCCGCCTGTATCTGAACATATTTACTGATGCTGTACACACAGCATATCGGTTACAGCGCTTTAGACTGCAGCTTCTGGTCAGCAGAGCAGCCTCTGCCTGAGCCACAGCAGGCAGGACAGAGCCAGGGCATGAACAGAGACTGTTCTTTACTCAACAGGATACACACCCTGTGGCAGGAAGGTTTTAATGTAATTCTTGTGACAGGCTTCAACACGGTGGCCAGTGACAGGAAGACGCAAGTACGGCACAAAGCAAATCAACCACACCAAAGCATCTGTCAGAGCCTGCAGGTATAGCAGCCCAGAAAAGGTGAGAGAAGTGCTTTGCAAACTCAAAGCAAAACTTAAGATGGTTTGTGCCAGGGACCTTGTGGTGCTCCATCACTTCTGCAATTTTTCCAACACTCTCAACTTGCCAGAGGTTAAACCTCACCCACAGCTTCTGCTCTCACAACTTGCACCAACATTTAGCTATTTTCCTGGACCCCCCCTTTTTCTCATCTTTGCTGTCTAGTTTCTCTGTATTTGTTTCAGAATGCAAGGCAATACAGGTACTATGCTTTAATATTATCTTGAAATAGGTCATATTTTATTGCAAATCACTTCTACAGGCTGCACTCAAATCACTTCTCCATTAACACCCCCAGCCTATTCCTGAGGCTCTGCCAGAAAGGAAGGATGTTACATGTGAAGCTGCTCTGGAATATGAAAACTCAGTCTATTGATATATTTAATAGGAATATTTGTATATGTAGGGAAGGTCTGCATTTCCAGACATGTTTGCAACAAAAGTACCTTTAAAATACATTATCACACATGCTCTAGCAGAGGATAGAGCCAAGCACATACTGTCCTAAAATATGGAACTGGGAGAATGGTTTAAAGCCACAACCAAGTTCCTTGCTCTATTAAACTGTGACAATCCCACTGGAATCACGAGGCAGCACTCAGCAAGTGATCCCCTTTTCACTACAGCCAGTTTTCTTCCCTCTTGGGGACTCCAGAAGAAACTATCTGGTTACCTAACCTTTGTTTTAAGGCAGACAGTAGTCAAGATTCAGATCTCAACCAGGCTGAACCAGCCTTTCAGTCTGATTAAACAGTTAACGATTTTCCAGTCCGAAAAAGCTAAACTTGGTCAACTTAATTACCCAAAGGATCCTGTAGTGCCAGGCACAATGACTATTTATGTAAAGACAGTGAAGTAGTCGATTTCTAACTCCCACTACCAAGAGCTGCATTCTGGAGGTGGCACAACTTGCACCTCCCTTCACAAAACATTTTGAATCACCAGCCCTGTGCTAGCAGGGCAATGATTCTGCCCTTTATTTATGTCCTATAGAAGTAAAAAATTCTGTTTATCACTAAAGCATAACAGTGTTTGTTATACCACCAGCTGCCAAAAGAAAGTAGTTTCAGGTCATTTGTGCTTACACGACAATGACAGAGCCACACTTACACAAAAGCTGACCTCAGTCCACAGGGAGCTGTCAGTATGAGGTGCCTTCCCAAATATCAGTGTTTCTTTGGTTCTCTGGATGCAGCTTTACATCCCACCCAAAAAATAAAATATGCAGTGCAGAAAGTGGCCTTTCATAACTGACTCAAATTAAAAATTTCAAGGCTAAGAACATTGTGGGTTCAGGCTGCAGCACTGACATACTTGGAGGTCAGACCACCCCAACAGGGTCAGCCCGTCCCAGATTGAGCTCACATGCAAACAGGGCTGGGCTGCAGGAGACAAGCTAAATTGTTTCAAACTGCTGCAAGGAGTGCCAGCATCAGAAACCAAGCTGAAATGCTGCATATGCTTGGAAAAGCATGGCCCCAAAGTAAATATAGTCTGAGGTACCTTCAGAAGACAATGAGGAAGGTGAGAAATGCCCTCAAAGCTGCTCAACTCACACAAAACAGTCTTTCCTCTAGAGTCAGACAGGGGCTTTCAGAATACAATCCCCTCCTTCAAATACAGAAATATCAGAGTGAAGCTGTTGGCAGGCTAACAGAACAATGTAGGATGAGGTGTCAGGAGTCTGTGGATAACACCTGGCTTTCCACTTCCTTCACGGTGTGCGCCAGCAATGCTCGCTGCCAACACAGAGCCAGAAATCACTCAGCACTGAGGCAAAGAGCATCTGGCTGTCACTCAACATGAACTGTAAGCAGAGAGGGGGAATTTAATTGAATCTTCCTCTTCTGGGATACCCAAAGATGTACATGCACTTATTACATCAGCCTGTAGCTTTAGGCACTCGTTTGGATATCCAGGCTCCTGCCTTTACTGTCTCATCTCTCTAGGAACAAAGCTGCACAAGCCCCCAGAAAGCTTCAAACTGGTACAAAATGTAGCTGCCCACCTGCTCCACAAAAATGGTTGCCATGAATACATCCATACTTCTCTGCGCCTGCTATTTTTAAAGATACTTGGGAGGCAACTGAATTCACCAGTGGTTGTGCTATTTAAGTATCTGGATTAATAATATTCAAGGAATACACTGGTAGGTCTCTGTGAGGGAATACAGGTAGGTCTCTGTGGGGGAATACAGCACCTGCCTGGCTTATACCTGGCTCAGATGCCTTTTCAGATGCCCAACTTCTGTAATCCAACAGCAAAGTGATAAACCCAGAGCACTGTAAAACAAAACCCGTTGGTTTTATCCTCAGAAGCCCCACCACAACCTAAGGAAACTTTACAAAGGGAGAGGAAAGGACAAGCAAAAGGATATTTACAGCTGAAACTTTAGTCATTAAAAGATCTATAGTTTAATACAAGGTCTGAGCACAGGAAGAGTGGAACTAGAGTACCTGCCTGCAAGAAAATAATAGAAAAACAGTCAAACTAACCAGAAAACCCAGGAGAGGAAGATCCTGTCAGAATGTGCTGACAGGACCTGAAACTTTTCCAGACATCCTTGAATTCCTAAGAGCATTTAGTCTTAATGCATTTCAGACAGGTTCCCCTCCAGCCTAAAGTGGGAGCGGTCTGGGAAGGGGGTCCCAGCCCAATGTGTGTCCCACCAGATCCAGGGCACCAGGCTGTGGCAGCTATGTACGTGTCACCCAGGCTAAGCTGGACTTGGGAGAGGCTGACAGGAGCCAGCAGTACAGACTTCTGCTTCTGCCTTGCCCACAGGTCAAATGACCCTGGTGCCACCTCACAACTCACTGGGTATATCGTATTCCCACCTCCTGCCACAGACATGCATGAGGTGGCAAGTAAGCTTATTGTAAATAACCTGAAAAATTTGTCTCTGGAGGTTCTTATATAACACTCCTCTTTCCATACTACAACTACAAAAACTGATTTAGTGTTTCCTGTGAAGAGTTCCTATACCTACTTCTAAGCTCAGTTTACAGACTCCAGGTGACACGGGGCATGTTATTCAGATCAGTTCTCTGAAAACCCATGGGCATGAAGAGCTACAGCTCAGCTCGATCACAGCCACAGACCTCCAAATGGCCCAGATCACATAAACCCAAATCGACTGCAGAACAAACACCAGATTTTGTACATAAGCAGCTCACAAGAGATTACCTGACAGACATTACAGCCTCAAAGCCAATCAGTTTTGGAAGTGGCTGATTTCAGAGGAACAATCACAGACTCTAAATAACTTACAGATTTCTAACACAACACATATACAGTATCTCCTCCCCTTTAATCTTTCCCAGTAAATATCAAAAAGGTGCTAGAAATGAAGAGAGGAGCACAGAGCAAAGGCAAGGCATGACCTGGGAGCCTCCTCACACAGTAACTCTTCTGGAAATTCATCTGTCCTGAAGTTTCTCTAACTGCAACAGGGAAAAATATTTGGAAAAGGTCAAATGACTCAATACCACTGAGATCCATAACTTTTCAAGCAGGAACAGGTTTCCATGTGCTTTCAGTTAGAGCACAGACAGGCTGGGGAAAGGTGGCAAACCCCCCAGCTCACTTCTCCTTTGCTCGTTTCGAGAGCTATGTATGTGTTTGGTTTGAATTACAGTTGATTTTGCTGCTGGAATGCATCTGCAACACTGAGCAAACTGCTGAACCCCAGCCAGCTCAGAAAACAACCCACACGGCTGGCAGCACTAGCAAATCCCAGGGACGGCTCCTAGAAGCTGCTTTCAGGGACAACTAGGAGAGGGAGACAGACATTTCTCTGCACAGGTTTTTCCTGAGACACTCTTCAGTGCCACTTATTCTGACTCCAGGAAGCAGAAGGGTTAATTTCTTTCCAAGTTCACATACTGTTTGAATTCCTTAGATAAGCTGCTTCCACCAAACCCAAGGATCTAGCCTCAGGGGAGAACATTGTGAGGAAAAGCTCTTTTGATAGATTTTCTTCAAAAGAGAAATTAATTCAAAGTCCATTTTTGGAGGTGCTCCACGCCCACACCAACTTCTACCGACTGTCTGTATCGGGCCTCTGGAAAAAAACGCCAAGCTTTGAGCACTGCCCTACTACTTCAAGACAGAAATGCTTTATGCTTGCCCAATAAAATCTTCTCTCCTGAAATGAGAAAGCTCACACACAGCACCACAAAGAGGAAAACCAGACCCAACCAGGCTTTAGTCCTGGGATAAAGCAGTTAACAGCTAGCACAAACTAATCCTGTACCTTTAAAACTGAGCAGTCACTCAGGAAAGTAAAAAAACAAGTTTTGAAAGCCACGGAAGGCTTCCTTCACATCTTGAGGCAGAAAGCAAGTCTGGGCTGTTATGGAATTCGTGTTTGCATAATGTTAGAGATAATCTGTGTGCACAGTTGGAAACAATGCAAGTTTTTATTAGCAATTAGTAACAAGAGTGGGAACAGACCTGCCTGAAGGAGTCAGAGAAATGCCAATATAGGACGGCAGAACCTTATGAGATGTGTAGCAGAACGATCCCAATATGACATAGAAAACACTGCTGCTCTGAAGTGGAAAATGCAATGCTATCAGTTCTAGGAGATAAACTGGGTCTTTAACACTGACAGCTTTGACTCCAGGCAGCAGTTTTCCCTTGCACAGCAATTTGCAATGCAAAACAAACTACTTCCACCCTTACCAAGAAGAGAAATTCAGTATCAAAGGGGAGAGCAAAGTTGGGAAGGGTTATTTGTTAGATGTAGTTTTCTACCGAGTTGAGTTTCAAGTAAGGCATGAAGGCAATACAGAATGGGGTTTGAAACAGTGTGTAAGATATTGGGCAAGGAGGGGAGGGAAAGAGAAGAGAGGATTTAATCCCCTTTCAAGGAAGTGACCTCCTGCTCCCTCCCCACATCTCTGAAAAATTCAATCCATCTCGGATCAGCCAACACCACCCAGGTTCAGAGCACTCCAGCTATGTACTTCCCCCACTCCGGAGAATGATATGGCAAATGGGGCCCTAGAACAGAACTATTAAAATCCCATCAAGGGGTAAGCAAGTGGTGGCCACATGCTAAACCACTCAAAGGAAAAATAACCAGGGAAAGAAGCATGGCCAGGCAGAAAGTCTGCAGGCAAGGTCTTACCTGGTAGATAAACTAGCAAAGTCTCCTCCGTCTAGCAGCCTGATTTTGCAGAACAGAACCCCATTGACAAAGGGGACGGCAGTCAGCTCTTCTAGAGTGAAACTTGTCTGAAACTTGAATTTCTTCTTCTTCATCAGGAAAGCCATGGGCAAATTCAGCGTGGAAAGCTCAGGAATTCCAAACAAGATCAGGGAGAAGCAGCTCACAGCACACACAGACAAGCAGAGAAGAAGGGCAGTCGTTCCAGGAGCACAAGCAGGGAGTAAATTCCAGTTCAGTTACAACGACGGCCCAGCTTCAAACGCACAATTCTCTTCTCTTTGGTGGTCGGATCTGGCTGTGGGATCATCGCCACGGCAGGCTTCAGGTGAGCAGGAAGAGGTCAGATTAAATCTCTGCAACATCTCCAAGGGAAAAGGGAGGGAGGGAAGTTGAGTCTCAGCTCCAGACCAGCAGGAGCTGTCCCAGTTAGAGGCTGCACTGCTCTGTCTTCAGCACAACCCCTCCTGAAAGCATCTCTTGTGAGAAGTCATCCCGAGTCCCTGGAGAAGCCTTGAGTCTGTGGGAAGCACACTCAGACAGCTTCCAGTCTCTATCTTTTGTACAACTCTTTGATACAGGTCTTTGGGTCAGCCTTTGGGAGGGAAATGAGTAAGTTAGTTCCAGCCAGTCTTGAACTCCTCCTCCTGCTCTAAAACCTGTTTGGATAGGTAATATTCAGTCCAGACTCATTCCAGTTTGAAGAGGTATGGCCCCAATTAGCCCAGTCCCAACACCCTCTTACCCCTTTTTGCCTAGGGCAAGCTTCTCTGCTGTCATCCCCCTTGCAATTTCTGTTTTGCAAAGCAGCTCATAAAAATTTGCTCTATTTTCAGCCATCATCTTTAGCAGCAGTTTACAGAGCAAGATTATTCTAACGTGTAGTCTAACAAGAGGAAGGAAAAGCCTTCTCAAAATATGTTTCTTTCCTGCATTTCCAACCAGCCCTAAGTGTTAGCACCTGTATCTTACAAATGGAGAAAGCAGCAGAGAGGGGAAAAAAACAAGCAGCCTGTTCCAGATTACACAGCATAACAACCGAATCAGGTCATCTGGCTGTCCAATCGCCAGGCCCACCGGGAATGCTGCCTTCCCCCCGGCACCGGGTCTGCACAGAGCTGTGCCCTGCACAGTTCAGATCTGGGGCTGCAGACAGCAATTTCGTTACACATTTACACAACACGTAAACCGTGGAGGCAGGAGCTGATTAACATCTCAAAGGGACAAGGTTATGAACACCCGGCAGTAAACAATCCTCACTGATTCTAGGAGCTGCCTGCGTGGGTGGGTGGGTGATTAAAGACCCTTTCCCGCCCGGTGGCTGCGGGAGAACCCAGATGGCTCTGCCGGGGCCTGGGCACCTCCACAGGGGTTCTGCTGTCCTGCAGACACCTTGGAGCAGAGTGGGGGTAGAGGGGTAAACGCTCCACACCACCAGCCCACTCCACGGGCAGTACCTGCCTCTGCACCCAGCTGCTGCCAAGTCTCAGCCTTGGCTGCTGTGAAGTCACAGACTGTCCCCTGCCACTCCGGGCTCATGCACTGAATCGTATTCAGGACGCAGGTCTCTGTCTGAGCCATGCACTGAGCTGTGCCCAGGTCACAGCTATCTGTGTGAGCTATGCCCAGGTCTTAGCCCACCTCCTGGCCCTCTGAACCCCCCAGTGCCCTGCAGCCCAGCCCCAGGGGCCAAGCACCGGGCCATGCCCGGGCCGCGGCCCAGCTCCAGTCCTACAGCCCGTGCACCGAGCTGCAGCCCGGGCTTAGCCCCCTCACAGCCCTCACACCGAGCTGCAGCCCGCCCGATCTTACGCCACTCCCGGCCTCCCATCACCAGCTGCCTTACGGGAGGTCTCAGCCCGCTTCCCAGCGCCCTCCATTGACCTGCAGCGCGGTCCCGGCCCGGTGCCTGCCCGGCCCTGCCCGCTCCTCCAGCCCGCTCCTCGCACGGCGGCCGCCGCTCTCCCCGACACGGCCGCCTCTGCCCGCACTACGCCAACTGCGGCCGCTACGCCGACAGCGCAGGCGGTGCGCAGACAGCGCACGGGGAGAGCAGCACCGCCGCGCTCCGGGAATACCGACAGCGCGTAACCCCCGCCCTCCTCCCCGAGACGGGAGAACGCGAGCGGCGCCGTCCGATTGGTCAGCAGCAAGGAGGCGGGCTGAGCCTTGCGGGGCGGTGATTGGTTGTTCCGGCACGGGGTGGGGAGAGAGCGCGGGGATTGGAGAGGAGGGCAGTCGGTTTGGACAAGCCCCGCCCCCTGCCTGAGGGGGTGGGCGGGAAGCGGGCTCTTCGGTGTCCCTGCGGCGGGAATTGGACCGCCGGCTCCCCGCCCCACAGGGTGTCTGGGACCCCCTCTTCAGGCTGAGCAGCCCCCAGCTGGCACGGGAGGTGAGGGGATGGCAGGGCCCTGCGGTTGGAGTGTCCCTGCCTGGGCCGAGGTGATGGTAGAGGCATCGCTGACATGAGACATATGGAGCTCCTGGAGTGGGTCCAGCGGAGGGCAGTGAGGATGACTGGGGAATTGGAGCATCTCCGTTATTAGGAAAGGCTGAGGAAGATGGGCCTGTTTAGCCTCGAGATGACTGAGAGGAGACCTCATTAATGTGTATAAATACCTAAAGAGGGGTGCCAAGAGGATGAAGCCAGGCTCAGCTCAGTGGTGCCAACCACAAGGACAACAGGCAATAGGTAGAAAACAATGCCCAAGAAGTTTTACCTGAACATAAGAAAGTACTTATTTCCTGAGCAGTGATTGCTCACTGGCCCAGAGAGGTTGTGGAGTCTCCCTTGTTGGAGATAATCCAGAACCATCTGGACACAATCCTGTGGCATGTGTGCTGGGATGACCCTGCTTGAGCAGGAAGATGGGACCAGATGACCCTCTGTGGACCCTTCCAACTTGATCCATTCTGTGGTTCTGTGTTGTCCTGACAGCCAGGAACCCTTCCCCTGGCTTATCCCAGTTCCCAAGCAGGTCCTGGTGACATCACTCTCATCAGTGTGTCCCATGGGCTGCAGGTAGACGGTTCCTCAGGCCACTCAGCCGTGTAGCCATCCTGACCCCTCCGGATACCACAGAGTGGCTGTGGGTCAGGCCAGCAGTGCCTGGGCTGCCTGGGAGCAGGAGGGAGGCCCTGGCACCACTGAGCCCTGGAGGCAGCACGAGGCAGGGCCTGGAGCTGGAATCTCATCCTCCACATGTAAGATGTGGCAACCAGTTGGGCACATCTCTTCATCAAAATGGCTCCCTGTTATTATGTGCGGCAGCTGGGATACCTGGTTAGGCTGGATTCCATCGTTTAAGGGCAAGCAGAACAAAATGTCTCTCCTTGTCCTGAAGGAGCCTGCAATCATCAATGTGATTTGCCTAGTTTTTAAATTTAGGGATTTGCCCAAGAGCCTCTGTGGCTGAGAAGTTGAGGCTCATATGGGAGGAACTGTTCTCCAAGGCTGATATGCATATCTTGGATGAAAGCCTGGGAGTCCTTTCTCTCTGCCAGGCTTTGATGCCCAGAGTCCTTGCCTGTAATCTTTGCCATCTCTGCAGACAATATCAGAGCTATCAAATAATTCTACCACAATGTGAGCCTTGGAAAAAAAAAAAAAAGTCTACTAGGAAAAGTACACAGCAATGTCCTTGGATAAAAGTGAAAAATTGAATCAAGCCAAATGCACTGCTATGGTTTTTGATTATCAGGCTAAGCTTACACACTTTGGACTGGGAAAACATTTTGTATTGGTATAGTGAAGCCATCACAGGACATACCAGGAGTTACCAGGAAACAGCAGGGTTTACAGCCTACCGTTACAGGCAAGGCTTGAATCCTTCCATCGATTCCCATCCGGTGTTTTCAAGGCTTTGAGGCATTGCTGGAGATGGGCTGGTATTTTTTTTCTGTTTCCAGATTATTGGGAAAGAGCTGAGCCTGCTAAATATTTGATATTTACCAAACTGTGATGCTGAAATTCCAGAGGCATCTGAAGAATCCAGCCCAGTTCTCACACCTCTCATGCCCCAGCACACTGCTGACATGTGGATGCTCTGCTTCCATCCCTAGGTAAAGGACAAACGATCCCTCTGTGTGGTGTGGGAGGAGACTGTGTGTTATCTGCTATGATTCATTCTGATAAATAACCTTCTTGAGGACTTCTCTTGTTTATAGCAACAGCCTCAAATGCTAAAGTTTACAGACACTTTAATCTTTGCTGTTCTCACGCATATTTACTTTGCAGTTTTATCAGAAACATCTCTGAAAAACCTCAGTGCTTTTATAATTAATTGAATAATGTGACTGATGTTAAAAATAAATGGGTTTGGAAAAATGCCCAGCGAGCTGCTGAGCAGTGTGTAGTATAGCAACCGTAGCTGTTTTCTCAGGGATATGTGTATTTTCCTAACAAACGCAGTCTCATGACTGAGAGATTAAATCTTTATTAGTTTGAAATTCACCCTGTTGATTTTGCCGTCGATTTGCATAATTGTTTCTGAAGAAATTCACATGTTTTAAAGGGACATTGCTCCTGTTTACAGAGGGGATGTGGGTGTAGGGTATCTTCATCCATCCACCATCCCTCTGGCCATGGGGCCGTGTGTGTGACCAAAGTGCTTTGATACACGTGGATTCTGCTCACATCCTATGGATTTCTCCTCTATGGCTGTGCCCACCTCACCTCTGCTCTGTGACCCTCAGTCATGTCCTTGCCCTGTGCTCTTCCTGACCTAAGCCTTTCCCAAAGCCGCTCCCCAGTGCTGCCACCACTTCCTCAACTTTTGCTGGCTCAGGGCATTGTCTTATCAGTCTGGGATATTTTTATCAGTCTGGGCTCTGCAGTTAAGTATGGCCTCACCTCTTCTCTCCTGGAGAGGTGTGCCCGGCTGGCCGAGGCTGGGACCGCTGTGCTCTGTGGGTGATGCCTTGTCTTGCCTCCTCCATTCTTTGAGGACAGAGATAAAGCAGCAGTGGAGAAACAAGGCAAGATAAGTGCAGGAGGGACAAAATTCAGTGAGGTGAAGTGAGGTAGATCCTGTAATGCATTTGGTGAGCTTTCAATTACTATCTCTTATCCCAGGAGAATCCCAGATGCACAAGCCCTGAAAACTACATCATCAGCATCTTCCTCTGGAAAGCATCATCACACTAATTAATTTGTCCTGGAAGCCAAATGATTAAAGTTTTAAAACTAAATTACACATGTTGCTGTAACAGCATAAACACAGTAATGGTTCTTCTCTGTTCCACCTGTCACCTCTGCTGTAATGGCCTTAATGAGCTTTCAGCCTCATCATCCAAAAAAGAGAAAAGATTATCACATGACACTTTATGCTGTAAATGTGTTTTTGGAGCTGTAGGTGGAATGCAGTGCCCTGCTCTCAGGAGCTGTGGGTGGGAGCTGCAGTGGATGGGTGCCTTCCACAGGCTGGGAAGCTCCCAAAATGAGGCAGACACCACAGCAGTGTAAGCTGTAGCATGCAGGCAGCTGGAAACCTTGTGATGGGAATGGGTACCTATCCCCATTGCACAGGATTATCCCATGGTGTGGAGTTACTCCAACCTCATGTCTTCTCAGCTTAATAACAGGCTGCAAGCTGCACTTTGACCTGCTTGTGTATTTTACTTTTTCCATGTTTAACTGAACTCATCATCATAAAGACCAGGGTGTGTGTTTCACTTTCTGTGCCAGGCTCAGTTTCCTGTTGGATGTACAAAGGACACACCTGCACCTTGGGTTTCTGGCCTGCCAGCACTGGGAGTCCTGTTATCGACAAAGGGAGCCCAGGAATCTGGAGTCGGTAGATTCCTTTCCCCAAATATGTGGCTAGACCTGAAAATCCAGCTGCCTGGCTTTTTTTGTTTACTAGCTTCCATGTCTGCTTCAGTGTGTCCTGGGAATGTGTGGCAGGACTCTCCCAGGAGGTCTGTGGGTGGAACTGGATCTTGTTTGCCCCTTCCAAAATCTGCAGACTTGGAACCCGCTTTGCCTCAAGGCTTGTTGTGTTTATTAAGCCTTATCCTGGGGCTGTGTCCCAGCTATCTGTCCCTTCAGTGGCGTGCTAGACAAGAGACTTGCTGGTTGTGGCTGTGGTCTGTCCCACTGACTTCAACCCCACAAATACTGCTGTTACCCCAAATACATCAGAAGTAAGTGTAAGTCTGTGGTTCCCCCTTGACACAACAACCTCTAATTTGGGATCCCAGGTGGCAGAGGTGAAAGAAACTGTCCCTGCTGGCGCTGGGATTCTGCCTTGGGTTAATCACCTGCACATCTGGGACACAAGGGCTCATGAGCCCCATTTGCAGGTGATACCGGCTTCATTCTGGCACTCAAAACATGGCCTGGCCATTTTCACACGGACCTGACCACCCTTCTGCTGACAGTACTGGCTGGCAACAACCTCTCATGTGACAAGAGGAAAAAACCACAAAAGATCCCCAGAAGGATGCTTTGCCAAAACAGGCTTGACAAACTTTAAAGATATGCTGGAGGAAGTAAAGGTTATTTGGGTGTGCAGGTGATATCATTCTGTCCCTTGGTGAGGATCTGCTCCCAGAACTGTGATGTGGTGGTGGCAGTGCACTGTACTTGTGGGATACTGACATATGTGTGGCCTTCTAAAAAACCTTGAAACCTGTCCCTTTACTTATAATGAGGAACTTGGTTTTTTTTAATCTTGTGCTTGCCCATTCAGTTCTACAGTGAACTCATCCCAAAGACAGATATCTCAGTGTCCTCCTGCCATGTCTGTGGGAAGCAGAAGGACCTGGTCTGAGTCCCCAGGCACCCTGACTTTTCCGGGGATATCTCATTGCTGTGCTCTGCTCTTTGAATTTCTTCCTCTCCAGGCTCTCAGCCCTGAAACGATTTGCCAGCGAAGGGAGCAAACAGGATCCCACAAGGTGCGGAGGACAGGCAGGGGTGGTTCCTGGGACAGTGCAGTGCCGCAGCTCAGGACCCTGACGTGCAGTGCCATCTCCTGGAAAGCCAGGCTGCAGCTGGACACATCGTCCTTTGCTCCGCAGGGAGCAGCAGTGCTTCTGGCGGCTTGGTGATGCCTCCATGGCCACAAACATTTTATTCTCACCACTGAGAATCCCCCACCAAATTTCCCTTTCCCAGCAGGCCAGAAGATGCTGCTCACCCTCCGAGGCACCCTGTCGCAGAACATCTCTGCATGGCTCCTTCCCAGTCTGGATGTTGAATAAAAATCTCTAGGTACAAAAAGAACAGTAGAGGAGAACAAACATCTATAAATGCTACTTCTTAGCTTTTGTTCTGTTTGGGCATCAGTTGCCTGTTCAGTTGAATGTCCTGTGTGTTTGTTTGCCTTGTCAGTGTCCTGTTCACCTGTTCCTCCTGGTTTTAAGGGACACTCCCCAAGTTTGATGACCTCTTCATGAGCAATAACCAAGCCCCTCATCACACACACCCTATATTTAAAATGTTGCCACATCTTTTTAGTGATACAAAAATCTGTATACAGAACACACACTTGAATGCTGCTGGCTCTTGACTAAGCACTGCATTTATCCTGAAAAGACAAGAAGAATGGGTGGTTCCAACAGCAATATGTTTACTCCTCTAGGAAAGTAACACAGCTGAAGTGCTTAGTCACTGAAAAAATGCACACTGCAATTTAAAGCCAAAGGCTGGTATTTCTACCATTATTTTAGGCTTTGTGGCATCTTCTGAGCTGTTGGCAGGTTACTGCACTTCAGTAATTCATCAGACACTGTGAAATAACTCATGCTCCAAGGTAAGCCTGTAAAAGCTATTATTTGAAAAAGACTGTAATTATGTCAATATAAGGCCACAAGGTTCACAAACAAGAAGAAAAGCTACTGTGACTCTTGGTTGTTCACAGCTCTCCTTAGTCCCTTTAGAGTGAGGATTCTGTGTTGCAAAGTTGTTGTCATGAACTCATTTTCATTTCTGCCTTGGCACACACCAATGAACTGAAACAGCCTGTTTACCAAAATGTATTTTTTATTAAAATTCAGATTTGTAAAGGAGAGATCATTACACAAATGAGGTAAACCAACACATATGACATAGTTCTCACTTTAAAAATAAATTTCAATTCAGCAATTGATTTGATTCCACAATGTCTAAGAGGAAGAGTCAGGCAAGTGCTACACATGTGGTGAGATGCCAGACAACGCAGGATCCACCCTGTCTCAGCTTGGAGGTGTCAGTCCCAAGGGAGTCTTACAGGGACCAAACCCTTCTGTGTTGTCCTTTTCTCCCCCATCAGATTTGCAGACAAGAGATGAGTAAAGGCCAGGGACCGACAGTGGTGACCTCTTCACCTACTGCTCTAACCCGGGGTCCCCCATCAGCATCTCCCCATTAAAGGCTGTGTAAAGGTTTCATTTGATTGTGCAAATTCACTCCCTCGCCAGCCCTAAGAGACTTAACAGCAAGTAAATACCAGCTCTGGAAAAGTTCCATTTCAAAAGTAATACTTGGCAAGCAACAAACCTGTTAAATGTAAGCCACTTTAAAAAGTAAAAGGAGACGAGTTACACTTCCTTTTTTTCTTTCCCTAAGTTTTCTTCCACGTATGTACAAGTGGACCTTTAATCTAAAAGTTTATGAAGTTACTGCAAGTCTGTGAGAATCATGTTGTCCATCCTGTGCAATTAAGCTTTCTCATTAAGGACCAAGCCCCATGGCCTGAATGCTTCAGAAGTGTCTGTGATGTTGTTTTACCCTGTATAACGGTATAGGACAGTGAGGAGAACCTCAGCTCTGTTTCTCAGGATGAGGCTGGCCAGCAGACAAACACGGAATGGCTGGACTTGCTTCCAGCTCCCAAACAGTACAAAACAAGCACCAGCAGCAGCAGAACCAAGTAATGCCCCAAAATTCATTCAAACCAGTGGCTGACAAACTCCTAAACATTGGGAATTCCTGTGTGACTGCAGCTTAGTCCAGGACCTTAGTCCAGGTCCACTTTGATGAATCAAGGTATTCTGGAGGTGACAAACTATGCAGATGAGGCAGAGATGGAGTTTCACCATTCCATCCACCCGAGTGAAACTCATCCAGGCCCTTGGGCATTTTCGCTGTGACAAATAAAGACATTGCACCAAGAGGTATCCCAGGAGAGTTTGTGGTACCCAAGACATGAAACTTTCATCACATCTGCCAGGCTGATAGAGAAATTTCATGGCTGCACGCAGATAAAACATGAGGTGAATGCACTGTTTCAATCCCACTGGGATCTTCAGGGGAGATGGGTGGGATTTAAAATGCACAGAGGCTGGGTGCTGGTCTGCATGGGCTGGATGTAACGCTGCAGCAGCAAGATCCATAGCTCTCAGTGCAGAGGGAAGGTTCAACCTCATCCAGTACCACGTTTCCAGTAAATGCTTTCAGCAAGAGCCAGAAATGCATTCACTGTGTGCACTATGGTTCATGATCACTGTACCTTGGCAGCTGCAGCACTGATATCCCGACAAAACTCTCCACGTTAGAAGTCAGTTAAAGGCTATAGATCTTGAGAGAGAGACAAAGAGAGAGGCGTCATACTTAGGAGAGATTTTTTCCAAACAGAAATTTAAAAATAACTTTTAAAAAAATAAAAAGAAATCTATTGTTTGAGGAACTAAAGCAACCCATGCTAAGTTGCTGGTTTATTACACATCCTGCTATGGCTCTGAATGAGAGTCTTAAAAGGCAGATTACCACAAAATCAGCAGAGAAAGCTGTTTAGGCTCAGCCAGGCTCCAAGGGAGCCATTCACACTGAGAAGAGCCAGCACCCTTTGGTCCCAAGTGTCCTCTGCTGCATGGGCAGGTATTTAGCATGGCAGATGTCCTATAGAATCATAGAATTGTTTAGGTTGGAAAAGGCTTCTAAGATCATTAAATCCAACCATTTCCCCAGCACTGCCACATCCACCACTAACCCATGTACCCAAGTGCCACATCTACACATCTTTTAAATCCCTCCAGGAATGGTGACTCCACCACTGCCCTGGGCAGCATGTGCTGGGGCTTGACAATCCTCTCAGGGAAGAAATTTTTCCTAACATCAATCTAAAGCTCCCCTCCCATCACTGTTTCTTTCACTGGATCATACCATCTTGCTGCCCTGTCTGGCCAGGGTCAGTGGTGACCGATGGACTGGGTGTATTGCTCTGCAAAAATCGACGGAAGTCCTTAATCATGGGGCGGAGGACCTGGATGAGGGCACTCAGTGCTGCCTGTGTCCCTTCCATGGCCTGTGCCTGCCGCTCCTGGGCACACGCCTGCACCTCCTGCGAGCGGCGAATCATCTGGAGCAAGTCATTCTGCTGCTCCAGGTGCTGGGCAATCTCCTTCACATGCAGATTGGTCACTCGCTGCTCCTGCAGGAGCTTGGCTGAGTTCAGGGCAATTCGGCTTTTCAGCTCCTGGGGCTTGGCAGACACCTCGTGTTGATGGGCCATCATCTCCAAAGGCGCCTCCGTGGTGACAGTGGTGGGGGCTTCTGTGGTGCAGTACTCCACGACCCCGTCCTCCAGACTGTGGTAGGTTGTCTCTGCAGGAACTGAGAATAAAGGACAGAAAGGGAGTCAGGAGTAGCTGTGATACAGGATTTTTATCTACAGGACTATTCAGTGAGTATCACAAGAATACTGCCTGTTCAGTGAGATAACATACAATGGCCAGCAACACACAAAATGACCTATTTAAGTCTACTCCACCCTCAGTCGAGCTTCCTTCTGGGCTATACAATCCAAAGGAATAGGGAATGCCTTATCTGTCTAGACAATTTCTCAACCTCCAGTTTAGAACAATTTTTCCAAGCAGCATTAACTGACTGACATAACAGCAAAGACAAGATACAGAACAGCCCCTCTTGGTAGAAGAGCTGCTCTTTAGGACACTACACACTGGGAAATTAGCCCTGGAAATGTTTTCCCCCCTGCTTCTGTTCCCAGAGAGGGACTGAAGAATCTCCCAAGTTGCAAAGGATCCTTGACTCCCTTGTCTTTAAGGCTGAGTCCAGCTCTCAAGGCTGACTTTCAGTCCGTGCCTGTCTTGCGGCCACTCCCCTACAGCACAAGGGCAGACTGGGAGGAGCATTTCATTACAGAGATGCGGGCATTTCTTTTTGTTGGTGCTTTTCTTTGCCCAAAGAACTTGTGGGTACCCTATCCCTGGAAAAGCTCAAGGCCAGGCTGGATGCAGCAACCTGGTCTAGTGGAAGGTGTCTCCTCCCATGGCAGGGGGTTGGAACTGGGTGCTCTTTAAGGTCTTTTCCAACCCAAACCATTCTGTGGTTCTTTCCCCACACAAAGCTTGGGGTCTGCTCGCAGGGGGGTGTCCGGGCCTCTGTGCGACCCTCCAGTCCAGCCCAGAGCGTTCCAGCGGGCACAGCACTCACTCTGGGTCAGGGTGACCGTGGTGGCCGACGCGGTGATGGGGATCTCGCTCCCGTCACCCGCGCCGCAGTCCCCGCTCGGCAGGCTGATGATGGTGGCCTCTCCCAGCAGATTGCAGATGCGCTGCTGCATGGGGGTGAGGATCACCGGGGCGGCCGCGGCGCCCGCCGGGTCCTCGCCCTCGGGCCCGTTGCCGCCGCCGTTCTGGTTCTCGCCTCCTCCTTCCATGGCAGCCCGCACTTGGGCCACTTTGCGCCGCACCTCGGTCTTGAGGTCAGACCACTTCTTCTTGACCTCGGGCAGCTCGCGGTGGCAGGTGGCGACGGCGTTGACGCGGCGCAGGATGTCGTGCCAGGCGGCGGCCTTGGCGGCCAGCGGCACGCCCGCGTTGAAGTGGTTGACGAGGAGGTGCTTTCCCCGCTCCAGCTCCTCCACGATGATCTCCACCTCCCGCTCAGAGAAGTTCATCTTCCGCTTCTTGGCTGGGGGCGCCGGCGGCGACGCCATGGCCATGGGGGGCACCGGGAACGGGGCACGGGGTCACACCTGGGGGGCCTGGGGAACGCTGGGCAGGGCCAAGGGGCGGCAGGGCCCCCCCACCCCCGGGACCGGGGACAACAGGGGGGCCCCGAGGCCCCTCAGGGCCCGGAGGGCTCGGTCCCCCCCCGTTGCCCCCTTGGCACCGCCAACGATACGCAAATTGCGTACGGCGCCCGCCCGGCAGCCCCGCGCAACGGCCCCCACCCTGCGGCACTGGCGTAATGGCTTCCAGAATCGGCCCCTCTTCCTGCCACGCCTGATTGGCCCGCCCGCCTGCCAGTCACGCCAGTTTCCCGCCTCCCGCCTGAAGTGCATCATTATTATTGGCCAAGGGCCCTGTCTATCACGCAGCCAAGAGGCGGCCCCGCCCCGCCGCTGGTCTCAGGGCACTGGGCCTGCGTGGGGCCGGTGAGGGGTTGGGCCTGCTCGTGGATTTTCCCCGCTCTAATGCCATGGGGTGCTTCTCCTGTCCATCAACCCAGAGCGCGCACTGCTTTCCAACCTACTGGATATGCACGACGTTCGTCAAGCTCAAACTGCCTGCCGGCTCTCGCTCTGATTGGAGCTGTTCGCTTTGTCACCGCCTTCCCAGGGGGTTCAGCCAATTGCGGTTTGGTCCGTGCGCTTGCACCGCTCCCTGGGCAGCACTCCCAAACTCCGCGGCACTTCCTTCCGATTGGTGCAGGCGAGGGCGTTCTCTGTGACGTCATCACTCGTCAGTCGCGTGGCCTCCGAGGGTGTGGCCAGGGCGTGTCGCCCGCTGTGATTGGCCAGCCGGGGGTGTCACATGGCGCCGACGGCGCGTGGCGCGAAGGCGGAAGCGGCGCCATTTGCCGGTGCCGCAGGCGTGAGGGGTGGGTGGGGGTTTGTGCCGGCGTAGCCATGCCGGGGGCGCGGCGTTCGCTCGCCTCCCCTGTGGTGAGCGGCGTTCTCTGCCCATGCGGGTCCTCGCACGGCTCAGCGGTGGAGAGCGGCGCTGGCGGCGGGGGGAGCGCAGGGTCCTGCGGGCGGTCGCTATGCGAGGCCTCCGAGCAGGACCGGCGTCTCCGTACCCTGTTCCAGAAGCTCGATGTGAACCGCGACGGCGCGCTCTGCATCCACGATCTTGCTGTGGGGCTCGGCCGCCTCGGGCTGCACCGCACCGAGCTGGATCTGCGGGTGAGCGGCGGCGGGCGGTGGGATCTGGCCCGGCGGGGCTGAGCGGTCCCGCGTTCCGGGGGTGAGGGAGGGTTTGGCCGCTCCCCTCGTCCCGTATCCGCTCCGGAGCCCTCTCCGTGCTCCTCTGGCGAGCAGGACGTGGACTCTGGAGACCTTCTAGCTGTGTCTGGCCGGGACAGCGGTGGCACCTGCTCATTCTAGCACCATTGCAGCAGCTGGGTCCCTTCAGCGTCCTGGTCCCCGAGCGAGAGCGGGGCTGTGTGATGGGGCACGGCCGCTCCGCTCCACAAGGGTCCTTGCCTCAAAGCCACCCTGCCCGGCTTGCACGCTAGACCCGGAGGAATCAGCTTGCTTGCCACCTGTAGGCATGGACGGTATTAACTGCCTGAATTAATAAGAATAAAACTGTAGTGTTTCGGCAGGAAAAAAACATAAAATAAATCGTCTTTCTCTAGGACTTAGGACAGGGCAACTTGCATGTTGACTTACACTAGTGCAAGGTCCTTTGGAAACGATTTCTGCAGTCAGGGTATTGTGCAGGTTTCATTCCATCACCATTTTCCTCATGAGTCTGACACCGTGTTGCTGCTCATGTTTGCCCAGGAGGGCTTATGCCAGACTCGTTTATTTTAAGGGATTGGAAATATGTTAGAATGTAGGGAGGCTCCCGTACTGTACAGTTTGCACATGGAGTACATAAAACATGCAGCACTTTCAGTATTGGGAGCCTTTTGTGCTCACAGCACTGTGTGATGCTGTACACTGAGGGCTCCAAGGTTCAATGTGATGCTGCTGTATTTCACTGTGATTAGTGTAATTTACATGTCTATGATTAATGGGCTTGTCCTCAGTGTTGCACAGTTTGTTCCTGCCTAGTTGCTTGTATTTTATGTGCCGGGCCATGAAAAAGCTGAGTATCATGTGAAGATAGGAGATAAACACATGGGTGCAGCCAGGGATGTGCCACCACAGAGTGCCTGAGTCCTACAGGAAGGAAGAAGAGTTTAAGAATAACTTCTGAGTCACTGAAAAGATAACTTAATTCAAGTGACAGTTCGTATTCTCTCCCTGTTCTGGGAGTGGTGCCCTAGTTTGAGTGCTTTACTTGCACAGTCCTTTCCAGAGTTTCTAGTTCCTTTCTAACTTTGAACCTCCAGCATCTTAACTTCTAACATTTCTTTTTGGTTGGCATCTTCCTTGCTGGTGTAAAACACACGATTTCCTTGGCAGTGTGATCTTGTGAGTAGTTTGGTTGTGCTATTTCTAAAAATAATGAGTGCCATGGGGATTTTCTGCTGGGTGTGTTTGGGTACCTAAAACTGACTGTACCACAAGTCACCTGTGCATGCCCTGTCACACTGACCTGCTGCCACCTGTGGGGCCCAATCTTTGACCTCTGGCAAAAGACCCTCACAACCCAGAATGTTCTGTGCTTATACCTGCATGCCTGCCTCGGTTTGCATTCCCTTCTCTTTCCATGCATGTAATTCAATCCAGCCTAACATTCTCCAGCCTAGGAGGAAGCACCTTCAAACAAACTGCGTTTTTACTTCCCAGCAGAGAGTTTCTTTGCTTGGCGCGCTGCGGAAGCGGCACAGAGGAACCGTTCTGCGGGAACTGGAACTCGCTGCCGGAGGGAAGTGCTGGCTGGATGCTGCTTAAAAATCCTGTCTTTCTCCTGAAGCCCTTGTCTGTCAGTATTATTCCTCAGCCCTTTGCTTCCTCTGCCTTCTCTTCCAACATCAGTAATGTGAGGGGGGTGAAACCCTGGCACAGGTTGCCCAGAGAAGCTGTGGCTGCCCCGTCCCTGCAAGGCCAGGCTGGAAGGGGGCACTGAGCAACCTGATTTAGTGAAAGGTGTCCCTGCCTATGGCAGGGGGTTGGAACTGGGTGCTCTTTAAGGTCCTTTCCAACCCAAACCATTCTGGAGTTTGCAAAGCCTTTTTAGTATGGTAGAGCATCCCCTTCAGCAGGGTGAAAACCATTGAGAGTGAGGATGCAGAGTTCAAAACTCTCAAGTTCCAGTTAAAAATGTGGGAACAGCCCTCAGCTGGCTAGCAGACTTCCATGTTGTGCAGTTTTTAGGGAAATCAAATAAACTTCCTGTTTCCCAGGCAGTTCTATTAATAAGTCAGTCTTTTTTCTGCTCCCTCTTTAGCTAATTATGGCACCTCAATGCTTAACTAATGGGAGGTCACGCTCAAGAAAAGCGCTTAAATGTCAAGATGAAAAACCTTTCTGATTTATTTGGCATGGTGTTTGGAGACCAATTTAGGTATAAATCACATAGATTGCTTGTGATTAGTAAATTACTTGGTGCCTCTGGTGCACTTTATTTTTCCTTCCATGCAGCAGTACATTTGATATGGGAGTTGCCTTCCAGCGTTTGGGAGCAGATGGAGCACTGGGCTCGTAAAGTGAGGTTATCACCAATCTTAGCTGCGTCAGTAGGCTAAAAGTCCTTGTTGTAACAATAACTTTTGGGCTGAACTTGAAAAGAAAATGAGCAATATTTTGGCTCCTTCAGTGCTTGAGAGTTCTTGCTGAGATAAAATCCTTTGTCGCGTTCTTGGAAAATTGCTACCTTCTCTTTTAGAGGTGGCCTTCTGAGGTGGGGGAGAGAAGGCTTTTACTCAGATGTCCTTTGAGGTGGAATTTGTTTATGTAAACGATGCTTGTTTTTTATTTTTTTTAAACTATGCTGTAATCTTTAAACCAACTGTCAAATAGAGTGTGCCAAACCAGTGAGCCTTGTAACGAAATGCTTGTTTGTACTGGTCAGCATGAAGCAATCCACAGACTTCACTCAGTTTGGGCAGTAAAGTGATAACCATATGAAGAATTTTTAAAAAGCCTTTTTTTTTTATGCTGTGTGTAGGGATAGTCTTTTACTGCTATATTTCATCTACCTCTGGAATGGTCAGTGTCCTGTTACTATTGCTTTCTGACTTTATATAGACCTATGGAGCTGGAAATATGCACTTAATGGAAATATGGTGAATCAGAACTGTTTCCTACTTTGTATCTGGAGATGTCCTATTGCTGAAAGAATGTGTGATGGTAATACTTGTGTGTTTGCTAATATAGCTGTTTTCCTACTGATCCTGATTAACTGCAGGGCTGGAGTGCCATTCCAAAACCTCTTCTCTGCTGCTGAAGTTCCAGACAGTCTGAACTGGTGGGATTAATCCCAGCTGCCTAGAGACAGACTGAAGTGGTGAACTTTGTCTGCAACTGCCTCTTCTGTAGTGGTGCTGAGCATCTTCTGCTGGACTAGTTCACTTTAAGAAACAGAGAAAACACAACCTTTTTCTCTTTTTAGTCCTAAATGTCCTCTTTGCCTCTGCTCTAACAGTGATGTCCTCGTTGGCCTTGTGATACTTTCCCTTCCTAAGTTCATGTATGTGATTGTGATTGCTCCCTTGGTATCAGCTTCCCTATGGGAAACTACATCAGCTCCCAGGCTGCTGAAATCTGCTTTTATCACTTCTTCCTTAGCCTCATATCTCCTCTTTGATCTCCAGGTCCTGGCTGTCCAAACTTCCCCACAAGGTCTGTTTTTCACTTTTCCCGTGTACTGAAGAAGGAAAGCTGTGCTGCTGCAGCTGGACTCTGCAGTGTTCTGTTTGCTTCAGGCCTTTCCTCCGAACAATTTTGCATTTTAAGTGTGTCCCTGGACTCTTCCAGCCGTGTCCATGCCATTCTGAGATAATAGATCAGTTAGCCCTTTTGCAAATGACTGTGTGGGTGGATTGAGAAACTCTTTTTCTACTGTTGCAGTTGCAATCGTAAAAAAATTTAATCTTGTTTCTGATCAGTACTTTATCTTCTGTCATGATGTCATTTAATTCTTCCTTTCAGGCTCTACTTCTGTAACTGTTTTATTCTTCAGCACTTTTGATACTCTGTTTCATACTGTCCACAATGTACTGCAATTCTTAGCAACTGGAAGGGGCAGAGGAAGCAGGGACTTCTTCCAGTGTGATGCTTTCACCTGTTTTCCATTCACAGCCATCTGGAATCGGAGGACCCAAGTTTTTATTGTGTTACAGAAGTCAGTTTATGATAAAAAGAGAAAAATTCTAACACTGTTCTGAAATTTGTACTTTAATATCTCTCCAGCTCTCATTTAGATCTCTCAATATATCTCCCAACCTATATACATTTATGCATTATCACATTTTCATGTCTCTTGAATCCTGCTGGGGCACTTGTGGAGCTTTTGGCTGGGCCTTTGTAATTCATCATGGAGGGTTGAGCAACACAAAGTTGTATCAGACAAATAGTATTACAGTTTGAAGTTAGAGATGATAGCCTTCCTTCTGCTGCCAACAATTTCTCTTCCACCCATCTCCTTACTGATCCCAAAGGATTACCCTTTGTGGGTATCCCAAACCAGTTTATACAAGGTGAAACCATTTTCAATAATGTGTTAATAAAATTCACACACTCATGAATAATGTTTATTAAAATAATAAACAAAACAGATCATATTTGCTGGGTCTTTGGGTAGTGGAGGCCTTTGTTTGCTCTTTGTAAATTATGAAATATGTGGTTTGATGGAGGCTCTGTTCTCATGCACTTGAGCAAGAGCAGAACTGTTGGTCAGTGATTTAATTCTAGATAAAACTTTCAATCTGTGCTGAGTGGTTAGTTGGTATGAATTTGGGGTTTGTTGCCTTCTCTGAGTTGGGCTGAAGACGCAGATGAACTCTTTGTAATCAATCACATGAGTTCTTGACCGCTGCAGAAAAGACTTTGAGAAGACAGGCCTTGGCTTTGGCACAAAGGAAACTTCTGGGTGCAGTGTTGGTTATTAATAGCCTTGGCCAGCAGCCCCTACAGTGAGAGCTTTGGGATGGGGAATGTCAGGGAGACAGGCAGGCACCCCAGCCACCCGGGGCTGTCACTCTGCCAGAACCCAGAGGTCTAGTAGGGACGAGAGGGGTGCTGGGGACCAGGGAATCTCACACTGTCTTAGTGAAAGTCTTTACCCCAACCTGATCTCTGGTCAGCCCTGCCTTAGTGTGATTAATGTGTGAAATGCGCAGGATGTGCCCGCTTCACGTTCAGAGGGAAGGTTGGGAGCCAGGTTTTAGATGCAAATATGCCCAGGAGAAACTTGCTCCTGCATGTTTCCTATGTGTATAAACAGACAATTGCAGATTACACAAGTGTTGCCTTATGTTCAAGTACATATAGGACCAGGTATATGACTCTTGAGGGATGTTGTTCTTCCAGGATTGTTTTTTGTCCTGTCTTGCAGAAAATTGGAGAAGCCTGGTGATTCTCTGGATTATTTAGCAGAGACCTTTGTCCTATTTGCACAGTGCTAACAACCAAGGGCTGCTGGCTGACATTTGAGAGACGTAGGTGCAACTTTGACTAGAGCATGTAAATTTTAAATGTCAGCATTGTGTAAGAGCTTCTCTTCTAGAAAGGCATCCTGAATATCACTGATGTGGCCTCACAGTGTTACTTCCTGCAGGATGGGGTCTGTTCTGAACTTTGTAAGGAAATGAATGGCTGTAGGAACCCCTCAGCCTGAGAGGAATGAAACAACAAAACTCATCCAAAGCAGCTGATTGTGCCTGTGTAGAATATGCAGCAGTGCTTTGGTCTTTTGTTGTGTTCTGTGGGGCATTTTTTAGTGACCAGGCTCAATGCCTGTAGTGGACATATCTTCTTGTCCTCATCTGCACTGGATTATTAGAATCATTAATGTTGGAAAAAACCTGCAAGACAGAGTTCAACCTTTGACCCAACACCACCCTACTAACTAAACTGTAGCATGAAGTGCCACATCAAGTTGTTTTGAGAACACCTCCAGGGATGGTGACTTCCCTGGACAGTGTGAGCCAGTGCCTTACAACCCTTTCAGTGAAAAAATGCTTCCTGATGTCCAACCTGAACCTCCCCTGGTGTGTCTTGAGGCCATTTCCTCTTGTCCAGTTGCTGGTTGCCTCAGAGAAGAGGTCAACTTCCAGGTGGCTAAAACCTCCTTTCAGGGAGTTGTCAGATTACTGAGATAACAGCAGATAAAAAACTCCAGACTTCAGCATACTTACTCTTCATTTTAATTTTTATTTTTAATCTAGTTGAATATTGAGCAGAACCTTTAAATGGTTGGTGAGCATTAATAAAATGACATCAAAGCCATAATAAGAACTTAGTCTCTTGTGTAAAAGCCCTACAAAATGATGGTGCTGCAGCCCTGGGCTGTTGCTTGTGCATAGTATAACATGATATGGTGTCAGGAGAAGGGGGAGGGAGCTTTTTCCTACAGCCCTGCTTGTAGCAAGTGGGAAATAGGAGTCTTTGTTCTTGTTCATGTCCTATTGCTATATTTGTCCCTGTGAATGTGGGACATGAGCACAGTTTAATGATGGCTCAGTCTTTGTCTCGGGTGGAGAAGCATAGCTCTGATAACTCATGTCCATCAGGGAAGGCAATGGAGGTGTCTTGAGTTTTTCCAACTCACATGTCATGAGCTTCAGGGGAGCTTCTGGCAGCTAAAGTGGTTTGCAGTGGAGAATTCTGCTCTTAGAGAAATTGTTGAAATTTTTAGATCATGAGTTGCTTGGAAAGGCAAAGCTGCTTGGTATGTGAACCTACATTGTTTAGCCTGAGGAGAACCATATGGGGGCAGGTCTGGGCCTGGGCTGCTCCAGGGCCATCCTTTCTCACTACCTATTTTCCTGCTTAACTATCTGGTGCAGAAAGAAGCTGATTTTCTAATTTCTGAGTACTAAGGATGCCCTGTCTCTTGGTTAATCCCTGCTCTTCATATAATATGATATGACCTTGGTGGAACTCTCTGTCCTGGGCAATGGCTCTGTGCTCCCCCTCCCTGGCCAGCTCTCTCTGTTTTTTATTTGGCACTGGCTGTGGATGCCTGAATATATCAGCTTGGGTAGCTACTTTCTTGTGCCAGGGTTCCTGTAATGAGGAGACCTGGGTTTCTTTGTAGTGTTTCCTGAGCTGTGCTGTGTCACCTTAATATATGAATGTACTTGAATGTCAGCAGACAGTTTTAATTATTTAAGCAGCAGTGGCCAAGACGTTTAGATTTTATGTCATGGTGTGAGAAGCACCGTGCAGGGTTAACTTCAGCTTTCTAAAAAGTGTGAAGTAGTGACACAGTTAGTTTTCCTCTTTCAGAAATTAAATTGAAAAGATAAGAGGTAATTGGTGTAGTTGTGGTGGCCCATCCCAGCTGGGGGCTGGGTGCTATCTCTGGGTGGCACACAGTGTGGGCAGCAGGGCTCGCTGAGATCCTTCCAGGAGGCTCCCAAAGGACATGAGTCACTGCTCATTCCTGCAGGGTCACCTAAGGAACCAGAGACTGCCAGCAACTCTTCCTCTGCTGGAGGATGAAAAGGGTCATTGCTCCCAGCACAGCTCCCTCCCCTCTGCTCCCTTTTTGCCCTCCCTCTCACATTTTTTTGCATGTTAGCAAGTTGTCAGTGATGAGGCCTACATGTTTGCAGGAAAACACTATGCATTTACTCAAAAGTCTTCTAGAAACCATCTTAAAGCAAAGGTGATTTTCTGCCAGGTATACCAGCCTGGAAAAGGCAAGTGTCTGTATGAAACCTGGAGTTTTAGACTCAGCAGGTATGATGATGTGGCTGAAAAGGATACAATATACCTTAGTTCTATGGCCTACACAGAACCTCCCTCTGCCAGCTTGCAGTACTGAGGAAAATACTTTAATTGAGCAAAACATGCCAGTCTCATGCTTTTTTTCTCTCTCTTTTGTCTCCATTTGGAGAGATTATTGTCTCTTTATTGTCAGCTTCTCCTCAGGCTGTCTAATGACTGTCCATTTTGGTGTGCAGGGCTCTGAGGCCTGCTGCCACAGGCGCCTTCTGTCCCCAGTGACTGGTATGCTGGCTGAGAGCCAGCATTCAGATCAGCCCTCCTGCTTTTTCTGCCTTAAATCCCAGGTCTGGATCATGCAAATGGCTGGAATTGGAGGAACGGCTGTCTCCTAATGAAGCTGAGGTTGGGAAAGCTGTTTCACTGTGGCCTAGGTGTGTGTTCATGATTTCTAGAAAAAGTGAATTCTTGCTCCTCGTATTCCTTTGTGTCACCTTCCACGCTGGACTCACAGTATTTATTACATCTATTTTATGTGTGAATGATTGGCTTTATGGTGGTGTTGGTAGGGTAATACTTCCCTACAAATTCCCTGTAGGAGTGCAGTTGTCTTGCTTCTAGCTATAATCATCTTGCTGTTACTAGGTTTATTATTCTGACCTAATAAAATTCCGCACTTGGTAAAATAAAATGCCTTTTTTTTTTTTCTTAAATATGATTAGAAAATTCCATCTGTTCTCAAGGAGTTGTGTGAATTAGTGTGGTGGTAGAATTCCTCTGAGGTTTCCTTTACTGAGGACAGAGGCCAAGGAGGCATTGCTGAGTTTCTGCTTTAATTACACCCCAGGCATGTAGTTTCTTGCACAAATTATTATTTTCTTATGAAATCTCTGCATGAACAAAGGAAGATGTGGGTCCTTGATGTGTACACACCACGAATGTTAATGCTAAGGCAGGGGAACAATTGCAACAGTGTCAAGTAACATCAGCTGTTAAATGGGGCCTTGTGAGTATTAAGTGACCACAGAGGACAAATCTCAAGTTCTAATTTGGGTGCTTTACCTTCTGTATCATGACTTGTAGCTGTGTGAGTGGCAGGGCAGCCTGCCTGTTGCTGCAGGCAGCTCAGATGCCCTTTCCACACTTTTTTGGACCCCATCCATGGGTAGCCTCAACTGGTTACCCCAGCAGAAAGCTCTGCAGTTTTTTGGCTGGGTTAATGAGGTTGGCAGAGGAGCATGGGAGCAAGGCAAGTGCGGGGCTTAAGTGGATGTATGAGATGACTTGTAGTGGCAATAAGCTTCAGATTAGTTTACAGCTGCTTGTGAAACCACAGCCTTAGGCTAATAGAAACTGATTTTGAAGAACCATGCCCAGTTCAGAAAATCTGCTTTGTTCCTCTAACTAGAGATCATAAAAAAAACTTCCAAATGTCACCTTAAAGTATCTGATCTAATACTTGTTAGAAAGTAGTTTAACTTTTGTGCTTGTAGCTGTGAGGACTAGCAGCAGCTCAGGGTAATGGAGGCATGACAAGAATTCCTGTCTTTTCTGCCTGTTCCTGAGCTGCTGATTGCATCCCCAATAGAACTGGACTGTGCCATTCCTCAGAGAGAAACACAGCTTTCCCACACCCTCACCCCAGTGTTACTGCCCCACAATTTTGTAAATTTGTTCTGTGTGGTTATTTTTTGGTATGTGTCAAATTTTAAGATAAAAAACTTGTGTTACATACTGTACATAGACCTTGTGATTAAAAAGCATTTTTTTCTTCTTAAGTAATTCTAGTGTATTTTTGCAGAAGATTTTTTAAAATGTGATGTCTTGTATGTACTTGTTTCTCAATTTTTCCATTACTTAGATTTGTTATAGCAATTCAATGATAGCAAGTTCCCAAAAGTGATGTTCATCTCAAAATTTATGTGCAGCGTGGCTGCTTAAGGCTCTCATACTTTTTAGATTTTGGATTGTATTTTCACATCTAACATCTATATACTAGAAGTTTCCTGCAGTCTGTCACTCTCAAAAATGAAAAGCTGAAAACTGAGGTCCTTTGCTTGCTGTGGCTCTTGCTGTGCTGTGTTGGGTTGGGAGCCCCTGGTGATGGAAGCTGTGGGGTCTCTACTCATTTCTCCTGCCTGTTAAAACCTCTAAACTTATGGAAGAGTCACAATACTTTGGAAGTGAGGCATGCAGTGCCCTCTGTGGACACAAAGAATTTGGGAATAAGAAGTAAGTTGATGAACTGTAAAATGGAAAATGCTGCTGGGTTCCTCCAGGGTGGGTTCTGGTGGGAGGCTGATACAGCCTCACCAGTCAATGAACAACTGCTGCTGTGGCAGCAGAGGAAAGCGTGGCATTTCTTGTAGAAGTCCAACCAATATCATATGTCCCCGTGCTTATGTATTAATATCTACTTGTAGCCCTGCTCTGGCTGGTCCTACCTGTGACTAGGTGGTTCAAGGCTCCTCCAGCACAGCTCGGCCAGCCGACCAACCAGCGATGGTTTAAGCCCAGCTCTCGCACTGATGAATGGCCGTAAAGGCTGTGCTGGGAGCCAAAGGCAGCGGCACAATGCAGCACCGAAGAGCTATTGTAGGCACGGATGAGACTATAATAGACCGGGGAGAGAGAGTGCACTGAGAGGTTAATGCGGCCATGGCTGGCCAAAGCCGGCTTCTCTCTGCAGAACCATCTGCTGCCCTAACAAAGAGCTGCAGCTGGAGCTGCCGAGCTGCACACCTCCCTCGCACGCTGCCCGTTGCTTTGGGGCAGTGCCTTCCATGCTCAGGCCGCTGCCCGGCTGCCCGGGGCCGGCAGGCGCGTTCCTCCCGCGCCGAGGGCGCGCTCCCGGCCGGCTGCGCGCGCTGCCGTGCTCCGGAGCAGCGCAGTGTTGGGAGCGAGGATTGGCTGGGCACTGCTGCAGTGGGGACGCAGCCTGGGTGCTCAGCATCGCTGCTCAGCCTCGCTGCTCGCCTGGGCTGCCGCTGGGATGAGCCGGGACGCGCGGCTCAGTTGGCAGCTCTGAGAAGCTCCTCTCGGAGAGGCTCATCTTTAGCTTTCCTCCTAAGCGCAGCGTCTCGGCTTCTCTGTCCAAGCAGTCTCCAAAGCGCAGCGTCTCGGCTTCTCCGTGCCAGGGGGCTTGTGCTTTGTCTGTTGCCATCAGATTTCTGAGGCTCTGGTACAATGAGCTGCTTGTCAGGCCAGGCACGACTGCAGTAGCAGCAATTTCAAAAGGCAGGAAGCGTCCGCAGGAGCGGTCTGTAAAGAATTTGAGCCTGTGGAGTCGCTGGGTTGAACCTCCCGCTGGCTGCCGTGCCGATTCCCGTCTTGGGGGTGCTTGGTAGTGCAGTCACATCATCCTTGGCAGCGGGCAGCTCCTGAGCGCGCAGGGTTTCCCTGCCCAGGATGCTCGCTGGAGCAGCAATGCTGCAGACCCTGTGGCATTTTCTGTCTAGCTTCCTTCCCAGGGCCATATGCCAAGGTCCTGCAGATGAAAAAGAGGATGAGGCCAGAAACACCACCCCACTTCCAGGCCCCGGGGAGAAAGGGCCAAAGGTGTTGGGGAAGACACAGGACAGAGGGACTGATCCCACTGAAAGGAGACCAACTATCCTACTGGTGGTTGGACCCGCAGAGCATTTTCCAAAGGTAATGGGAAATCCAGGGGCCTGAGGAGGGGTTGGTGCACATGACAGTGGAGTGTGTGGTCTGCTGGGAGAAGGGGTATTGCAAGTGGAGTGTGTGAGTAGCTGTATGTGTGAAATTGGGGAGGGGGGAGAGGAACAGGAAAATGGAGCAGGGTCCAACGCGTGTGCTTGTGAGAAAGGAAGGGGGTGGGGGGGACAGGGGAGTGACTGAAGAGAGGAGGTGATCTAACCTTCCAAACATAATGTTCAATGTGTGGGAGAAAAGTGCTCTTTAGGGGCATGGGGGAATATGGGGACCTCCAGGGTTCCTGGGCAACTTGTAAGAAGCATGACTGAGAGGGCAGGGAATGATAATGAAGGTTAAGGGCGGGTCCCACCCCTGCACTGGAGACCAGCAAAGAATCAACTGCATCCTAAAATGTTCTGGAGTCATTCTCTGGTAATTTTGCAAGCCTTTGGTAAAACTTGCATGTTTTGAGCAAATGAGTCTCAAAAGGCAGAGCCTGGAAGAGAGTAAAGCTTGTCCCTGGGGAGCAGGTCGCATAAGGGAGAGACTAAAATCTACGTGGGGATGGAAAGTTCCCAGGGGGTGGGAGAGTGGGGAGGTAGTGGGGGTGTGCAGTTGGCAGAGGCTTTGTCTGGGGGGAGGCGAACAAAAGCTGATTAGTTTAGTGCCGGAGCTCCCAGCACAGTGCTGGCCAACTGCAGTTCTGGCTTATTTAATGGAGGAAGTGCTGTCTGTCTCCCCTGAGGATGGTGCAGTCAGCTCTGACTACATGTGGTTTAAAACCCAAGGGTGTGACCTGGGATTAGGGGAGAAGAAGTTGGGCATAAGGCCTATGAAGGGTGGGAGGTGGGGGTAATACTGTAGGGCTGCAGCAGGGTTAAGGGTGTGTGACTTTCAGCATCCAGTTTATTTGACAGGGAATTGGGCATGGTTGTTGCTATGAGCTTTCTCTTTAAAATGAGGGATGAACAGGTTTAGATTGTAGAGGGGATTAATATCTGTTCTGCTGCTGTTTTGAATGGAAACAGACTCGGCATTTTGCATTCTGGGGAGCAGAAGCCACTCCCTGCTTGAATCAGACTGAAAAATCTGCAGGGACTTTTGCCTTCATATGTATCCTCAGTATTTAGCACTGTGCATCCCCTTCCAAAACAGGAGCATGCGCATTTTGAGGAGGACTTTGGTGCACAGAGGTTGAAGAAGGACAGACGCTCAGAACTGAAGGAAGTGGTGATGAAAACCTTGGAATTATAGGGTTGAAAATCCCTGATGTCTTTCAGAGAACAATGATCTCTCAGTCAGGGAGAGTCCATCTGTTCCCACCTGGAAATAAAGCTTTCTCTGAAAGCTGATACCAATCTCCTCTTTCCTGCATGGCCCTGGGACTTTCTGCTGCATAGGAACTCTAGGATTGGCTAATAGAGAAATATCTAGAGGATAAGGATGTGGTAAAATGGAGTTATTGCATCTTAGGGAGTAACTGCCCATCTGCCAGGAGGTTGTGACTTTGTAATTTTAGCTTGCCCTGATTGTAAAGTAAAACGCAGGGTAAAGCTCTTCTGTTGAGGATTATGCAGATATGTTTCACCTTGCAGTTCAGGCTGGCTAATGCTTCATCCAGCCCGTGGCTCAGCTGATGGACAGTAACTTGTTAAGATGCTTGACTTGTTTGTGCTTGATCAGATATCAGTGTTCCAATTACCTGTCTGAAGGAGAAGTGTTGGGAAAAGTCTCATACAGCCTTAGGGATAGATAATAAACTACTGTGAGCAAACAGTGTTATTTGGTGTTTATAGAAAATGTGGGTGCGTTTGTTCTCTGCCACTGGCTGGCTGTGACCTTGGGAGCAGTCTCTGGACTGGCAGACCACTTTGTTTTGTAAAAACACCTGTTACTACTTCTCTTCTAAAACCACAAAAAATATGACACCTGATACTGAGGTTTCTGTAAGGAATTGATGTGTATTGATAAACTTGACTGGAGGGGCTTCCTGGCCTTGGCTCTTCAGTCTTCAGTTGTCATTGGTATGTTCCTCCTCAGATGTTTGCCTGTTTAAAGCTGTTCCAACATGAGGATGTTTTTGCAAGTATGGGATAAATACTGATTGCAAATGTGTTATGTTGGCCCTGGATCTGTGTACACAGGAGACAGGCATGATCTGCTCCTGATGTCACCATCTGGACTTGTAACTTTGGATCTGTGTGTTGTCAGTGGAACAGGTCATCTTTCCTGGTTACCTTTATGTCCAATACCACATAGTGCTGCCTGCTGTGCCTGGTCTCCATCCTTCCCCTGGCAAAGCCTTGGCTGGTTGCAGCTCTTTACTCTGCTGGGGTCTCTTAAATCATTAACTCCCCTCCTTCATACACGGTACACTCTCTGTGCTTTGTGAGGACTTTCTGTACTGTCCAATTAATTATAAGCTAGTTTCCAGAAATTAAAAAAGACCAAGTCAGCAGAACCCAATGAAACCTTCTAGCAATAGGGTTGGAGCCCAGAAAGCTGTTTTGCCTCTGAAGGAGGATGTTATGTGACTGTGACGCTTGCTGGCACTTGATATTTTTAGAGCCTTTTTTTTAGCAGAGAAAATTCAAAATTAAACAGCATACTTTCCTGCTCCTTGTATGGCTGCATCTTTCCATCCCTTGGGGGGTATGTTCTGGAGCTGATGTAGCAAACCAGTTATGAAGCAGATGCCTAAAAGAGTACAAATGACTTGGAAAGGTTAGCATTGGAATGGCAGAGTATGGAAACTGGTAACTTAGTGCAGCATTTAAAAAGAGCCAAATCCTATAAATAAAATGAAAAGCAGTTTGCTAGAGGGATAAAGAACTGGGTTTGTCTTCCTTCATGGCTCACTTTTCTTGTCATCAAGGAAACTACAGAGGGTATTAGCCAGGCTGGCTCCACATGGCTCAAAAATGCGTCATTTCAGCGGCAGAATTGGTGAATGGAAATACCAAGGAGGAGCGACTTCATTTGGAGCTCTGTGCCCTGTCCTTGGTTAGGTCAGGAATAGACAGTGTTAATGAGGCATGTATGTCTGTAGCTGGCACCTGAAGCCCTGGCCTGAGTATGCTGCTTCCTGCAGGGGCTGGGGCAGTGGGACTGGCTCCATGTATGCCAAGATGTGGGCAGTGACCCCACACCAGTGTCCCAGCAGCACTGATCCCTGCAGCTTTAGAGAGCTGCCTGGCTCTTGAGAAATACTCAAGAGCTTTACCAGGAATTTTTTAGCTGAAATGTAAAAACTTCTTAATACTTGTTTAAGTTCCCTTTGTCATTATAACCTGAATTACTGGTATAAACTTCATTTGTAATCTGTCTCTCCTTCTTAGCTCACTGTCCTGTAATTAATACCCTGCTTAAAATCAGCTTCAACCTCATTAGCTTTCTCCTTTCCTCTGACGTAGGTAGTAGGGCTTTTTTTCCTAAAATGTGCCGATTTTGCCTTTTGTCTCTAGCTGCCAACTCCAAACAGAGTTTCTTAGGAAAATCTGCATCATGTTGGCATAGCAACTGAGCTGCCAAGCAGCTATAATAGTGATGCTTGGCAACTCATGGGAAGGACTACGCAAGACCTTAAGGCTCTGTGAAGCAAATCTGAGTTAGATTTGTTCACTTACTACCTGTTGCTGGGGGCACTCGCTCTGCTCCCCTCGATGAGGGCGTTTGATGTTGGACAATGGGGTGTGTGTATTATGAGGGTGCTGCTTGCAGTGGGACTGGACTTGGTGGGAAGGCTGGGGTGTGCTGTGGGCATGCATGCAGTTAGCTGCTCCAGCTGATCTTTAAGAGGATCTGGAGTCCCTGAGAAGATCCTGTTTTCATGCAGAGAGACGTCAGCAGGGAGTAGGTTAAGCCTGGTTAGGTAACGTAGCAGTGGTGCCATGGTAGGTGAGGTGCCTCAGGGAGGGCAGAGGAGACCATTGTAGGTCATGACTCCCAAGGGTATTGAGTTGCTGAGAGTCGTGATCCATTAAGCTTTTTTTTTTTTTTTTTAATCCTTGAAATTAAGCCACTGATTAAATATTCCCAGTTTGTGTGATTGACATGAACAGCTCATTACAGACCTTGGCTTTGTTTGAGGAACAAAATACCATGGTAAAGATGTTTGGGCCCCCTGTACATGAGGGCCTGAGGGGAGTGCTGGTTGGACTTTGCTCTGCCAGGCAGGCTGTTCAAACACAGCAAACACTAGAAAATGTTGCTGTGTCCGCAGCAGTGGGGAAGGCTGTTATCTGGTCCGGCTTGAACCAGTTCAGCAAACACACTGTGTTACTTCTAGTGCAGACAGGATTATAGCGTTTGGGTTACTGGCAATGGCTTTTTGCATCTTCCTTGTGTGATAGCTTCTCTCTGATAAGTATCAAGACTTTATTGAAGATTCGTGGTAGCAGTCAGTGATTCTATCCTGAACAGCATTGTTACCTGCTGCACATTGGTTCTCTCTCTGGAGAGCTAGGTGTTACCCCATACCTCAAACTCCACTAAATGCTCAGAAACCTGTAATTATACCTGCATTAAATGGTGCTTGTGCCGTGCTCCCTCCAGCCTGGCTTGCTCCTAATGAGAGCTCAGGAACTTGCTTACAAAGTGGTTAAACTGTCAAGGGTAGAAACTGGAAAATGTTGTTCCACCCGGGACACTTCTCACAGCACATATCTGACTGCAATGTTTAATTGGAGTCACAAGAGGATGAAAAATATTAAGCTGGTGTAACTGCTGTGAGGATGCTTAGCTAGGAGGCTTAGAAGCAGCTGGGGCTGTTTTGAAGCCTGCCCTTGATTTGGGTGATTTTCTCTGTATTTGGCTCAATGACAAACCTCCACAGGCTTTATTGCTGCTGTGTTAGTAACTCTGGAATGCTACAGTGGGGAGAGATCTTTGTGTGCAGGGGTTGTCTGCTCTGAGCTGGCAGAAGTGGTTTTGGGAGAATTTGAGACCAAAGCCAGTCAACTCTGGCATAACAAAGTAACCTTGTAAAAGTGGAAAACTTTTGCTTAAACTAGCTATCCTAAACATGTATGAAAGCAGTAAGTGGCTGGCATCCTGTTCTAACTGTGCTTTAAAAAGTTAATTTTTGGGAAGATAATGACAGTCCTCCTGTGTTGCATGGTGGGAGAGGTTGTGATCAAGACTGGTCCCCACTGTGCTACCTCTGTAAATCCCCGAAGAGGTGAGAACAGCATAAGAAAGGACTGATCGCGTGTAAGGAACAGCAAGTGAGTGTCCTGGCCCTTGGCCAAAGCCCTTTGGGTTAAGAGAGACACCCGGTAAGAGTTAACTGGCAGCGAGTGTGGTTAAGGTATCTGGGTTTAATGGGAGCCAGGTGTTGAGCAATGGGAGGCAGCTCACGTGTCTCCTTCGTGTCTGCGGGGTGGGACTGTACAGCCCCGGTTTCCTTTTTAAGTAGAAGGGCTGGGCTTGTGCAGCCAATCCCACAGGAGCCAGGCTCACTCATAGGCATGTGTCATGAGACTTGCTGGTATTTCCTTTCCACTAGGTACTGAAATTAGCTCAGGGGAATCACTCAGTTTTACTTCCCTTCCTTGCTGTTCGGACTGAGCAGGGCAGCTGAGTCTTGGGCTCAGAAAGATGCTCTGCCTCTGTCTGTACGTGCCGGTGTTTGGGGAGAGGCAGACAGAGTTTGAGTACTTTGAGTCGAAGGGGCTGCCAGCTGAACTCAAATCCATCTTCCGACTCAGCCTCTTCATTCCTTCCCAGGAATTCTCCACCTACCGCCAGTGGAAACAGGTATGGCCCTGAGAGAGGAATGGAAGGGAAGGAGTGAGTGGTGAAGGGGTGGTCTCTAATACCTTGAGTGACTTGCTTGAGAGGGGGAGAAGTTCATAATGGCTCTGTTGTAATAACTGAGTAAAGCATGGAAACATTTCTCATGTCCTTTGGCAGGGATTGCTGAAGTGGCATGAACTCTTTTCGATTCTTTTGTTTTGAATTGGGTGAGATCTCAGTGCCTATAAGACTGTTTAAACCAGTTGATGTGAGTTAAATAGAAAAAAGGGGTTTTCAAAATTATGGAGTCTTCTGCTTCTATTGGTCTGTTCAGATACAGCGTTTCACATCCTCTTCCTCCTTCTTACATCCTTCCACCTGCTTCCTTCTGACAGCAGGACTGTAATGTAGAGTCAGCTGAAGCTGGTGAAGGTGAGCAGGTTTGTTCTGTGAGCAGGAGAGGAACTCTGTATGACTCAGCCAGAGGTGGGTGGGCTGAGCTGGGGAAGGTTGTGCAAGAACCTTTTGCTTTGCTGTGGAAGGGAGATGCACTAAATCCACGGAGTGCTCCATCCTAATGTGTCACAGCTCTTGCTTTCAGCTTGCTGCTACTTTTTTTTTGTGACCAGGCCATAGAGAGCCCAGAGAGCTGATTATTGATCAGCCAAGCCGGGGAGGCTTTTTGCACCTCTGTGCAGAGACATGGATGGACAGCAGGCTGGAAGGTGTGTGGGTTCCCACAGTGTGCTCCAGGGGCTGTGACTGCAGGTGGCCACTTCTGCAGCCAAAATAGCTGTTAATGACAAGATTTCACGTATTTTGTTGAAATCAAAGAGCTGCAGGCAGATATTTGTTCCCACCTCCAGAGAAGATGCTGGGAGCTTGGCTTTCCCACCCCTCACATGTATGCTGTGGGTTGCTGTCGAGCAGGCAGCGTTTTTGTGCTGTGATTGTGGGGGAGGAAGGTGAACAGGGCAAAGCTTTTATTGCATGCGGTCTGTCATCACTCGTGGCGCATCTCTGCGGTTGTCGGGGTGTGCTGAGAGAGAGGGAGCAGTTGCACAGTCACATCTCTCTTACAGTGCTGCCGAATTATTAATGCCTGTCAACTAGTTGGGGGTTGCCAGTGAGAGGGAAGCCCTGATTCAGCGGTTCAAGCCCAGTGTGCTGACAGGAGAGGGGTGTTGGTCTATATTTAGCCTGCAAGTTGAATGTGAGGTCGTATCTTAACTTCATAATGGTCATATGATGATGGCAGGTTAGGAATACTGGGCATACCTCAGAGGTCAGGGCAGCTGGGACAGCACTTTCTTATTTAAGGTTCATAAAGTGATTAGGAATAATCCTCATAGCATTAGGACTAAAGAGACAAGACTTGGTGGGTGAGAGAGAGAGTTTCAATAGCAAATTATTTAGTACTGAAGTAATTTTAAATGACACTGAAACAAAGACTTACAGCTTATGAAGGGGACTGATAGTCATAGACTGAGGACATACCACAGTGATCTTAGGCTTGCCTAATACTTTGAAGCCTAAATATTGAACAAGATACTGGTGAACAGAGGGTTAACCCCGTGTTTGATCTCAGCTCAGAGCTTCTTTAACAACCTATCTGCTGTTAACATAAATGTTACAAGAATTAAACCAAAACTTTGGGTGATGCACTAGACTGAATCACACCTCATTGAGTGTTGCTCACTGATTCATGTTGGAAAAGACATAAAGGCTGTCAAAGGCAAGTGACTGAATCAGAAGGGAAATAGAAACTCCCTGAGCCACATTCTTGCAGTTTGGAGATCTCCTCACCTGTCAGCATGCAGCCGTGGGCCCTTAGATAGGACAGTCCATGGGCTATTGCCTCATGTTACAGTGAGTTAATTAGTCATTTACCTTGTCCTAGATGTCTGGCATGGTTTGGTCTTGATTTTAGCTTTGTCCTATTAAGAACCTATTCTTGCTCTATATGCATCTCATGGAAACTTGTGTAATTAAAGCACATAGCTTCAGGGTGCCTAAACCAGTTCACAGAGGTTTTTATCTTTGGCTGTGTTCACTAGAGCTGGACAGGCTTTTGCTGGTTGAAGTTAGTTATTGCCAGAGGGAACTTACTTCTCTAAGGATTATAGTAGGCACTAATTCCTTCTCCTGTTCAGTTTTTTTTATTACCTCAAGTTTTGTGATTCACTTTTTATGCAAACCTGTTGCCTCATACTTAGTTCAAGAACCTTTACAAGGGCTTTACAAGGTGTTAATCGAGATACAGTCCTGAGATTAGACACATGACAGTAGCAGAATATCCCTGATAAAAGCATGAGGCATTCCATCTGTGTAATGGACTTTGGGAAACAGTTGGAATCAGATGACTTTCTATGCTACTGCATTACTCAAATCTATTAGAGGAATTAAAATTCTGTCAGCTACTTTTTGGAGAAAAAGTCAAAGTTGTGTAGGAAGTGTTTTTTAAATATGGTAGAAGGGAGGATAAATCTGTCTGAATGAACAAAGGAACTGACAGTTCTTGGTTGTTTTCTGAACAGAAAATTGTGAAGGCTGGAGACAAAGATCTGGATGGACAGCTGGATTTTGAGGAATTTGTTCACTATCTCCAAGACCATGAAAAAAAGCTGAGACTGGTTTTCAAGAGTTTGGATAAAAAGAATGATGGTAAACACCTTTCTCATGCTCACAAGTGGACTGGTGCATGTGTTAGGCTGTAATGTGTGTCCTTGAGCTCACTGGCTTATCTTTGCAGGCCGCATTGATGCACAGGAGATTGTCCAGTCTCTCCGGGACCTGGGAGTCAAGATCTCTGAACAGCAGGCTGAGAAAATACTGAAGAGGTGAACATTCCACTGGTTTTTCTGTTTTTTGTTGAGGGAGTTAGAAAGAAGTGCAGGGACATGGAACCCATCTCTTTTTCCCCTGTATGCACTTTCCAGAGACTTTGGCTCCTCCCTTTTTTCCTATTACTTTCCATTTTGATTTTTCCCTGTGAATTGACATTCAATTATAAAATCATAATGCTGTATTGAGAGTTACTGTCAGTCTCTCCCTGACCTGTTGAGGGGAAGTGCTTCCACCTAAGCTGGTTTGCATCCCTGTCTGATTGTCCTGCTGCCCCAAGCTTGCTGCTTTGGAGAGGGACTCTGCAGAGTGTTTGCTCTTTGGAAATGTGTTTGCTCTTTGCTTTATGCATGTGGCACTAACATGTTAACAACCACTTATTTGTGCTGTTTTTTTCCTCTTTTTTTTCCTCTGCTACCTTCCCTCTGTCTGTTTACCTGTGTGTCAGAATAAGGACGGGACACTTCTGGGGTCCTGTCACCTAGTAAGTATTATTTTCCCTTCAGTGTCAGTTATGTCCCTAAATTTGGTAGGAGGGGGTGCAAATACTGTTGTGGGCTGGTTAGAAGGGAGAGAGAGGGGAGGAGAGCCCACTTCTACCTCTGCATTGTTTGATGAACAGAAGATTTCCTAGGTTTGTCTTGTCTCTTTAGAAGTCTTAGTAGTTGCTTTGCAAAGCTCTTTTTGGTGTAGGCCTGCATAATTAAAGGGAAGGGGACGAGGAATTTGTTACCCAGTGGGAGTCCGTACTCACCTGATGATCAATCTTTTTAGCATGGATAAAAATGGGACAATGACAATTGATTGGAATGAGTGGCGAGACTATCACCTGCTGCACCCTGTGGAGAACATTCCGGAAATCATCCTCTACTGGAAGCACTCCACGGTAAGAAATAGTTCCTGTACAACACGTCCCAGTCTTTGTCCAGCTTCTTGGTCCATGTCCTGACCCCTAGGAGCTGCTATCAGGAGTCCCTATCTTTCTCTTCATGGTTCATAGCTGCCCTGTAGCTGTGGAAACTCAACTGCTCCCTGACCTCTGCTGTAATCTTGCCACCTGTCACTGTCGCAGGTGATGACGACTGCAGTACTGCAGGGAGATGAGGGTGTTGTTCTCTTGGTGTGCACTTCCAGAAGCTCCTGCCAGTGACTAGCCCCAGCTGGTTCAGGACTTGTTAAAACTAGAATCTTATTCCACAGGCAGCCATCCTTCCTGGAGATATCTGTATGTGAATAGTATATAATGAGATTTAAGTGGCAGCGAGCTTGGAAGGTTCTGGAGAGGTCCAGCTTTTTTGCCATACCAACTGCCTGCAGTTGGTCAGTTTGTTCCTAAATACCACCCACAGTATTTTGATATAGACAAATGTTCAGCAGTTGCCAGGTTCTTGGAAAGAAATCTTGACAGTTTCCCCTGTGACAAGTTCTAGCAGTGGCAGCTCCTGTGGGCAGGCACAGCAGTTAGTGGCTGTAGATAAACTGCTGGCTCGGAATAAGCGTATCCTGTACTTCAGCACTTGGCACTCATAAAGAGCAGTAAAACTTCAGCAAGATCACTGGCTGATGAAGCATTTCTCAACACCTTCTACTTTTGCAGATCTTTGATGTAGGAGAGAATTTGACTGTCCCTGATGAGTTCACTGTGGAAGAGAGGCAGACAGGGATGTGGTGGAGACATCTGGTTGCTGGTGGAGGTGCAGGTGCTGTGTCCAGAACCTGCACAGCTCCCTTGGACCGTTTGAAAGTGCTCATGCAGGTATGATGGAGCAGTTCCAGTTTGTTTAAATACCTGAGCATATTCCTTTAATATTTATGGTTACCTGGGAGATGATAATGTTCATCAACACACACAGCACTCTGGCCAATGTTAATCTCATCATTCTTTTATTGCTATTTTTAAAAGCATTTTGAATTATTTGAGTGATCAAAGTCATATTAAAAAGTTATTATTCATTGACTATAGAAAGTACAGAGAATCTTTATGGAGGTAGACATGTCAAAACTGTCAGTAGTAACTTTTATGAAAAACTTGGGTTTTGGTGAAACAGGTTAAAATCCCGTGTTCCTTTGAGAGACCCTGAGGCAATGAGAGTTGAAGTGAACATGGTGGTCAGTTGGCAGAGCTTGTATTCAGTACTATCAGCATTAGAAAGAAGTTGGAAAATTTTGATTTTAGCCTGCTTTGTCACTCCACCTGCTCTTGAACCAGCTGAGAAGTTGATGGGTAGTTGATCCTATGCTAGGTATGGGAAAAAACCAGGACACTTGGCTGTTTAACCTTTCCTCCCATTCCAGAGGGGAGATATTGATTAGATTCATTAGTTAATGGTAGACTTGGCAAAAAAGAAAAGAAGCTTGCTTTCCTATTGTAGAAGTTATCAGGAAGGGATTAAAGCCTTGGCAAATCTCTGGGTAAATAAAAAAGCGCCCTTTTGTCCCTGGATTACAGAAAAACGTTGCACTGTCGTAATTGGGACTGGAACTAATCCAGCTTGTCTCTCTCCTCCAGGTTCATGCCTCCCGCAGTAACAACATGTGCATCATTGGTGGGTTCACTCAGATGATCCGGGAGGGTGGCCCAAGGTCACTGTGGCGAGGGAATGGCATCAATGTGCTGAAGATTGCACCCGAGTCAGCCATCAAGTTCATGGCCTACGAGCAGGTAAGGCCACAGACAAGTGTGACTGCAGAAGGACAAGCTGAAAGAAAAATGATGGCTGAGATAAGTCCTGGAGCCTCAATGTCTGTCTGTCTGTCTTGGCTTCTGCAGATCAAGCGGTTCATTGGTACTGACCAGGAAATGCTGAGGATCCACGAGCGGCTCCTGGCTGGTTCTCTGGCTGGGGCCATTGCACAGAGCAGCATCTACCCCATGGAGGTGAGGCAGGAGGCTGAGAGTCCAGCCCAGGAGGGCTCATGGGGAGGGGCAGGGATGGGAGGATGTGGGTAGAACACCAGCACTGTGATATTTAATTAATGAGTTCTCGGAGGTGGTACCAAACAGTACTGCTTGCAGGACACTTGCTGTGGTCCTGACAGTCGTGCTCCTAAGAATTATTTTGTCTGCACATTGTTCTCCTGCTGATCCTCCTGTAGGCCTTCATGCTATTTATTCTTGTCTTCTAGGTTCTGAAAACACGGATGGCTCTAAGGAAGACAGGACAATACTCGGGCATGTTGGATTGTGCCAAAAACATTCTTGCAAAGGAAGGAATGGCTGCCTTCTACAAAGGCTACATCCCCAACATGTTGGGAATCATTCCATATGCTGGTATTGACCTGGCAGTCTATGAGGTATGAAGCCTTTAACCTATTGTTAAGTTAACCCTAACAGTTACTATATTAGGTTATTGTTGACCACTTATAGGGGTGTGCTGCTTGTGTGGCCTTATCTCTGTCAGACTGTCAGTCATGACAGGAGTTTTAAGTAATTTATCAAAGCTTTCTTAAACAGCCTTATGGGGCACAAATGGATTTTTTTACTCAAAAATGGCCTAAAAGATAATCCAATATGATAATTCTAGTTCATAAACCATAGTCAACATCATGCATGGTCCCTTGTTTCTTCATGAGAAAATTGCAGCAGAAAATTAAGGGAGGGAATTTCCCCAGGGACTATGGCAGCAGCAGCTCAAAAAAATTTGAGAAGTCCTCTGCTTCTGGCTGAACTTGCATGGAACTTTCTGGGTCTTTACTCTAGATCTTTCATGAAATGTGATACTCCTTTGCTTGCCTTTTCCCTTCTAACATTGGGCTTGTTCCTTCCAGACACTAAAAAACACCTGGTTGCAACGGTATGCTGTCAACAGTGCTGATCCCGGGGTCTTTGTTCTGCTGGCCTGTGGCACCATCTCCAGCACCTGTGGACAGCTGGCCAGTTACCCACTGGCCCTCGTGAGGACACGCATGCAGGCCCAAGGTGAGAACTTTTGGAACAATGGGAACTCCTGCCTTGGTTTCTGAGCAAGGCTAAAGGTTCTCTAGTGTAAACATTGCAAAAACAGCCTCAGCTGCCCACGCAGCTGACCTGTGGGCTGTTTATGATGCTGCAAGGGGACAGTGGACTTTGTGCTGCCCTTCTAACCTCTGTGGTCAAGGACCTTCAGGACAGAGGTTCTGTTTTGCTTAGATCAGCAATTCTGGGCTGAGCGCATCTGCAGAGCAGTTTGAGAAAATACTTGCAATGTGGAGCACGGAATGGGTGGCTGAGACGTTAATGCTGTCTCCCACAAAGCACCTTTGCTCTGGGAACATCTGAAGGCACATGGATCAGAACTGCTTTTAGAAACAAAAGTGTTTTCACCACGTAGTCTGCATTATTTATTGTGGCTTTCCCTGTTGCAGCTTCAGTGGAGGGTGCTCCTGAAGTGACCATGAGGGGACTGTTCAAACACATTCTGAAGACAGAGGGAGCGTTTGGGCTTTACCGGGGTCTGGCGCCCAACTTTATGAAGGTGATCCCAGCTGTGAGCATCAGCTACGTGGTGTATGAAAACTTGAAGATGACTCTGGGCGTGGACTCGCGGTGACCAGGAGATGCCGAGGACTCGGGACTCTGAAATCTTGGGATGTGATCCCAAGACGTATAAGCCATCTCTCATTCTGTGAATGTGTCGACACTAAGCTGACTAAGCAAAGCTGTGAAATCTCAGATTGTTTGTGAGTCAGTAAGGAAGGGGGGAAGGGAGGATCTGGTGTCCTTTGCCATCTTGCTACTCAGAGCTCCACATAAACCATCATGGGGTCCTTTTTGTTGGGCCTTTTGGTAGACCAGGAGTTGAACTGGGAAGATCTTAAGGCGGGAGTTGCTGGGGTCAGTCCCAGCAGTATGACAGAGTAGCAAAGATTTGGGTTACAGGTCTGCTCTCAGCATGTTGCCTGTATGGAGCTGTTTGCCTACAGATAAGCACCTTCTGACTTGCTGAAAGAGCTTCTTTTTTCATTCAGAGAGCTGCTTTTTCCATTCAGTTGTTTAACTTCCTACCCATTGTTTAAATTTGTACAAACCTTGTGGAGGAGCTGCTGCCACACCAGGCTTGTTATGTTTACAAATATTCCTTCGGGTGGGAGACATTCATGTTCTGCTTCCAAGAATTGACATGAAATGTAACTTTGATCTCTACTGGTTTGGAGGGCTGGTGGGCAGTGGTTTATCAAGCCAGGCTGAAGGTTACTTAAGCCAGCCTGATGAAGAATTAGGATTATTTATTTTTTTATAGGTTTAAGTGTGTCTCATAAACCTACTAACAAGATGCACTTACTAACAGAAGCAGCAGACTAGAGCCTGCATGCCTGTATCGTTTGCATGCCGGGATTGGCTTGTTTTATACTCTGCAGGGGCTTGGAAAGGGGAAGGCAGGAGAGCCCTGGGCTGCCCGGCACTGTGATGCATGGCTTTAGTGAACAAAGACAAAATAACTCAGATCCCCTGTGCAGTTGTGCTCCCAGCACGACATGAGAGCCCCTGTGCAGCATTGCATGGACCTCTGAATTCCATCCTGCCTGGTGCCAAGGAGAGCTCGTGAACCTTTTCCAAACCCTGTGCCTATGCTGCTATCTTACCTCTTTAGACCTCTTGGTAGATCGATGTTCAGGTTTCCATTGGTGTGTGATGGAGGCCCCAAGTCAAGAATGTCTGCTGTGGGAACAGGTCTTAGGGAGAGGGGCTGGCTGTCACTGGGAGAGGTGAGCTTTCAGTCCTGAAGACATACTTGCTTGTCTTTCAAAGGGTGCTTTTCATAAGGCTAAGGGAAAGAGATGGCTTTAAAATTTCTCTGATCGCATTATGGGCTGCTTTAGTTTAGGATCCAGCTTCTGAGCCCTGGGAGTTCCTCACCCAACTTTTCATTTTGGGTAAAATGGACCAGCGTTGCATTCCACTGTTTTACTGCTTAAAGCATATTTATTTTGTATTTATTTGAACAGAGTTATGTCAGACTATTTTTATAGGTTTGTTTAAATATTGTTACTGTGCTTGTATTTCTTCTGTTACAAAAAGTTCTCTATTAGTTCTCTTACATCACACAGCTGAGTCGTGGGGAGGGATGCTAAAGTCACTCGTGTACCTGCCTTCTGGGGCTTGAGCTGCCTTTCCCACGTCTGGGTTTGTTGCTGGAGGACTTCAGCCCAGAGAAATTCTGTAGCAAGAAGCCATAGGAGAGAAGGGAGCGAATGAGGAAGCAGAACCTTGGGGAGAGGGTGCACTGTGAGGCTTGCCTTAGTTTGGAATCACCTCTGTGCACGGCAGAAAGACTTTGGGTGGATGGCTGAAGTGGGGAAGTGGAGGGTCTGTGGATGTTGGATGTCACAGCAGTTAATTAAGAGCGCTTGGGGGGAATTTTTAGGTAAGGGGGGAAGAGAGAAATCTCAGGGACTAAAGACAATACACGTTTCCAGAGAGATGGAAGGAAACTTGCACTTGGACACAAGCTGCTGCAGTTGTGCTTCGAGGTTGAATCAGCAGACCCTGCTGCTGAGCCAGTACTCATCACATGCAGGAGGACATGTGGAGATGTGTGTGAGAAATTGGAAAAGGATTTGCTAGCACTCAACAGCTGCTTTTTTTTCTGACAGATTTTGGTGGTTCATGGAGAGTCTCCCAGGTGAGAGAGACTCTGCCTTGACTCTCAGTGCTGTCAGTAGTAGCCACGTGGAAATCTAACCAACAATGGATTAGTGATACGATTTTTTCCCACCCCCCTCTTCCTGAGACCTGTTATAAATTCTGCAGTGGCTCCTTCCTACCAGTGTGGCCTAATGAGAATATGAATATCAGAATGCAAAAATCAATGCAAAATGACAACCATCTTTGTAGCTGTAACCACAAATTGTTATAATGCAAATCTAACTCAGATTCTTCATGTAGGGAACAGTCTGCTAATAAAGGTCTGTTAAAGAGATAACACATCTCCATCTCTGTGGTGTTTTGGTGCTCTTTGGGGCCAGACTCTTCCTTGGCTAATTCATGTACACTGGCAAGGATTCTCACTATGAGGGAGAACTCTGCTGGAGAAGAGAATTCTCAAAAGCAAAGCCAGCAGGATCAAGGCTAATGATAGTGATGGTGAGTCGGGGATGTTCAGACACTGTTCACCTGTCTCTGAGTGTTGCTGGACTTTGCTCATCTTTGCAGTATCCATAACACTTCAGAGAAGTGAATTTCCCAGAAAAACTGAAAGCTCTGCAGTCCAGTTATTCCCTTGAAAGAACCTGGCTTCTTATATGGTTTTCAAAATAAAGGCTTTGCACAAGTTTTTTAATGAGTAACAACCCAGGCAGGAACTACCCTTGAAGGTCATTCAGGAGCCATAGCTCGTAGTGCAAGTGGCTTCTGATTAGGTTAAGAAAACTTGCTGTGGGGGCCAGAAGGGCTTAGTTGGTTCCTTATGTCTCCTGTAATTCAAGGCTTTTATTCAGCTATAAATCTACTCATAAAGCCTGGGGTTTTGTAATCTGAGCCACAGCTCTTGAGTGGTGTGTGCTGAGATGGGCCCTTTAGCTGCAGCACTGGAGGCTGCTGCCAGCGTCCCCTCAGCCCTCTAGAGAGGTTGGGGAGTTATGTTTCACAAGCTGATAAAGAGGTGTGGGTAAAGCAAGGGCTGGCTGGATACCTGTGCCTCGAGACCTGGAGGGAATGGGCTGAACTCATTTTTTACCCTGCAGAAAAGCAATCTCAAAGGGGTCCCTCATGAGCTCTCCACAGTTTGCTGACAGAGGAGGGTGCAGGCAGGAGGGGGTTGGGCTCTGCTCCCAGGGAACAAGGGAAAGGATGAGAGGGAATGGCTTCAAGTTGTGCCAGGGGAGGTTCAGACTGGACATGAGGAAAGATTTGTCAAGCATTGGAAGGGGCTGCCCAGGGAGGTGGTGGACTCACCATCCCTGGAAGTGTCCAAGGAATGGCTGGATGTGGCACTCAGTGCTCTGGTCTGGTTTACAAGTTGGGGATGGGTCACAGGTTGGACTCGACCTTGGAGGTCTTTTCCAGCCTTACTGATTCCATGATCTTGTAAAACTTCATTTTTGCTGGAGCAGTCACTCCAAAGACTTAACACTGAAATTTTGCCTGGTAAAGGCAGCTGGACAGACACAGAGCACCCTGGAGTTCCAGAGAGAGTCACAGTTGTGACTGCTCCCTTCCCTCTAGCTTTTCTCATTTTCTTCCTTTTTAAGGAAGAGAGATATTTTCAGTGTCTAATTACTAAATTAGAGCTGAGACTGAATTACTCTCCGGGCACGCAGCAGCAGCAGTCTCTTGTTAAACTCGCCCACTTCACAATGGCAGTGCTGGTGCTGTGCTCCCTTTGGGGCTGGGATAAGGGGTGGATGAGGTGCCTGACAAGTGCCAGGAGTGCACTGGAGGCATGGAGAGCAATGTCATTCTTGGCACTTCTCATCTCCAGGGTGTTGAGCTTACTGAGAAATGAGAAAACATGACTTTTTCTCTGTGAAACTAAAAACCCAGGCTCGGTTGGGTTAGCACCCCTTCCCTCTGGCAGGAGAATAATTTGTCAGTGTCAGACACTGTGCAAACCAAGCTTACAGATGGACATTATCAGGGAGCACTTGCCTGGTCCAAAGGCCTTGGGCAGGAACAACTGTCCCACCTGGGCTACCTGGCAGTCGAGCTGAATTGGGTGGGTCCTTTTAGCTAAGCCCCCTTTTCCTCAGGCTGTACCGTTACATAAGTTTCCGGCCTCCTAAGTATCCCAGTTACTCCTGAAATGCTTGGTTTGTTTAAAATAGTTAATGATTGCCCTCTCCTGGTTGGCCTCTCTCACTGCTGCACTGCAGAGCTCTTTGGCAGAGCTCTTTTCCAAGCTCAGTGGGAAGCTCCAGGTTGATTCTTGCAATTCCTAGCTGGATGACACATGGTGAATTGGGCGTTCATTCTCTTTTTGCAAACCCCACTTCTGACCTCTTCAGAACCCTCTGATCTCAAACAATTTGGCACCAATTTACATCTAATTTGAAGAAAACATTTATTGCCCTACATGGGGTCAGTTCCCTGCACTCCCAGGCCAGAGAGTGCCTGGAGCAGGTGATGCTGTGACTGCAGCCACAGGCTCGGTGTGTGGGCTGTTGCTGCCTTTGACTTCTTTCACTTGACACACCTCCTGTCAAAACAACAAAAACAGGGTAAGTGAATCTCAGCAAGAGAGAATTTACTCAAGAAAGAAGTATTTTCCTTTCCCCTTTTAGCTGATTTTGTCTAAGAGGAGCTAAGGAAGCTCAGGGCTTCCCTGTGCTGGCCCAGACACAGACAGTGCTTGCCCAGGTGCTGAGCTCCTCCTGGTGCCATTTTCCAGGCCTGTGTTGGAAAGAGGAAACCAGGTTTCTGGGGCAAAGTTGGGCTATGTGTGCTCCGAAGAAAAGGGGGGAATAAGTAAAAAGCTTGTGCTGCTCAAGCACTCAGCATAGGTTAAATTCTGTTAATGCCTGCAGCTGACCCGGGGCTTTGTGATCAGTTCCGGTGCTCTGTTCACATCCACCTTCCTCAGCCTGATGACAAAGGTGCCCAAAATGTTTTCTGTGTTTGTTTAATTGGTTTTTTACTTCTCAGGTGCAGTGGCTTATCTTGGCCAATAACTGCCAACCCCAATTACACCAGAGCTTGTAAGCACAGACAGTCCTAACTTACTCCCCTCATTTTGCTCACATTTAAATGTGATCCAGGGACTGCAACCCCCAGCCCACCGCCGTGTGCAGTTAATGGGGAGGAGCTGTGCTCTGCCTCCCAGCTGCTGCTCGTTTGCTAAATGGGAGAGTTGGCCTGACCCCAGCCCAGGGGCAGCCCCACTCCGAGGGTTTCACTCTCTGCCCCCACACTCTCCTGCCTTTGTCTTCTGTTCCCCTGAACCCGGGGGGCACAGTTTGAGAAGAAACTTCTTGAGGGTGGATAAGTGTTGGGGACAACGTTGGATCCAGCCTGGTGAGGGGTTTTGGGCACCTCTGAAGACTCAGAGCCTCCTGCTGTGGATCAGCAGATGACCAGGCTGGAGCAGCAAAGGTAAGATGTTTTTCACTTTCACTTTGCAAACGGGAGCCCCTGTCAAGCTGACTCGGGGCCTGGGTTATTTGCAGGATAAAATGTCTTGAATGGGTGGCAGAGGTAAGGACTGGACATGGTAAATATTTTGGTGGAAAACCTGAAGGAAAAAAGTCACCTGCTTTTTCTGCAGCTCCTGGGGGGCACCTCATCCTTGCTTGGGGGCAAAATCAGGGGTTTCAAGGCAAAATCAGTAATTTCAGGGTAAAAATCCCTTGCCTATTTCCCCCTTCCCCCCCATCAGGGGGTAGACAAGACCAGGGTTCCCAGTGGAGATGCTCAAATTTGCTTTAGGGGTGCTATTTTAAACCTCAGTTGAAGCAAGCCCGTGGTTATTTAACCCCCTCAATAATTTCCACCACCTTGAAAATGTCTCTCCAAGACCCCAGTTTGGCAGCCAGAGGTGCAGCTTGGGGTGTGGCCTGGAAGGGGCTGTAGTGGCTTTGCTGACCCTGCCCACCCCCCCAGAGTGCCCAGTACCGTTTTCCATGGTGCATTCACAATCTGCTCTGCCCTCAGCCCCAGGCACTTGACGTGGTGCTCAAATTCCTCCCGATCAGCTGTGCTCAGGCTCAGGTTCCGGGCTGGGGGAGGATTTATCAGGTGTTAGATTTGCTGCACCAATGGCCTCAGCACAGCCCTTTGTGCCACATCCCTGCCCCTGCTGCTTCCCCTTCCCCACCAGTGCTTGCTGTGGATGTGGTCTGTGTGGGGGTCTCTCACCCCCATAGTGAACACACCTGAACAAAACCAACCTTGGGCATCACTTGTTTTAACCCTCTCCCAAATAACTCTGGTCTTGTCTGCTTAAAGGGGTTGCAGGATAGTCTGGTACTTCTGGGGTGTCAGGAGGGACTGAGGCTGAGTGTGGAGGCAGTTCTCTATATGTGTCTCTTCAAATTCTCTTAAGCCACTGCTTTGCAGCCTGGCAAGATGATGGAGAGCATTAGCAGGGTCAAAACTGCTGCTTTATGGGGTTGTGGGTAAATCTGATCAGTTTTAGCACTGCAAATCCACGTGCTCTGCCCAGGGAGGTAAGTACTGAAACATCATGGTTGGCTTGAAAATTTTGAGATTCTACAATGATGTTGATGCTGAATTGTATTTGTTTCCCATTCTTTGAGTATTTATGTCATAAGTGGATTTGGTCTTGCTCTTTTCTGCTCTGTCAAGAGATGTGGGGTTTAATGGGGTTTGCAAACCTTGTGACCCCTGGAGTGTTGGTCTTAGAAAAGTCACTGACCGTTGGTGAAACCAAGTTGCTGCATGGTTTTAGTTGACAATTTTGTGTGTGTTTGGGTGTTCCATGATAGCTTTAAATTACTTTAGGATGGAGTTTCATACCGTAGAGATACTGCCCCAAATACGTCCTTTCCCTCTGCATTTGGTACTGGATGAGTAAAAGGTTTTCAGAGCTGAGGTTCATCAGCATCCCCTCAGTTTGCTGGGTCTTGGCTTGGAGAGAACAGACACAATAATTTAGATTTTCAGTGCTGCAGCAGCAATAAACTCCAGCCCAGGTGTGGGCAGTATCAGTAGTCCCTGGAATTCAACCCTCAGTAGCAGGTGAGGACAAATGTCTTGAAATAGGGTGATTTTTTTGGTTCTTGGCTTATATGAGTTGTATTTCTTAAAAATGGGGCTGGGGTGTGAGAGAACCAAAGTCCCCCAGCTCCTGTCCTGCCGTTGGAATGTGCTGAATGATGTGGTGTGTTGGGACTCAGGGTGTGAAAGGTCTGCCTGACCTTGCAGTTTGGGGATCTGTAAAAACAGGGAAAAACCACCCCCTGCTCACAGCAATGCTGTTGTGGCTGGGTCAGTGCCAACTGTATCCCAGGGGGTTGCAATTTCCACCCCAGATTGGCTCACCCCACTTCCTCAGCAAGGAGGAAGCAACTCAGAAAAAGAGGCTTCATTAATTCCCTGAAACCTGCCATGAGTGTTCCCTCCTTTCCCCAAGGGATTGTGCAATAACTTCACGCCCAGGGTGGTGTTCTCCTGCAGGGGTAGGAGCAGGTTTGCTCCTGGCACAGCGTTACTCTGTGGGGCTGGGTGGTGGGGCTGTGATCCCTGGGGTGTCCCAGGAGTGGGAATAAACCTGGGTGCCCCTGGGTTTGGGGAGCTGTTTGGTGCCCACCGAGGCTTCAAACAGGCAAAGAGACTCAGGAATAAAATGAATTAGATAATGTACAACAGGGACATGGGCCCTTTGTGTGTCTCAATCGATGTGAAACCGTGGGCTGGGTGATAACCCCACCCGTGCTGCTTACCGTGCTTCACCAGCGTGCTGTTACCGGCAGTGATTTCCAAGTGGGTGAGGTTGTTGGTAAAACATTGGTCCCCCCTGGAGAGAGAGGGGAATGGGGTGATGCCATGGTCTGGGAAAGACCAGCAAAGCCTCGGTCCTGACCCCACACTGGGCACCTGCCACCTCCTCCCCAGGGTTAGTTTCTCTCACTGTTAAAATCAAGGCATTTCTCCAGTGCCTGACCTCCAGGCAGCTCGTGGTCTCAGCCTTGCAATTGCTCCCCAATTCCTTGGTGGTGAGACATTTTCCACCCTGAAATAACTGAAATCTCAAAGTGCTGCCTACATTGGCACAAAAAAAGTAATCCCCTGAAATTCTGACCCTGTTGGGGAAACAGCTTTTGGTGCCTGGCAGAATCAGCAGCCATGGCACGAGGACTTCTGGAGAGGTCTTCTCCTTGCCTTCATCCTCCATGCCTGCAGGGCTTGATGCCTGTGAGACCTCTGTGCCCTGCAAAACTTGTCTAAACCTGCGGTTTGTTGAAATAAAGTAAATAAAGGGGGTGAGGAAGAGAGAAGAGGGGAGAGGGTGCACAGAGCAGGCAGGAGAGACTTCTTTTGAAGAAACCGATCTGGAACCGTGCTCGTATTTTGTGCTAAAAGATTTTGGGGCTGTAGCAGGGAGGGGATGGGTTGAGAGCCCAGGGACTGCATCTTACACGGCCACGTAGTGGGTGATGAGCAGCTCCTGCCCGCTGGCACCAGGCTCCAAGTACAGGTAGGCGTGGTCGATGAGCAGCATCTCCACACGGTGCTGGGGAAATTGGGCAGCCCCTGCCACGTACAGCCACGTCCCCAGCAGCTGTGGGGAGAGAGGGACAGGGGGTGAGAACTGCTGGGTTTGCAGGAGAAACCCTGAGATTTCCACCCTCCCCGTGGCATAACTGATATTGCTGCTCGTTCTCCCTCTTGCGTTTGCAGCAACGAGGTGAAATATTTGCAAATGAACTGGGGAAAAAAAAAAATAGCTGAGTGTGGGGGTTGGGAAGGGTGCTGGCAGTGGCTGTGGGTGCCCTGGGTGTTGTGGCAGGGTCAGAACAGTCTGACTTTACTGGGGGGGATCTGCACCAAAAAATACCCATCCCACCCGCCTTGTTTCAAGGTTACTGTTAGGAACCTAAGAAAACTGGGTAATTTGAGCATTTTTGGACAGCAAATGTTTCCTGTTTGTTGCAGGTGTTTCTCTGACAGCACCTTGGCAGGCGTGCCCGGGGGTACAGGGTGGGGTATTCCTCTTTCCCAGGAGACAGTGAGGCTTAGCAGAGCACCCTCAAGCTGATTGCAGGTGTGGGGCAGCCCCCCAAGGCTCGTGCATCTCCTACCTTGGTGGCCGTGGAGTTGTCCGGGCGTTGGGCTCCGCAGGGTACGGCGTCCGTGGGCAGCAGCGCCGCGAGGCTGAGGATGACCACGAGCCCGGCTGTGTCCATGGCTGTCTGAGCACGCTGGGTGAGCACAGTCCTGGACAGGTGGACGCTGTTGGCTCCTGCAGCTGCACTGGGAGGGGACAGGATGTGGCCAGGGCTGCTGGATCTGCACTGGTGTCGCAACCGGTGCCTTTTGGGGCTGATGCCCGGGGAAGAGCCACGTGCTTGGCACTTGCCCCGACCTTGGATGTGGCTGCTCTTGGCAAGTGTTGGTAGGAGTGGGATGTTGGTGATGCAGTTAACTGCATTTAAAACCTAAATCTGCCCTAAAATTCCCCATTTTTTTCCTGTGAGCAGCTGCTGTGGTCGCCTCTTGCTCTGCGAATGAGATGCTGTGCAGCCCTCCCGGTGCTGGTTTGGCTGCAGACACCCCCACCCCAATCTCAGGCAAAGGCCAAGGGGCTTTGAAGAGAGGGTGCTTTTGCCATCCTTGCCAAAACTGGCCTTTAAAGAGGTGCTTATGGGTCTCAGAGGTCACCCCTGTCCTGTTGGACACATCCCTGTGGCAGCTCTCTGACCCTCCCTGTCCTGTTGTCCCTGTGTTGTCAGACAGGCAGGACTTGTTTCTCAGGCATTTTGTTTGCCTTTTCCTCTCTGGCAGCAGAGCCTCCCTGAACCCTTTGGTCTGGCTCTGGGTGATGGTTTTCCCACTTGTCTTCCCTTTCCCCTCCTCAGAGACACTTGGGGAAGGTACAGTGTCACCTCTTGTCACCCCACTCTGCAGTGACCCCTGCACAAGCCTGTGGTGTAGATGGAGCCTTGTGGGATTTGGCTTGAAAACAGAGGGTGGGATGTTCAGGTGCTGAAAGTGTTGTGGTGGGGGAGACTCAAGGGGTTGGCAGGTTTGTGTGTCAACCTGATGGGTGGGTGCTCATGTCCCAATGTCCTGAGGCTGGGAGGGTCCCCTGCCACCACAGAGCTGGCGTGAGGGCTGTGCATCCCTGTGCCCACTGCCACGCTTTGCCCTGCCTGGGTTTTGTCTGGAGCATTTCACATCTCTGGGTGGGTTTGGAGATTCAGCACCATGGGCACAGCAGGCAGGAGGAGGTTCCAGAGAAGATGGAGCAGGAACAGCAAGTGGTTTAAACAAAGGAATTTATTTTGGGCCCAGCTGAGAACAGTGAAACTGGGTGTTTAATCCATGAGGAAAGACAAAAACATGGATAGATAAATCCTGAGGCTGTGCTGAGCCTGGCTGGGGCTGGATGAGGCTGGAGCAGCTGACCTGGTCCATGGGGGTTACCCCATCTGTGGATTTGCATTGCCTTCACTCTTTTGCTTGCTGGGCAGGGGACAGGCAGGCTGTGGGAGAGGGGAGATGAGATCAGCTCTTGGTGCTCCCTCACCCCAGAACCACCAGGAATGGCTGGGGGAGGATGCTTGAGGGGGTTTGGGGATGCACAGCGGGGAAGCTGTGCTGGGGGCTAAACTTAATTCCTCCCAGACCCCCAGAAACAGAACCTGGCCTGGGGGCTTATCCACCCCGAGGAGGGGTTTGTACCTCTGTGGAAGTGTAGAACACCTCCTCCTCAGTGAAGCCTAGGCAGTGCAGGTGGGCTTTGAACTCTTCCATGTGCTCTTTGCTCACATTGGGTGTCCGTGCTGTCAGAGAAATGGAGAAGGGGGGAAAAGAAGTGTTGTTTTAGGGTTGCTTTGCTCCTGAGTGATCCCCATAGTGCAGGTGGGGAGCTCATTGCCTGTCCCCATCTTTCCCCTCTCTGTATCAGGAGAAAAAGGGGCTTTTTGCCCTGCTTGTGAGGACTGGAGATGTCTCTGCCCCTTGATTTGTCCCCGGGGAAGCATCTGCTCACCTGAGAGGCTCAGACTCGGGAAGTCAGTGTTGATGTGGTTCAGAATCAGCAGGTCTTTTTCACTTTGGATCAGTCTGGCCATGGAAGCCACCTTGTCATTATCAACTGGAAGGTATGGGGAGAGTGAGATTCCCCCACTGGTGAGAATCCACCGCGTGCTGGGGCTCATCCATCACCTTTTATCCTAGTGACTCATCCCAGTGGGGACCCACAGCACTGCCACAGACCTGGTGTGTGGTGGAAGAAATCTTTTCCACCCACCTCCAGGCATGATTTGAGGTGTAAAAGGCTCAGGGTGCCAAGTACTGGGAGGCAAGAAGCAGGAGGGTCCAAGGTGTGGCTGAGTCCCCCCCACCTCATCCTATCCCTGAGCTACAGTTGGAGCTTTACCGTGTATCAGGGTGGAGTTCTGCCAAAGGACCTGGACCTTGCTGGAGTTCCTCACCACGCATGTCTCGTTCCTGTGGGGCAGAGAGGTCAGAGGGAGCAAATACCCCCAAGATTGCCTCAACCAAACCTGAGGGATTTGGAACATGAGCAGGACTGCAGAGCTTAGATAAATGTGGCATAACTGCTCTCCAGCCCCAAATTTGTGGGGTGTCTCAGCCCAGAAGATGACACTAGAGGGCAGAAATGCCCCTGGGGATTGAGGAGCCAGATCAGGGGGTGAATCCCTGTCCTTACATTCTTAGGATTTCAGTGACGTTGAGCTCATCTTCATGGCTCCCAGGAGAGAAGGAAAACGCTGCAAATGTCACTGCTCTCAACTCTGCCAGGTGAGGGGGATACCTGGATGCACCAGCAATGTAGAACCACTGTCTCAGGAGCTGCAGAGGGGAGCAGAGTGAGGAAGGTTAGAGGGGCTGTGCCAGGTTTACTCACAGCAAATGCTGTCCCACAGCCAGGAACATCCCTGGTAGGTGACTGCCCTGGGCAGCATCCGGGCTGGGTGAGGGTCTCTGAGATTTGTTAAAGCACTGCTCCAGCTCCCAGGGTGGCCAGTTCTTTCTGCAGGGGTGTCTTTCCTGCTCCATGCCATGCTGTCATTGCTTTCCTCCCATTGAAAGCTCCCAAGGGATTAAATACTGTTTATGTAGTGAAGGGTTTGCAGATGGAGACTCATGACCCGAGTCACCATAACTTGAAGGACTTAAAATAGAGTGGTGAGGCACTGGGATGGTGCTGCCCATCCTGGTTTGCAGGGAAATGGAAGCAGGACCCCCAAAAGCACCTGCTCATGAGATTATGGGTGCAGAGCTCAAGGCTTAACCCCTTTCCCACGCTCCTGTGCAGCAGACTGGATTTTTTTTTTAGGAAAACAAGCATGGACAGGCAGTGAGATAAACACTGAGCTGCCAATGCTCCTCCCATAACCTCCTCCCGGATCCATAAGAGCTAGGGATGGTGATAGGGAAGGAGAGGATAGGTGCCTCAGAGGAGGGCAGGACTTACCCACGGGACGGTGGTGTTGTCGAAGGTGACCGGGATGAGTGGGGCGCAGCTTGGGGGCTGGGTGGCCAGGGTGAGGGGCAGCCCCAGAAACAGGGCAAGGGTGGCCAACATCTCCTGGCTGTCCAGGAGGATGCTCCTGCTCTGCCAGGTTCTTGCTCAGCTCTGTCCCTTATATAGGGCCACCTGCAATGCTGGACATCCCCAGCACCAACGTGCCTGTTCTGCTGCCAGGCTGTTTGCTCAGGCATGAAGCAATAGCAAGTAGAGGAAATTCAACTTGCAAAATCTTGGATTTTGCCAGTGTAAAAAGAGGAAAAAAACCTCCCACCAATCTAATGCTTCACCAATGCAGGCTTTTGTTCTCAGAAACTGCAATTAATTTTATGGGTGCCTGGCAAAGTGCTTGGCAGTTTCAGGTGTGTTTGGAGACCTTGGGGACACTAAGGGCAGCAGCACATGGCTTTCCTCCACAGGGCAAATAAACAGTTATGGAGGTGGCTGGTTGGTAGCTTTAAGGGCTTTGGTCCCCACTGGCCTTGTGTCCCCTTGGGACATGGGGCTTGCACAGGGGTTCACGTGTGCTCTTAGGGGGGCAGATGCCATGGGGGATTCTATGAGGAAGGAGCCTTGTGTATACGAGGCTGGGAACCTATCAGTGCAGTGGGCTCAGACTTTTTAAAAACCATAAATGACAACTTCTTTAAATGCAGCATCTCCCGGTTTAACAGTGCCTTACAGCTCCTCTAATGTTGGCATTGCAATTAAGTGTGGTGATAATTAATTAAAGGCGTTTGCTCTCACCTTGCCCTCAGCAGCTGCTTCAGGACCTGTGGCTCATGGGAGGGACGATCAGCCCCAGGGAGCTGGGTTTAGTGCCAAAGCGGAGCTGGTGCAATCAGCCAGCAGTGCCAGGAAGAGGCAGCGCTGAGCAAACAGGGCTCAGCCCCTCCCTGCTGCCCCTGGCACCGGACAGAGCAGCTCCTGTGCTGCTGCGTGTCAGGGCTTTTCCCTTCCCTCCCTTCCTCCCCTTTGCTGCCCTCTTTCATTGCCCCCTCCCCCTGTTTTGCCCCCTGCTCTTGCCCTTCTCTTTCCCCTTTTTTCTCCCTTAATTTCCCCACTTTTCCTTTCCCCCTCACCCCATTTTCCCCCCACGTTTTTATTTTTTTTTCCCCCTCTTGCTCCCCAGCAGTGTGGCAGGATGGGGACATGGATGAGGCACAGCAGTTGGGAACCATTGGGATCCCAACTGTGGGCATTTGGCATCATGAGGAGGGGTGGGCAGGTCATGCAGGGACCGGCAGGTTTGACATGAGGAAGATTTGGGGTGTGGGTTTGGCTCCTCAGATCTCTTGGGGGAACCCCTGGGAAATAGAATATTTCTGCACCGCTTGCCCACCTAGTTTCTTAGGAAGAACAAAAAAAAACCCCCGTTCCAGTCCTGTTTCATTGCCTCAGTTTTAAATATTTATTTAAAGTCAAAAAAGAAAAAGAAAAGGGGAAAAAAAAAAAGCTTTAATGAGAACAAATGGTAACTGCAGCCTTGAGAAAACACAAAACCAATGGCATGGGATGAGAGATGGAGAGACCTGGAGTATGGGGGGTGTGCAGGGAGGCAGCGAGTGATGCGTGGTGGTGATTTTTGCCTGGGTATGAGGTATTTCTGGCAGGGGCTGTGTGGAGGGCGAGGTATTTGGGACAGATTCTGTTAACCTTTTCTGATGGTGGTTGGGAACCAACCAGCAGGCAGTAGTGACAAAAAAAAAATACACAAAGATAGACTCACAGATAATTTTTTTTTTCCTCAAAAAAATAAAATCCATAGTCCATATGAGACATGAAAACTCCAAACAGGCACTGAAGAGTTTCTGATACAGTACAGCTCTGATTACATCAATATTATTCCTTATATAGAATTAAAGATTACCATAATTATTCTCTTAAAAAAAAAAAAAAAAACCTCCTCCAAATTTACATATAGAGACTAAATGTCTACAAAACTTAACAAAACAAAACCCTTCCAAGCTCGGCAGGGTTCTGAAACAAGGTACCATCATGTCAGTCTTGACAGAGGGGCCGAGGGAAGAATTGCAGAGCTGGGTTTAAACATGAGCTTAGCCCAGGGAGTCATGTGGGCAACTCAGTACACGACAACCGACTCCAAAGGAGCAATCTGAGGCTCAACACTTCTAGATGAGATGTGTCCCTCACTCCCCTCCCAAAGCAGTGAAGTGCTGATGAGCAACAAAAAGCAAATTTGCATGTAAATTGTCCTGTAAGTGATGTTGGCTGTGGTTGGAGTTGTGGTATTGACACCCATGGTCACTGAAGGATCCCTTTTAAGGTGGCTGCTTCTCTGATTTAGCTGTAGAACGTGATCTCCTCTCTTCCCAGAGCGATGATTCTGTGGGGCTTATTTTTGGGTCTGTGGCGAGACATTGTAGCACCTTCATAACTTTAAATAAATTCATATATATAAAATAACACACTTTTTTAAGAGCACCAGAGATTTCACAGTGAGAGGTAGAAACAAATCAGACGAGCCCATTCCCTCTCTCTATTTTAGCACCAATCTCCTCCCCTCTCCTCTTTCCATTCCCCCTTCTTTGCCTCCTGACTCTCCCCTACTCCAACACTGCACTTGAAGAGGGAGTGTTGATTAAACTCATGGAAGGAGGAACTTGGCTTTTTTTTTTTTTTTTTTTCTTTTTCTTTTTGCTTTAAATAATATAATATATATATTTTGTTTCTTCTAATATTGCACATCAAAATGCTTCCTGTACACAGAGCAGCCAGATTCAACTTGCAGCTCCACCTGGGAGACCAGATGCAGCCCATGGCTGTCCAGAAGGCGTCAAGCTCTGAGAGGGAAGCTCTATTTTTTTAAATTATTTTTTCAATGGAAAGAACATTTGGTAACTTAGGAACCAGACAAAAATGGGTGGGGGGGAAACAACAAAAAAACCCCACACGCTGCAAGTCGCTTGAGGTTTCTCTCAATGTTTTCTTTGGTCATGGAAAAAGCTTTGTGTGTGGAACTGCAACATCCAGTCCCCTGATCCTTTTTCACTGCTCACGTCCTGACTGATGCCTGCTTCCCCCATGCCCTTGTTCTTCCTCCTTTCAACAACCAGCTGAGTTCAGTAGATCATGGGTTCTTGGAGACCTTGAGCCAAAGGCTGGAGCAAGAGTTGACCTAAAAGATACAGCCCAGCTGCCATTGCTGCAGAGAGGTGGGAGAGCCCCTGTAAGGACAGGCCAACCGTGGGATTGGAGCCTCAGAGCCTGGTTTCCATAGCTTGGTTCAAAGGAAGCAGACAGGGCCGACCTCGAGGTGATATTGCTTTCCTGGCTCGGAGGGGGGCAGGTTGTAGATGTTGACAATTGGCAGCTGCTGAGGGTCCTGTGTCCGAAATGAAAAGAGGGTCCGATGCCAGCGTCCGTCCTTGATCTGTGGGGGGAGGAGGGACAGAGAGAAAGCTGATGAAGCAGGGGATGAATCCTGCTGGAAAGGAAGGTGTTGCATGAGGTGTAAGCCTGAAAATCCCTGTGTGAGACAGGCAGGCCGAGGGTGGGTTTGGAGAGCATTTTGGGGAGCCCTTGATCAGGCTGATGGAAACTGAGCTTGAGGGGTACCACCAAAACAAACTCCTAATGCTGTGAGCCTGAATGCAGCCCTGTGTCTCCTGACTCTGTGTGGCACCAGGCAAGAGCTGTGGCCACCACCCATGGGGAGCTGTTCCCCCTTCTGCTGTTTAACTGCTCCTATACACCACAGGTAACTTGAGAATTTCATCTTTTGCTTTCTGTTTGAAGGCCATCTGCTTCACAGGAGCTGCTATAGCATCCTGGACTGGAAAATTAGTGAAGAACTGGTAAACTTGACCCTTCTCCCTTTTGGATGAGCAGCATAGGTGTTACTTGAGCTTTAGAGTGGGCTCTGGCATTTCTCTCTACTTTGTCTTCCCTCTTTCACAGCAACATACCTTGCAATCATCAGCTGCCACTTCTGGCCTGAGCTGCCCACCCGCTTCAAACATCTGCCCGTTCCAGGCCCGGAAGCGCACGGCTTTCTCTGAGGGTTTCTCAGAGGAGCCTTCCTGCCAGACAGAGGTGTTCAGGCAGTGGATGGTGATGTGCTGAACCACTTCTGAGCTCAGCAGTCGCAGGAAGTTCATCTGGACTCTCCCAATGTCAAAATCCAGCTGTAAGGTGACAGAGAGGTCATAGGGGCACCCTGCAGAGGGGCTGAGGGGAGCAGGGTTAGTGCAAGGTGGGATAGCAAAGGGGGTCCCTTGTCCTCTGCTTCATTCTGCACTGGTGGCCAGAACTGGATCTGATGTGACTATGGGCAATAAGGGCCAGATGCCAAGTTATTTTAGAAAGTTTTCATGGGGACACAGCAGGTCCTTTGCTTCGCAGAACAAACTGGAAAGTCCTTAAGTAGGAGGAAAAGAATGTAAACTTTGAATTCAACACAACTTGCAAATCAGGTTCCGGTTCACCTGCAAATAAGCCCACATATGGCTATTTGTATTTTTAGTACAGGTACTTCCTCAACAAAAATCCTGTAGCAGTAACTTCACTGGAAACTTGTGTATTTAAGCTGATCTCACTTTTCCAGGTGGCAGAAAACAAAATGTGAGAGTGACTCGAACATAAGTTAATTCAGTAAAGGATCTGGGAGCAGCGTGTTTGTGAAATTAGCAGTCATGTTAAGGCTATGAGTTCATTAAACAGCACTGGCACACATGGCTTTGTCTCAACAGGAGTCAGTAACAGCCTTAGGTGTATTTTTTAACTCCTGTGAGCAGTTCTGAGTTCTGGCACTAATGCTGCCCTGACGAGAAACCTGTGTGTGTGTCCTTGTGATCACTGTCCAGTGTCCTGGGACAACACACCCTGCATAAATATTTGGCAATAGCAGTGTGGGAAATGCTGCTCTGGGGCTGAGCTGTGCCTACCTTGGAGACAGTGACAGGGCTGAGACACGTCTGGCCACCATTGGTGAAGTTGCAGATGACCTGTATGGTGTCTGAGGAACAGCCAAGATTTGGGTCAATCCAGTAGGTACCTGAGGAAATGGAGGATTTGGGGATTAACAAGGACACTTTACCTTTTCTGTGAATGACAAAAGGTAAGTTTTGGTTTCTTCATGACTGGTCTCAGGGAAGGAGACCATGTGAAACAGCCCTGTGGAGGACGCAGCCTTTGCACATTCAGGGCTTCCTACCATCGTTCATCTTCTGTTCACAGTTCATGAGGTCCCGGCAGATGCGTGCAGGGTTTTCCTTGGTTCCCAGGGGTCTTTTGATGCTCTGAATGAGGTTGCTGAGGTAGTGTAGAGTCTTAAAGATCTCCCCTCCATGGTCCAGCATGAGAAGGTCTGGATGTTGGTAACCCTGGAGAAAAAAGAAGGCAAACTCAGGGGTGCCTTGGGGGTCACTGGGTGTTGTAACTACAATGGTTTCTGCATCATTTTTGAGAAAAATCAATGGGTCAACGACAGGCTATGCTGGCTTGGGGCCAGTGAGCCACAGGCCTTGTATTGTCCCAAACAGGACATTGCTGAAATGGTGGCAAAGTCACAATGGCAAAGTCAGGAGGTTTGAAGCTTCACAAATCAGTAACACAACAGAACCATGTCTTTTAACTGGACCTTTGTCTGCATAAACTCCAGATATTCCACTAGAACTGTGACAAATCCTGATTTGTCAGGGCTTTATATAAACATTTTGCACATAGGAAGCACTGATGAGACCATTCCTAGTCTCCAGCTCGAGCCAAGACCAGGGAGTTAAAAAATTCCCTTGTACCTCTGTCTTGAGCGCGCTGTTGGAGTCGATCAGTGTCTGGAAAGCTGCCCCAAAGCTGTCTTGTTGCTGTTGTGGGGTGAAAAAGATGGAAACTGAGATTGTTAGAAGCTAAACATGCCCTGATGCAAGAAAACACTTCTCACTCTAAGGCTGTACTTCAAGCAATGCTCTGCTAACAGAGCATCTCCAGCTGGACCTGAGTGTATATCTTCAAGGTCCCAGCAGCACCTTGGCCCTGCAGGACTTACCATCATCATTAACAAACACACAGAGAATGGCAACTTACAAATGAGGCTGGAACTCCTGGCAGTCCCTGGAAATCAGAGGAAAAAAGGGGCATCAGCCAGAAAGCTGGTCAGTCACTGCTGCACAGATGTTCAGCCATGGCCTTTTGAAATCCCTGCTCCCCTGGAGCCCCTCAGTGCAGAGAAGTGAGAGAGGCAACAATGCTGTCTCTATAAAACACTTGGGGATGGTTTGGACTAAAGCCCAAGAAACACTGGTCCATTCATACACATGGTTTTGCATATGAGGAACAGCACTAAGCCATAATTTCCAGTGAGGGAACAGTCTGCAGAGTATCATGGCAATCATTTCAGCTTGTTTCAATAATGAACTCTTCCCACATACACGTACCGGAGGGCCAGGGTATCCTCGTGGGCCTGGAGGACCCTAAAAACAGAGTGGTATCAGTTAGTGAAATATCTCCAGTTTTTATTTCCATTTCTCATGGTTTTCACCAGCAGGAATCTGTTCCCAGCTGTATTTTTGACACCTCGCAGCAGCTTGTCCCTCAAAACTTTCAAAAGACGAGGAAGTGGCCCCATTTTGTCCCAGCTCTGGGCACATCTGTCTGCACCTGGTCTATTCCTGCTGCATCCCTTGTTTCCAGCCCTTTCAGCTCCTCAACTGTCACTAAGGCCATGTCCCCAGGTACTCATCATATTCCATTTGTGCAATTACCCACCCTGCAGCTTTACCCTTGCTAAAAGCAACTGTTTTATTTAAATACAAGATATCAGTCAGAAAAAGGGAAGTCAGATACTTACCCTTGGACCTTGCAGACCCTGCAGGGAAAAAAAAAAAAAGGCACAGAAGCTGTCAGAAAAAGCTCATTACTGACCCAAAATCTCCCTGTACACCCATGTGCTGTTCCCAAGGTGCCTGTGCAAGGGCTGGGTGCTGGACTGGAGATACCACAGTTGTGGACAACACAGTGAAGTGTTGCTGGGTTAAGGAAATGGAGAATTTTACCAGCAGAGTGGTGTGGATGTATGTGCACATGTGTAATCAGTGTCTTGCCCTCATGGGACCCCGTGGTGATAGCAGAGCCCAGACTCTGGATTGTTCCAAGTCAGGGACCCTCTCAGGGGCACGCGGGGTGGGACCAGCACTTACCATCTCCCCACGGCTGCCTTTGTCTCCCTTGGGCCCCTGTAAAGCACAGGAGGTGTCACTGACCATTCACAAGCTGCCCTGCTGGGTGCTGCCCCCCCAGAAGCTCCTTGCAAGGACCCAAGTGCATCTCTAACTCATCAGCTCAGTTGTCATGTTGGCCCCCCCATCTCAAAGCAAAAAATGCCATTACTATTTTGGCAATGTCTGAGTTCATCTTACTGGTTTTTATCTCTGCCAGTGGCAGCCTCTGGACCAAGCTCTGAGTAGTGTCATGCCTGTGTTTTCACAAAGTGCTGACCTGATCTTTCACTTGTGTTCAGGGCCTTTGGCATTTTAGGGCAGGCAGGGATTTTCAACAATTCCCAAAATCAAGTGGTTCCCAGTTTATTACTTTTTAAAAGAAAATTATTTAGATGTGTTTTTTTTCCTCCTCAGGCCAAGTTGTTTGGAAAATCTGGCTTTCAAAAATCTGCAATAACATTCTTGTCTTCCAGTCTATTGAAAACCTTGCACGTGTGTATTGCTGTTCCTCACTTTTCAGCTAATAATCTCCTGGCAACTGTCTATGCAGCCAGAGACTAAGCCTGCACTTTTCTGAAGCTGCTGACCTTGAAACCCATTTTGTTGTCCTGATTACAGCAGGATTTGGAGGTCACTTATGCTGGCCTCAAACATCTTGGATCTCAGGCACTTAAACACTTCTGAAAAATACAGGCAGGAAAGAAGTGTGGATACTTACAGGGCTTCCCATGGGACCTTGAATGCCAAGAGGACCAATAATCCCTTCTTTTCCCTGGAAAAGAAAAAGACCTGTGTGAATCACCACGTGGGACCTGACAGTCATTTTCACTGAGGCAGCCTCAGCGAAGACACTGAATCTTTGCTGCTTTTCAGCAACTTGGTGGTAGTATTTGCTGTAGCTGGAATAAAAATAATTTCAAACTGCAAGCCCAACGAGACTTGTCCTCACAGTATGGTTGTCACAAACCTTGTTAAACCTCAGAAATTCCAGAAATAGAAGGATTTCAGTGTAGCTGGAGTGCTCTGTGCAGTGTGGCTGTCTCCAAGCCCCATGCGGATGTGGTCACCTACAGCTGTGGGGCTCAGAGGTGGTACCATGGCCTCAAGCCACTGTGCTCCTCACAGCCCCTGGAGCCTCACAGAAACAGGGATGAAGGAAGAAAATCCTCCCAAACCCACAAACTGGAAAACCACTCACCATGAGACCTGGTGGCCCACGTGGTCCCTGAATGCCTTTGAACCCAAGGTCTCCTGGGGGGCCCTGCGAGCAAAAAATGAGAGGTCCACAAAATAACCAAACCCTGTGTTTATGCCCTTGCTTAGAGCTCTGCTTTAAGGACAGGAGTGCTGCCTATTGTATATGGGAATGGGAAGATCCAATTTGTTGTAAATTCTTTTCCCACTCCTGTTTTGCAAGGCTTTTACTTTTGACAGAAACAAACAGTCCCCTCTTCACCAGGGAAATTATGGGCTGATAAAATTAGTCCAGATTTCAAGTCAAGGCTCTCAGCATTAGGGATGCACATTGGTGTCTCAGGTGCAGGCTGATGTTTGATGCTGGAAATACAAATGTCAGAAAGGGGGAAAACAGCCACAGAATCTCTAGGACAGCTCTTTTCCTCCAACAAAGCATATGCAAGCACACACTCATTTAACAAATGAAGATTCATAAATTAAAGAAAGTTGGGATCAAAATTCAATTTCCACAGTTTCTGCAGAGCTGCTAGCAATGCAACAAGTGTGGCATTACCTGTCCCCAGTAAAGTGAGACTACAGAACCAGCTGGTCACCAGCAGCCTCTTACCTTTGGCCCAAACAGTCCTGCAATCCCTGGAAATCCTGCCTCGCCAAAGTCTCCCTGCATGTGACAGCCAAGACAAATACAAGAACAAAGGACAACAGTAAATTCACACTGGTGGCTGGAGATGTCACTCAGAGATGCACCAAGAGCTAAGCAGCTTCAGAGAAAGAGAAATCCCTGAATATCCCTCAGTCTAAGCAGGTCTGATGAGAAAGAAGAATGAAAAAAAAACCTGGAGGAGGAACTACACAAACATCAGGCTAGAAGCAACTCACTTGATCCCTTAGATCTCACCAATGCCACCTTTTTGCCCCCCAGATGGGAGGCAAACCTACACTAGTCCTAGCAGATGCTTCTCTGGCTTGGCCCAGCAGAAGCAGGAGGGAGAGCATCTACTCTGAGACTGATCTTGGAATTTCAAGCTGCAAAATAACAGCCTCAAAGTTCTTTAAAACAAGCTCCTCTTTTATTTCTGATACAAACTGGACTGATCTACTAATTCAAACTATCATTTCAAACTATGCTCATTCAAGCTGTTAAAAAAGTGCATGTTCCTACAACATAACCTCCCACTCAATGCATATCCCCATATCCTTTTCCTATTCAACTCTGCAGGGATTTTTCCTCAATTTCGTAAGAAAAATAATAATAAAATAGTTGAAAGGCCATCAAGCTTGAATCAGCACATAGCATGCACCCTGAGAATAAAAAACCCACCCTGGGTAGCATGTCCTTATGTAAACATCCTCCTTTCACCATGTTTGAGATGGTCATCCTTTGATATTTTTGGGCTTCTCAGACGTCAAGATTTAAGAAGATTCAACTTTTTTTTTAGGGGTCATAAACCTTCACCAAATGATTCCTCTCCAGTGTTAGGAACATCAGAGATATATAAGGCTTGTTTGGCTTCTTGGCAGGACTGTGTCAGCCATTCTGATTGTGCTTTTTGGGGTATATTACTATGGCTTATTCACTCAGTTGAAAATGACCCAAGTGATGGGGATTCCATCCCCTTTATTATCACTTGTGTCACAGAGACAAAATGATCTGTGAGACTGATCTATGATCAATGACACAATGCTATATGGTGGTGTTGGTTACCACCTTTCAGCCTGAAAACTGTCAGCACAGGGTTTTATATAAAATAGCCAAACAAGTGCAGTTCAGTTTAGGTAGCTTGGGCAGTCTGGTGCCTTGTTTTCTCTCAGTCCTAATCTCTCTCCCAGAATCATGCTCAAGATGGATATGGGCTCCCCTGTAGAGACCCTCCCAGGGATCACCCTGCTTTCCAATCCTGTGGATCCACACCCTCTCCAGCTGTAGAAGCCTGGAGTCAGCTCTTATCAGCTCCATCACCACTAACCAGCTGTCCTTTGGGCCCTGGATCGCCAGGGCTCCCGGGAAGGCCCATTCCTCCTGGTGATCCTCGCTTCCCTGTTTGGCCAGTCTGTCCAGGCAATCCTCTTTCACCCTAAAAATAACAGAATTCAAGTAAATCCAAAAGACAGGAGCTAAATATAACAGCACTCAGCTGAAATAGCCATAGATGGAAAGCTGGAAAAGATGGCTCATTGGGATAAGGGACGTGGTTCTATCAGGGGATGCCCCAGGTCTGCTAAGGCAGGTTGTTCAGGATGCACAGGGTGTGGCTCTGTCCCCTCCTGGGCTGCCCACAGAGCAGGAGCCTCAGCAGAGCTGTCCCACCTGCATGAGGGTAAGGAGAGGAAGGCCATCAGATGTCTTCTCTTTGCATTTCCTACATTCTCTGTCCTGCCCTGCAGCTTCCCATAGACTCCTCCCCCAGCAAGCTGGCAATTGATGATTAATTCATGGAAAATGCTGAAGGTATGCCAAGAGCAGGACTTCAGAGGCTGCAAAACCAACATTTCCTCACATTAACTCTACAGCTTCAATCCAGAGAGGGGCTTCTGCCACCCAGCACCACACTTTGCTGCCCACCTCTTCTCCTTGCCAAGTGCCAGGAGCAGCACAAGGTCCAGCTGCTCAATCTGGGGCAGACTGGGAGAGGGGAGCAAAGGCAGGGAGAGCCTGGGATGGTGGAACAGATGGAAAAGGGGCAACAAATTCTCCTGGAGGTAGGGTGTGGGTGTGTGACAAGGACACAGAGTCTGTCAGGCACCTCCTGTTGTACTGCCCAAGGCAGCTGGAGGGCAGCAAGTGACAGATCAAGGGCGATGTGCTACGGAGTCCTAATTTAAATCAGATCCCAGAGCTTCTCCAAACCCAGCTGGAGTCTTCCTATTTACAGAGTCTTTCTACAAACGACTGAATTTCTGTGGGTCAGTTTAGATCCTGTGGTGAGCCTGAATCAGGGCAAGGACCAGGAAGAAACCCCAAGGTCACAAAAGCAGCTTGTCCCTGCTTCCACCCAGTGCGATGTCCGAGCCCACACTGGCGTCAGTCCTTCTAATCCAGTAAATATGCTAAAAACCAAGCAACACAAATTTCCCTCCGGCAGTTCAGGCCTTGCAGAGCAGCTAGAACACTTGAACCTCCCATGGAGTTATCCATTCTGCACATCCTACAGGTGGGCTGCAGCAGCTCCTCTGCAACTTCTCCTTGTTTTTCCTACCCAGGTTTCTAATGATAAAAGACTGAAGTGTTTGTGGTGTGAGTATGTGTCTGCAGGCTCCTGAGCATCCTTGGGAAAGGAAGACAGGTCTCTGGGACATTCAGCTGCTGTGTACATCAGGAAAATGGATGGAGGGATGGATGGATGAGATGGAAGATCTACAGAGCCTCTAGCTAAGTGAAAAATGGCAGCAGGAACTGAGACTGTATTAGACCTTGGAGAGTTCAAGCTCAGAGGCACCAGGCTCACAGACTGGCTGTCTCACAGCAGCATCTTAGGGAGTCAGAAACTCACCTTGAATCCTGGTGGTCCCTGTGCCCCTGGGAGTCCTGGCACACCGGGGTTCCCTCTCTTGCCTGACATCCCAGTCACACCTTCTTCCCCATCATCACCCTGCTCTCCCTAGAAAAGAAACACAGAAGAGGTTATGATACAAAACCCTTTCCCCTTCTGCACAGCTTCTGGGGGGACAGCAGAGTAGTGGGATCCTGCCCTCAGCAAGAGGGTTTGCAGGGGTGGTTCTGCAGATGTGGACAGAGTTCTGTGCATGTGAGTGTCTGTCAGGCTATAAAACCCACTTTATTTACAGATCTGGTCATGCAAAGGCAGCTGCTGCCTCTTTGTGCAAGTGAGATGTGAAGAAGACCCACTCTGGGTGCATGTAAACTGGAATATCCACAGCTGGATCACATAATTTCTCCTGTGCTACTTTTTAGTTTTCCAGCTCCAATGTTGTGTTTGCTGTTGATACCACAAGGCTACAGCTGAAGCTCACCAGCATCCCAGGCACGCCATCCTTCCCTGGCACTCCATCCACTCCAGGGGCACCCTCTTGACCCTGCCTTCCCACCACTCCTCGAGGACCTGGTAGCCCAAGGATGCCCTAAAATCACAAAGATGTTAGAGAAGGAGCTCTCAGACAGCATTTCCTGGGACAGAAAATTGAATTTTCACCTACCGGTGAGCCTCTGCTTCCTGCACTGCCCTGTGCTCCTTGCTTTCCTTTTTGACCCTGCAAAAGGAAAAAAAAGAAGACATCTAAAATTGCAGCAATTCTAGCACAGCTCCACTTGGGACTGTGACTTCAGGGTGTGCTTTTGGATAATGATTGGAAAGAGTTTTATAAAAGGGAGATTTATAAAGTCAGTTGCTCCAGCACTGGGGAATGAACTGCGATTTGGTTTTATTACAAGTGATTCTTCGTATGTCTTGAGAGTTCTGGGGCAGGAATGAATAGCTAGAAGGCAAGGACCTACATTTTTCCTAATACAGAGCAGATGAGGACAAATAAAGCAGGATGAACTCGAGGGAGGACTTGGTGCACTGGCAAACATTAGAACAAGATGCTAAAAACCTGAGTCCTCCATCAATTCACTGACAGCAAAGCCAGGACCCAGTGAGTCCTCTGAGGGTGTTCAGGGGAGATTCTCTCTGAGAAGTAGCTCCTTCTATTTTGGAAAGCTAATGGAAATTAAAAAGGGTGTCTTCTGTCTGAAATTTGCAATGCTACTTTGTGAATAAAGGCATAAAAGAAATTCTCCTGAGGTTTATTAGCTGTAAAAAGAATTAATTTGTGCAGAATGAATGGAAAACTCAGCCTCACCACCTTCACTAGGCTCTCTTAGCGAGGTAATGTAATAAAGCACTTTTAAATGGACTAACTCATTTTCTGTGCATTGTTTCTCCATCTGCAGAGGACCAGGCTGGCCAGCTACATGAAAGAAATATTCCTGGGGGTGCTTTCCCTGCTATTCATTAGACCCAAAGGCAGTTCCAGTTCCATCAATGGGCAGAATTTATTTATCACCTGGTACACTTCTTGCCAAGAAGACCTAAAACTATCTTCTGGCCTTACCCCCAGCAGGGTCAGATTACAAACCCTGACATCTGCCAGGAGAGAGCAGGAATTTGCTGAGTATTGAGGTCACATACTTATGCTTTAGCAAATAAAATCCCCGGTCTGTGAGAATAATTAACAAGCTGTCATTACAGCCAGATGTGGAGGTAGGAGTAGGTATGAAGTGCCCCAATGAACCCTGAAGGACCCATGTGTCCTGGGTTTTCTTGGTCAGTTAGGACAAGAAGTTAGAGGAATTGTTCCAAGAAAAAAACTCCATGGATAAATGGACTCCAAACCCAGAAGGTTTCAAGCCAGAAAAGTTTATGGTTCAAACGAAAGGGAGAGACACTTGCCTGGCTCAGCCCTCCTTGGGGATGGACGAGCCAGCTGTGGCTGGAGACAGCACAAACAGGGCATGGGAAAGAGACACAACCCATGGCAGGAGCTAAAGACCTGCCCAAGAGTCACCCATCATGCTGGAGCTGGAATTTCCTTGATCTTCTCCAGCTACACCAAGCCAACAAACCATTTGGCTTGGACACCCAAATATTTACAGCCCTCTCACAAAGATCCCCATAGCCTTTCAAGGCATAGACCATAGGCAAAAATCCCACATGCTAGGCAAAAATCCCACATGCTAGGCAAAAATCCCACATGCTAGGCAAAACCATGAGAGTCCTCTTAATTAGACCTTTTCTTTAAACTCAGGACACCATAAATCCACCCTGCTGAAACCTACCGCATCACCTTTGGATCCCTTTGCTCCTGGCTTGCCTGGTGATCCAGGATCCCCCTACAAAACATAAGCAAGAAAAATCTGCTTAAAATACTCTTCTGGCAGTACCTTGCATGAAGTACAAAGAACAGCATTTTTTGTGTCCTAACAATGCTGACTGTATGGAAACAATTCAGGGAAACAGCCTGCACTCAGACAGGCCCCTGGGGACTGAGGAGCAAGGAACTTTCTCCAGAGAGCATTTAACAGGGTGTCCTGGAGAAGAAGCAACTCTGCCCCTCACTTGGGTGGTGCCTCTGTGAAAATCATTCACCAAATTCCAGATGGTGCCTGGAGAGCAGTGCTGAGAAGTGGGCAGGAAGGAGCCTGTGTGCAGAAACTGTGTGCAGAATGAGTAGTTTACACAGTGACTGCTGGTACCCCTTCCCTTCTGCACACTGCAGCCCTTGCCTTGGTTTCACCTGGGACTCAGGTGTTAGAAAACTGCCTATGGAGTAAAGCAGAGAGGGTATTTCACTGCTCTCTTGCTGGTCTCTTCCCCATCACACTCATCTCAGTCTTTTCTCCTGGCCAGCCAGGCTGGGTTTTTTGGTCTGTATTTGTGCCAGTGGCAATTTCTGGATTAACACAAAATAAATGGTAAGGAAAGACTCCCTGCAGAGCTCTCCTTCTTCAGCTTGTTTTTGACCCACGTTCCCAATGGACCTTTACTAAAGACAATCCAAAGCTCCTGCTTCCATCTGACTGATCTGAGGGGCTACCACCCCCTCAATAAACTACATCCACTGAGCAATGCAGCAACTCTACTCATTTCTGGGCCATATAACAGAGCACTACCATTTTAACCCCAAAATAGAATCTGTTGTTCTTCCCAGCATCCTTACAAAGAGTAGGAATTGATTCTATTTCCCAATACAAACTAGATTTAATGTGCTGCTGCACTCACAGTTGCAATAGTCACCTATAAAGACCAGATGCTAGTGAATATAAAAAGGGAATAAAAAGTCCTTCCTTTGAATTTGGATTTAATTTAGTCTTTCACAAAGTCTTTCACTACTCTGAGAGGGAACAACTTACAATCAGAATAATATGGTCTTACCTCACACTGGACATCAAAAGGATCACTTTCAAGCAGATCCTTCCACTGTCATTGTCATCTTCCACCACCCATCTCCTGAGATTTCTAGTCCTTCATGGACCATTCAGAAAGGATGGTTTTGGAAACAGGCACTGGGAGTGCTCCCTGTTACATCACTCATTTATTAGTCTCAAATGTGGCTCAAAATGCCCATTCCATAGGCCTGGCTGATGGAAATGCCCACATTTCTCAGCTCACCACACACTCCTCCTGCAGCCCTTCCCACCTCCCTGTTTTTCCCATGCCTGGGGCATTGGGTGGCTAACAATAAAGCAGCATCTCTTACTGGTAAGCCTTGCTGTCCAGGTTTTCCTCTTTCTCCATCAAGCCCTTCTTGGCCCTTAAATAAAAAACAGAGAGGGAACATGTCTCTGTTCTTTTGTGGCAATAAAAAAGAAAAAATAATGTAATGTGATTTAAGGGGCAGAAAAAGACACATGTGTCTGCATTCTGCTGATATAGAAATGGTGAAGTTGTGGGTAGTGCCTGTGCTCCTGTGGATATGCTGTGGAAAGAGGAACTACTCATCACCATCTAAGCAGCAAAGAAGGTGTTCTAATGCATCCCAAAATACACACAGCACTAATGGAAGTGAACAGCTGGAGACAGCTGTCCTAGAAAATAAAGCAGCAGCACTGCTACTCTGATGAATTCAAAATCTTCTGTAAATTACTGGTAATGGGTCACTCTGACCAGGTGCTTTTGACTGGAGGTAACACTTAATTCATGGCACCTTTGCAGATCAGCCCAAATCAGCTGGAAATGTCCTACAAAGAGGGTATAAGGAGCACAGCAGGGTAATTTGTAGCCCTGGTCTTGCTTTTGAGAGAAATCTTGCAAAGATTTTGGAAGCCTCCAAATCTTAAAGTTAAGAGATCTTCCCGTGGAAGAATCTACAGGCACGGGCATGTCAGTGTTGAAATTTGTCCAGCACTGACATGCTCACACCTTGTCCAGGGTGTCTCCTTGATAATCACAGAGACCTGTGCTCAAATGGTCCTGGTCCTGCTAATTCTTTTAGCCTCAGGCAGGTGCAGGGCAGGGTGAGGTGCTGACTTTTTTGCCTTCAGTGATGTTTTTACTGCTTTAGGTAAAGAGAGTTGAATTATTCCTTGTCTGCATCATAGCCATGTGCAGCAGCTGACCAGGGACATCAGCAGGTTATGAACTGGAACTGCCGGGCAATTCTGGAGGCTGATGTGGACTGGGAGCACTTCCCCAAGGCAAACACTTCTGAATCACACATTTGGAATAAGACTCACAGGATAACCAGTGTCTCCAGGCTCCCCTCGGTCACCTCTGTCACCCATGGGGCCCTACAAGAGCACAACAAAGACTTGAGGTGGATGTAAACAAGCTGTCATCTGCAATATCTCAATGGCTTGTGCATGTTCTACAAGTAAGGCAGCAAGCCAGCTAATCCACCCACAAAAATCAGTCCAGGATTGATTAGAGATTGGATTTAACATCTTACTCTGTCTCCAGGTGGTCCCTGTGGGCCTTCTACCTTCCCATCATCACCTTGTTCTCCCTGTGAATAAAATGTTAGTATTAATATAAACAGAAGATTTTACAGCAGATGCTTCTGTACAGACCCAGTCCTTCCATATAATGAGAAGTCAAGGCCTCTGTTGAATTTACTCCTTTTTTTTTATCCAAAGAAAGACTAAACAATTTTTTTGTTGTTTGTTTCACCGACTCTTCACATTGCTTTCCTAATTTCTGGTGTTTCTGCCTGGTCCAACTCTCCTCCCTAAGTAACCAGGTGCAAAGGGTTACTTTCAACAATTCCTAAAACTAAGCAAGCAGGATGTAATTGCGACAATATGGGAAATAGCTCTCTGCCTCTGAATTTTATTGCTGACAGTTCAACCAAACTCTTTAATCAAGCATTTCCCCACCCTTGTTGAGTGCTGTCTGTGCTGTCGGTGGGAGCATGGGTGGTCTGGATGGGCTCCCTGGTTGTGTGCCACCATTGTGGGCTCATTTTACAACCATCCAGGTGAGACAGCCTCCTCCACACTCCTTTCCTTGCTGAGATGCTCCACAGCACAAGCTCAGAGCTCATGGTTTGGTTGGTAGATAACATCACCCCGCTTATTTATGACTGAGGTCTCTTCAAAACATCTACAGAGAAATCCCTTAAGACTTAACATAGACACTATCCTTTTAAATTCTGTTGTGAAAGTCACTCAGGGTCACTAAGTCCTGTTTTCTCTGCAGTCTAGCTCAGAGATAGCTGTTTCTTTGTTCCCCATGGAAGAATGCTGTATTCCAGTTCCTCCAGTTTTTGACTACTCCATAGCAGTCTCTGGCACGTTGGCTCCTTAGGATGGATGTGTCTCAGAGCTCCTTTGATGCTGCACTACAGGAGAAAGGGAGTTTGGGGTGTTCTGGCACAGTGGAGCTGCTGTATTTGGGGTGCTTGGGATGCTCCAAGAGCCTTGAACATCCAAATCTCCAAAGACTGCAGAGCCAAGTTTTTCACAGACTTCTGTAATTCTCAGTGGTTGCACCAGCCCTTTCTGGCATATTTACAGTTCTCTTTGATGTTCTTTCTTTGATGTTCTCTCCTGTTGGAGTTGCATCTGCTGATAGTAAGGACACTTGGGAAATTTTTTGGTGAGCCTGCCTCTGAGAGAAACTTGGGTGGCAGAGAAGAGAGGAGGGGAAGCAAAGCCTCACAGGTTCTGCTGATGGTTTCCAGCACTACTGAACTTGCTTCTGGAAGCCAGCACCAGAATACCTGGCAACTGATTTGCTTTCTAGCCACCGTCTAAGGAATGCTGACCAGAAGGGAAACAAAGCCACCACTTCTCAAGTCTCAGGGAAAAAAGTCATCCCAGTGTGTCTTTTACTATGCAAAAGACTTGGCACTGATTGCTTCTTCCCAAGCACACTGTGCACACCTTTGGGAGCTGAGTGTGATGAACTCAGAGAAAGCTCATAATTCTGGGGGGGACCCTTGAAGAGCATCAAGACTCACAGACTTTCTCCCCATTGTGGCTTTGTTTCCCCTTGTTGCTAATTCCCACCTTGTTCTCTGTCTCCTGCCTGAGAAAACCCTGTAGCCTGGTCAGCTCTAGGACTGTGAAACCAAACTCCTCCAGAACTTCCTGGTGCCTCAGCTGCTTGAGAGAGAGATGAAAGGTCTGCACTAATTCTTCGGAAAGTTGCAGCGAAAAAAGTTAGAGTAAAGGGCAGCAAAGTAAACATGTTAGGATACAAATGGAAAATGCATGAAGAAGGGAAGGCTTGTTGTTGTTGGCTCCTGTCCCAAAGTGAGATACACCAGATTGTAATTTTTAAAAGGGTCCCATCTGGACTGCTTTAAGCAGCTGCCAAGAGCAGGCGTCTGCTCTGAGCAAGGCCTCTTTGAGGAGCTGCTTCTCTAACACATTTCAAATGTATGAAATGTGGTGGGGTAGCTGGCTGGGATGGCACAAGGGAGCAGGATTCCACAGCAGTGCCTCTCACCAAACTGCTTTCTACTCTGGGAAAGGGAAGACCTTCCCCATCATTCTATCCTCCTCCTTCAGCACAGCGCCATTTACCGTGTTACTTAAAACTCACAGAATACTCATGGTCCCATTTCAATTTTCTCTTTATTTCTTGCTTCCAGGCTTCCATTTCTGTGTTCACATGCTTGTGAGAGGTTACAGATGTCTAGAGGGAAGGAGTCTGTCTGTGTTTAGGCTGGGATCCAGGCAACTCTTAGGAGTTGAGGGATAGGAAAACTTAGATGCAAGATTTTGTGGAGCACCTGGATGCTGCAGAAAGTGGTGCACACGATTTTATGCTCTCCTGGTTCAGCATCTCCTCCTTCTGCTATCCAGCAAGGTGTGAGCAGACCCACTGGCCTTCCAGGAGAATAGAGTGAGGACATCCAGCTGTCAGTGGTCCAGCTGACTGCTCTTAGCAGGGTGCACTGGATGCTTTGGTGGCTTCATCAGGCTTCAGTTCGGACACTTGCATGTAGAATTAATTTATCATAATACTGCTGTGCTCTTTTGACACCAGATCCACTCAGGGAGTGCTCTTCTAGTGTCCTTTTGCAGAGGGACATCTTGTTGGTAAAGGGCAAAATGCTCCACTGAACACTTCAGATGAATGATTTGGGGATCATTTGCTACTGAAATTATGTGAGTTTTCAAGATGGCAACTTTAAAGGTTTTCAAAAAAACCCAACAGCTGCAATTTAAGCAATAGACATACACATCTGCACATCTCAATGGTTGCAGGGTCAATGGCTGACCTTGCTTGTCCTAGTCCTGACCCACAACTTTCTGCCAGGATGCTTAAGATTCAACAGTGGAATTGTAAAAAACCTCTGGGCAGGTTCTGAGCTGACAATGTGCCTGGACATGAGCTCTCACATCGTCCTGGGCTGGTTGTGCTTGTCTAACACTTGCCAGGAAATTCAGCAAGGCTGCAATGGAGATATGGAGCAACAGGAACACCACCAGCTGTTCCTCCATGGATGTGTTTCAGCAGCAGGAAATGAGAGAAAAAGCATAATGACCATTGTTCACCCCCAAAGCAAAATTTCTGAGGCATATGAATGTCTTAATGGAACACAACAGCTTGCCCTGCCCCAGTGATTCCTGTCTGCACGGGGACTCTCCAGGCAGAGCACAGTGTGAACAGGGTGTCCTGACACCAGGAGCCTGAGCTGAAGGGATCCATTCAAAGCCCCAGCAATGGCAAGTCCTTATAAGCTCATTTTATAAGCGTTGAAGCTCCTGTCTGCACTACAGCTGCCCTCCCACCTGTGTGCAGAGGCAAAGCTGAGTGTTCTCTTGGTGCTGGGGAGTAGAAAATGAGCAAAAAGAGTTCATGCAGCTCTCCTCTTCATGGGGACCTCACAACTGACCAGTCCCCATCACCATCACTTCCCACACTGAGGGAGAATCACAGAACGGTTTGGGTTGGAAGGGACCTTCAAGTCCATCTCGTTCCACCTCCTGCCATGGGCAAGGATGCCTTCCACTAGACCAGACTGCCTCAAGCCCTGTCCAACCTGGCCTTGGACACCTCCAGGGATGGGGCAGCCCAGACCTGTGCCAGTGCTCTACCGCCCTCTGAGTAGAGAACTTCCTGACATCTAACCAAAATCTTTACACTTTTGTTTTAAAAGCATCCCCCCTTGTCCTATCCCGATCTGTAGTGTAGTGTCCACTGAAGGAAGTCGCTCCCCCCTTCCAGATAAGCCCCCTTTAAGTACTGGAAGGTCCCAATGAGTTCTCCCCAGAGCCTTCTGCAGAGAGATCTCAGGAGGGAGGGAGGGAGCATCGCTGCTGAAGGCATGTGAAGGACTCCATTAGCTCTGGGAGCGCCAAGCAGCCGGCAGAGCCGACAGGAAACCATTAAAGAGTGAGTCACTGCTCCAGCCTGAACTGGTTATGGCTGTGCTGACTCAGCAAAAGGGGGAAAACACCGGGGAAAAGCCACCGTGGAAAGAGGGCTCTGAGTCAGGGCAGCTGTGGCCAGGGGGCTGCTGAAAGGTGGGGGACAAGGAACATGGAGAGGAGAAACGCCAGCAGCTGAAGATCAGCTCATTTGAGCAGGGAGTTTTTCTGACCTGATCACAGAAAGCTACGAGTATGATTTCTTTTGGCTTGGGAGATTGAGATGAATTCCTGAGGATACAGGAAAAACACATCCTCAGGGCTCACACAGGCTGGCTCAGTCTCTGGCACAAGGGCATGTGGTGTCTGGGAAGCACATGCTGGTGGCATGGGTGTCCTGGCACTGACTGGCAGAGACAAGGCTGTAGCTTTGAGGGGTTATATAAGTGGCTGTGTGGTTGAGGAGACACCTCTGCCACAAGGTGAGTTACAGCAGTGGGACAATCATCTCATTCAGGGGACAATGAGATGGCCAAACCCCCTGACTTACCTTTTCCCCCTTTGGCCCTGGTGGTCCAATCGGCCCCGGTGGTCCTGCATGTCCCTGTGGAGAGCAGACAGCATGTGAGGAGGCAGGGAAGAGCTGCAGCACTGAAAGTGCTCCCTGGTTCTCTGCCAGATCTTGTAAGCCCTGGGTGGTGCATGCCAGCTTTGGAGGGACACGAGTCATGGCAGAGATGAACCAAATGCAGGTGGTGCAAATGGAGATTTGACAAAGAACTAAACTTGAGATCAGAAATAAATCACTGCTTAAGAACAACGTGCATCCTAGAGTGGCCATTTTGTTGCATTTAAGAACAGATAAAAACTGGGAGATGAAAATAAAACCCTTACCTGGTAACCCTTTAAGCCTGGGTCCCCTTGAGCACCCATCCTTCCTGGAGCTCCCTGGAGAGGCAAACACAGAGGGACTGAGAGAGCAGCCCATGGTGTTAGCACAAGAGGAAGATGCACTGGGCTGTGCAAAGCAAAGCTTGGCACCATGTGGGAGTGTGGCCAGTCCTTCTCCTGGCCACCTGATGAGCTTTTGCTTGGCTTTAAGCTCTTACACATGGAGAGGGGTGCCAGGAGGCCATTCTGTGCCTTTGCCTGCCTGCAGCAACAGATTCCCCACCTCACTCAGATTTGCAATCAGAAATGGCTGCATTTGTGTGCTCTTCATCTGCACTCCTGCACATCTCTATGTCCAAATTAGTGTTGTGCTAGGAAGTCCACCAGTGAGACCATGCTTGGGCATAACCTACTCCTACACTGTTGTATGGAAACCCTCTAATATGGGTTCTGAGGCAGAGAAGGGAGTTTTCTGGATTGTGATGAAGGCACTGCAAGAGCTATTAATCACATCTTTAGCAGAGTGAACAAAAGGGTTTAAATCAGATCATCAGATTAAAGTGAGTCACAAAATTTCCATATAATCCCATTTAGCACGGAATAAAGCCCTTTCCACAAGACAGAGACGTGTCCACTCCAAAAGACTGTTGCTCAGATATTGCTTTGCTTCCTTGTGAAATAATCCATGGAGGCTTTACCAAGGACTATTAAGAGAGGATATATGGTAAGGCCATTATTTTTAGGGCAGGAAAACACTATCAGCAGAACCATCACTCATTTGCTACTGTTCTGAAATATCACCACTATTCCTAGCTCATAAATAACTCCTGATTTTCCACTAATTTCTATAAAATAGAGTGCAAGAAGTTTCCTTACCAGCCTGCAATGCATGAGGTACTTTTACTTACCACTGCTGTTCTGATGCATTTCTCTTGTGCCTAAAGCAAATTAACTTTCTCCCCTCTCTGCCATACTATGGCTGTTATCTCTGAAAGCCTCACCTTCAGTCCCCTGTTCAAACCCTTTCCCATGCTATATTTCTTGTTGCTCCAAGTGTTTTAGATAAGTAGATCAAGAGTGGGTGTAGAAACAGGGCAGAAGTCCAAGGCAGAGTTCCTTGTAACAACACAGCTCAACTTGGAAGCAGCTCTTGCCATGAGTGTGCAGTCTCAAAGGGGGAGATCTTAGCAAAAAATAGCTTATCAGCTCACTCAGTTGAGGAAAAATCCCCAATATTTCAGCAACTTCAGCCAATCTGGGGAGTTGTGAAGAACTGCCACGATGCAACGTGAGCTGGGCTCACGGGGCACCATCCCCACCACCCCTATGGACTCTTTCCTGTGCTGCTCAGAATGAGGGTCAAGATTTTTTGGCCAATTAAACCCATCTAACAGCATTTCCCTTTCAGTGCCTTGAAGCCTCTGCTGGGCTCTCTGCTTGCTTTAGGCCCGTGCCCACCACTGCCAGTCAGGTTTCTGCGTGTTGTGTTCAACCATTTGCAGAGCTCTTCTCACCATCGGTCCCAGGGTACCTCGGGATCCTTTAGGGCCCTGGTTCCCCTTTGGCCCCTGCTTCCCTGGGGATCCCATCTCGCCGAGCTGCCCCTGGTAGCCTTTGCTGCCCTGCAGAGCAAAGGCACTGACATCAGTGTAGGACAAAATTTCTGCAGGAAAATATCAGAGATGAGGTAAAAGGGAGGAGGTAATGTTATCAAAGGGATGTTCCTACCTTCTGGCCAGGCTTGCCCTTCCCTCCCTGTTTTCCTGGTTTCCCTTCTGGTCCCTGGAAGAGATAAAAATAAAAAGGCTGTTGGAAAGGGAAAGCAAAGAAGTCACATCTCAGCCAGCCACTCCCAAGTCATTTCACTGGCACACACAAACCTGAGAGCATCCTCACCCCCCCCACCCATGGGGGCCAGGAAGTTGTGCAGGTCAGACCATAATCCACAGGTGCTACAACTGGGGAATAGCTGAGTTTGGTCTTCATCTGCTCCAACATGGAGGAAAACTCCTTGCTTAAAGGTGGAAAGATCTTTGTGCTCAGGTGACTACTGGGTAACACAGCTGGGAGGTGATACTGTGATAATTTTGATGATGATGATTTTAAAATCACGACTTGAAGACAGGTGGGTGATGGAAAACTGCCATGAGATGTGCCCATCTGTCTCCAAGGGTGCAAAAGAGGGATCTCCAGAATTTCACCCACCCAGCCTCTGCTACAGAATGGGCTGAAATGTGGAAAACACATTTACCCTGATTCTCCCAAAAGGTTTTCTCTGGTTTGCAGCTGACCTGCTATCTTTGCACCACTACTCAACCAACAGTGGCACGAAATTAGATATCAACACTTTTTATGTAGTTTTAGGATCCTACCAATAGAACCATTGATTCCACACCACCTCTCCTTATTTTTACCTTGTGAAAACAGGCAATGGTTTCCTTCTCTATCCACCTACCACACACAACTCCCTGCTCCCAGTGAAAACCTCCTTCCTCTATTTGCATTATTGCTGCTGCATGCAGAAACCACAATCTACTGATCAGAAATGGCATGGGACACAAAACTTCAGCTGGGAGCCATGCCAAGCAGAGACAGGAGTGCTGAACTGCTTTCAGAACCCAGTGTGGGTGCAGAACCTGCTGCCCCTCCTTGCACCCCCACCACAGAAATGTGCTATGATGAGCAGCTAAATACAGCAGCCTCTGCTTAGGGACCCCAGGGAGCTCATTTTTTCCCAGTGTTTGACTCTGTTAGCTGCAAGGGAGACAGAATATTTTGAATTTGACAGAAAGAAGAAAAAAGTATAACTGAAGAAAATAACTCATGCTTTTTGGCAATTATGACAAACTTTTCAACATCATCTCCACACCAGCACCACATCTCTCCCTCTTCTCCCCTGCCTCCCAGCTAAGGAGGTATAATTTTCACCATGGTTGGTGTTGCAGTCTCAGCTGAATAAAAGCAACTTTGATATACAAAGTGAGACGTATGGGGCTTTTCACTCTGATCTGAAACATGGGCCACAGAAGTGCCTGCTCTGAACACAAAGGAGCAATTCAGACTTATTCCAGCCCTAAAGAATTGTGCCAGTTCACTTCTCCAGAGGGAACAGCTCCATTTTACCTGTCAAACATTTCAGGAGCCCCCCTTGCCAACATTATTAGGCTTCACAAAGGACAGGTCCCTGCTGAGGAGTACACAAGCTTTGTTCTGTGTTTCTTCCATACTGCTCTGGGGTTTTTTTTGTTTGCTATTTTTTGCTGCCACTTCCCAAGAGATCACTTTTGGAACTACTTTCCCACAGATGCTGAGCAGCCGCAGTAGAGGATGGGTGCCCAACCTCCAGCATCACCCACGTGATTTACACTTTTGACAGGAGTACAGAGAAGTCCTCACGAATGAAAGCATCAGAAATGGCCAGACCCTTCCAGATCTACAGCAGCTCACTGTGGGACCTGTTACTCAGCACCTGAAGCACAGTAACCCCCACAGCCCCTGCTCTGCAGCCGTGTCCTGGCACATTATGGCTTAAAAATTTGGAGAGGGAATAGTGGAAGCACTCACAAAACTTTGCTGTCAAAACAAGATGTGACCGAATAAAGAGACAACTGGGGTTTCTAATCAGTTGCATAGTGTTTTTCCATCAGTCTGCCTGGACTGTGCTTTAAGAGCTTGTGGAAGCACAAGCAGTAGATGCTCCCTGCAAATGGGGGAAAGCCCATTTTAAGCTAGATCTGTTCCTAACCCAGTGATGGCCAAGCCCTTGGTCTTCTCCAGCATAGTAGTTTTCCACACTCAGATGTGCTCCTGGAACTGCAGCGCTGTGGCAGCTCATGAAACAAAAATCTCCATGCAAAGGTTCCATCCCCAGGCTGAGAATGTGTTATATAGTCTGTAAAAATGCAGATACCATACACTGATGAGACACACCCTTTATCACTGTGCAGGGCAGGTGGACCCTGTTCATGGGGAGGTCACGAGGATTTCACAGCTGCTTCAGAAGAGTCTGAAGTACAGCTCCCTCCACCAGGATTCATCTCCATGGAAGTCTCATGACTGAAACTTGCTTCCACCCTGTGTTGGAAAATGTCTTTCCCTTTTGAGAAGACAAGTTTAGGCCTTAAATTTTTCCATCTGAGAAACAAAATTTCCACACTGTTCCTAAAATTTGCCAGCATTCAAGTTCCTGCTTGCACTCACCATCATGGAGTACAGATAGAGGGGCTGGAATCATCTGGGAGAGGATAAACAACAAAAAACAAACCCAACTTTGACAGTCCATGTCCTACTCACAAAAATGAGCTTAATCCACAGCGAAACTGTGCCATGTTCAAAGAGCTTCTCAAGCTTTCTCAGGGTTCCTTCAGTTTGTCTTTTCCCTTGGTGGTGGATGTGAGCACAGATATGGGCTCCAATAAACTCCTTGTACCCTTTTCCCCTAATGACGCATTGGGCTCATGGAGCAGGGATGTTCATGTGCTCCAGAAGGCTCCCCTGGGCCCTCCAGCTGGGGTGCGGCTCCTTCTCCATTGCTGAAGAAAAAAAAACCATTGGCAGCATCACCAGCTCCTTTCAGTGATAGTGAGACGAGCTGTCACTCACAGGAAGCCATGGAGACCTCATTCCAAGCCTCCCTTGCTGTTCTTGACTCTCATCCACTGGTTAAAAGCTTGGCTGGTATAAAAAAATGGGTCAAACCATGCTGGCGACACCACTGGCAGAGACGTGGCTCAGATTGTGACTGACTGAGTCACCTCCTCGAGAGGAATAAGCTCTATCAGTCAGGGATATTTCCGTGCTCACCCAGCACGCTTTCTAGGACTTTGGCCAGCAAGCTCTGCTGGTGAGTGGGAAGCCTACCATGTGTCTGATTTTCCTGGATATGCTTTCTCCAACTGTGCAGGAATTCTTCCCAGATGAATTTAGAGGCCGTTCAACACTTGTCTGGGGTTCCCAGATATGTGATATCTCTACTTGTGATGATTCAGATGTGGTTGCTGTTGCAATCCCAGATGTTCCCAGGGCACATATGCAGGGGTTTGCAGTTCCCAGAAATCACTGCACTGCCACACTCCACACATTGCACAGGGAAGAACAAGCCCAGCAACAACTTTGATAGCCTTCAAAAATAGCCCCATCCTTTTTCTCTCCATTCTTCTGACTCATCTGTCCAGGGATGAAAAAACATCAGGGCCAGAACAGGAAGGAAAAAAAAAAAGGGAAAAAATAAAATTCAGTGAAATCATATCTTCATCCAGGCTCTCCCCAAAGTACATCAGGAATGTAGCACCTTTTGGTACCTCTTTCACTGCAGTGTGAAGTTCCTAAGGTTCCTCAGATTTCTTCTCTCTTTAGTAGAGATAGGAGTGAGGGCAGAAGATGTACAAAAGCCTGCACATCAGGATAATTAAATCCAAGTTCCCCTTGCTGGACTCACATCAGTTGGGTTCCTGTGCCAACGCACTGAACGTCTATGCTTTTATTCCTGGGGTTTGTACACATTTTGTTGTATGCTTTGGGTTACTGGTTTGCTGAGAAAACAAATCTTCTTTCCAAGCTTCTTCTGTGAATGGGACTATTTTAAAATGGTGATTTCTCTTTATATGCTGCATTCTTCACTAGAGAAGTATATCAGTACCTCCAGATGACGATGGTATTTGTGATCAGGGACAGTGGAAGTAGCAGTTTTATAAAGTCACATGCCTTCAGCTATGCCAAAATATCCAAGGGAAGCAATAAATATATAGTTTTAAGTCTAGCATATTTAAAATTTCATTGTCTTCTTCAGTAAGGACACAGATTTACAAGGATTTTTTTTAGTATAGCCTTAGATATTCCCCTAAGGGAAAGAAGAATGGTTTATTTTCCAATGCAAATTGGTTAATTCTTAAAGAAAAAGAAAAAGAGACTTCCAGCTGCTGGTGGCCTTGACAGAGAAGTCAGATCTATTGCCCAGCACAGCAGTAATGTTTAGTGGGAGCAAATAGATGAGCAGCTCAGCTTTAAATTCTCCAGACATCAACAGTTGAAATCTATGTTCCGACAACAACATCCAGAAAAACAAAACAAGGAAGTTGAATGAACTGCAGAGATACGCCCTGAACAGAGCCAAACAACAAACAGGGCTAAAATCCTGACCCAAGCTTCACCATAGCCAGTGAGGCTCTTGCTGCAGGCACTGGGTCTGGGGAGTGGTGACAGAGAAGTGACCCACCATCCTGGTCTGGCTCTTGGCATTCAAAGGGCAAATATGTTCCCACCTTCGTTGCAGCACAGCACAGGAAGGAAGCTGTGAAGGCACAGAACTGGTGGGAGAGCTTCCCAAAGCTTGCCTCAGGCTGCTTCATGATTGCTCAGGACTGCTGTGGAGCAGGAGCATGTTTTCAAACTATTTTTTTTGGGGGTTGTCATTGAGTAAAGGTCTGAGGTCACTCCTCCCTCCCAAAAATGAAGCAGGAAGAAACAGTACCATCAGAATACAGCTACTGAGTAAAGAAAAAAGTGATATGGTGACAGAGAAAAAAAAAAAAAGTGATAGTTTGAGGCACTGGATGTAAAAAGGGCAGGAAAACTAAAGCAGCAATAAAGGTAGGAAGCATGAACCATAGGATGACCATGCCCATATTGTCCAGGCCCAGCCAGTGAGCTCATTTAAAGGGAAATGAAAAAGCCCCATATAATTTCCTACTGCTCAGCAATGTCTCCATATGAGACCTCTACTTAATAAACTTTGATCAAGAGAAGCCTCCCCCCATGGAGGACAGTTCACAAGCACTCAGGAAATTAGTGGGATTATTTGGGCTGGGCATTTGAAGACATAAATGTTTTGGATTTATAAGAAACACATTTCATAATCACTGCCTAGCAGTAGTTTGGAAGGGGAGGAGACAAGGCAGCAGCTCCTGAATGAGTATGGGGAAAGAAGAAAGACTCAACTGTTCTCGAGAAGAAAGACCTAATTGTACTGTGAGGTTCAGAGGGTTTCACTGGGAACACTGGGAAGTAATGGGCTCTTGGCCTGCTTGTGGAAACCCGAGTGGGGAGTGCAGGTAGAGCTGGCTGGCTGTGCTCAAAGAAACAGCAAATTGGAGAAATCCTATAAAAAGGTCTTGGATGGCAAGACTACAGCTAGAGTCATTGTGACTTTCCTTTCAGCTGAGCTCCTCAGCTTAAAATAGGAATCTAACCCAAAATTGTGCATCCTGAACTCTCTGCTTTAGAGCAAACTCTTATCTGCATGCAGCTGTTGCTGCTTTGGGGTTTGTGGAGGAGGAGGAGGTCTATTTAACTTGATTTTCCTAAGCAGCCACAGTGTAAGGCAGCAAAGAGAGTCATGTACAGAGCAGTGCTGTGTGCTCTGAGCTGCTTTGGTTCAGTCTGATAGCTCTGAACTGCCACTAATTTGTTATTTCTGGGAAATTCCCTTCCCCCCCTTTGCCTCTATTTTCTCATGTCTAAGAAAGCACAGGAGACAAAGGTGCCACTAAAACACTTGATGGATGAGTGGGAAGTATAGGAAAAGTTCAAGGCCTCATCCTCACTGAGCTGTGAAGCCTTCATACACAACGAAACCAAAATGCTCCAAAAAATTAGTATCAGAATCTGACAATGGGAAAGAAAAGAACAGAGAGAGCACCTGGGCAGCACAACTCTGACTGACACTCTCCTAAACATTAAGGGTTAATATCTTCCTTTTGAAGGACATAGATGCCCTGGGGTTGTGGAAGAGGAAGGGAACAAAATCCTCTCTTGCAATAAGGAGGGGAATCTTGGAGGAACTGCCCAAAAAAAGTGTGTCTCCTTCGTCTGAGTCAGGAAAAAAACCATGCCAAGTCCATGGGATTTATTTCAAATTCTGGCTCATTTTGACTCCTATTAACTCTAAACGAAGACCAGCTGGGATCAGCCTGCCTTCCCCAGCAGCAGAGCCTGCAAGCACCAAACGGCCCCTCGGCTGCTGGAGAGCAGCCTCAGTTGCTGCAAGCAGCAGCTCCCTTGGGATTGGGAAAGCTCTGAGATTCCCTGTAGGATACACAGGGCTCACAGGCAACCCCGTCCACTCCAAAGGTTTCAATGGATTTGGTGGACTGAGTCACAGAGAGCAGAAAATAATATCACCCAAACAACAAATCCAGTGTGTACCTCTCTGTAAAGTGGGATGTTTAGAAAAGGCTGACCTTGGGGCCATCAGCACTGGTTATCAAAGAGGAGCTGATTGCAGCTATGGGCAGAGGTGCCCAGGGATGATCACACTGGTTCTAGAAGGGGAAGCAAAGAGACCCAGGCCACAGAGGCATCACCCTGACTCTTGGATTCATACTATTCAAAGCAGAGGTTTTCAGCATTATTTGACTGCATTTCTGAGCAACTTTATTCACCTTTGGTTTTTGATGCAAGACAAATACTTGCTGATGGCTTTTCTGGGTGTTGGTCCACACGAGTAATGATACTCCAGGGTTGTAACTCAAGGATACACCATGGCCAAGTGCAAACACCTTCAGCTCGGGAAACTGGGCTCCAGTATAAGAACTGGCCCTGCTGATAGAGCAGCTACTGGAAAAGACAGGCTGTAGGGCAGGAGTATGGCCTGTTGAGATCTCCTGGTCCCCCTCTGCCACCAACCGACCTCCTGCATGACCCTGGGCAAGCCACTTTACTATCTTGTGCATCTACTCCTAACACATTATTCAAGGGCAGGATTTGGAGTAACACTACTCATTTACTAAGATTAAGGGTGTGAGGATCTCGCTGTTACCACTGACACACTGCCCCTGCCCCCTGCACCCCAAGCCTGGTGTTCTCCATTCCTTCCTCTGATCAGTCAGAGGGTGACCCCACACCCTGTAGCTGAGGGAGTTTCAGAAACTTCTTTCAAGTAATTACTCCACAGACAGCCCATGGTCCAGGACACAAAAAACAGCTTCTCCAGGAAACAACAGCTCAGCACATTATCAAAAAAAGCATAAATTTCTGCATGGAGAGCAGAGATTAAAACCAGTGGTGACTCCAGGATTGTCCTTCAGCAACCTCAGTGTTTTCAGGGAGCTGAATGCCATGGATGTGGTACTGCCAGCTGTGGCTGAGCTCATGTGTATGCAGTGAATGGCTGGATTCAGCGACAGCAGAGCAAAGTTCTTTGTTGCAGAAAACCTTTGAATCATGTTTTCCGTGGCAGGAAACAGAAAAGAACAAAGAGCAAAAACCACTCGGTGACAAATTCCGCTGTAAGTGATGTTTGGACAACTATGTAGAAGAGCAACATGTTGGATGAGAAGAAGCTCCTGCTCTGCCCTGACTCTGCAGGGCCCAGAGAGCAGCCCCATCTCAGCATGGCATTGCTGGAGTAGCTCTGCTAGCTCAGAGCAGGTCTGTCCTGGTGAGCAAGTCCTCCTTCCACTTCAGGATTGTAGCCTGTACAGGAGAGGGGGACAAAAATGTGATAGGAAGGACCCTCAGAACACCATCCAGAGCTGTGTGTGAGGTTGCTGCTACTCTGGGGACCAACCACAGCACTAGAGCCATGAGTTCCCTCCGTGCTCTGTACTGGGCTGGAGAGTGACTTCATCCTGTGAATTCCCTCAAAAAACCTTCTCAGCTCTCTGCCCCAGCCCAGCTTTGTCACTCTACCCTCCTGGAGAGCAAATGAAAGGACTTTGGATCTTGTTGCACCAGAGCAAAAGGATTTACAGCCCTTCAAGCTCTTCTGGGCTGATGGTACACATCTGCATGCCACAGCAGGGCTGGAAAATGCAGCAAGATCTTCTCTGATGTAATTGTTTATGGCAGTTTAGACCATTGGAGTGTCTGGCTCAAAGCTTTCTGAGTCTTGATGTGGCTTGAATGACACTGCAGATAAGATTTCAGGTTAAAATGGAAGTGGAAAGAACTCAACTCCCAGTTTTGCTGAATAATGAGGGATTTTCTTGTTTCAGAGCATGTTGTTCAGTATTTCCAGGCTCTCAAATTGCTTTCCTGGAGCTGCAAACCTCTTGCTATCAGATGTCTGCCGTGTATGGCAACCAGCACATTACAAAAACCACAGCACAGAGCCACGGAGCGCAGCTGGAAACCCATCACCTTCTTCTGCCAACTGGCCTGGGCCTTCCTCAGCCACTGCTGGATCTGTCATCCTCCCTGGGAAGGGCTGAAAATGCCACATTTTCCATCACTGCAGAGAAGCAGCAGAGTGAAGCACTTTTTGGGGGAAGAGGTTGCTCTCAGGGCCCACTCGCCTGTGACCAGGTTGTTGGTGGCCTCAGTGACTTCAGCCTCTGGCTTTTACCATCCTCTGATGCAATGAGCAGCTCTGATGGGAAGTCAGATCCTTTGTGAATGCAGGTTACTCTCCAGGGATGTTCTCTGGGTGTTTCAGGCTCTGTGGCATTATTCCTTCACAGCCTTACAGATCAGCAGATAAAATACCTTTTTATTTTGGGAAACCACACTGTGACACTTGCACTGCTGATGGATGCCTTGCCAGGGTGTAACAGGTTGTTGTACCTTCCAATGCCCCCACAGTGAGGAGAATATCCTTGTTCTGCCTTGCCCATACAAAAAGTCTGGGTTTCCAGCCAGTCTCTCTGAAAGCAGATGCCCAACCAGTCCCTGGTGCTCTGCAAGGGGAAGGGATTTTCAGCCCTTTTTTGTTCAAACCAGAGGGCAAGTGGCCATGTTCAGAAGAGAGGCAAGGTCAAGTGAAGGCAACAAGTTTGTGTTAGAAGACAGAAACCACTGGGAGGAGGTAATATGTGGGCCAGCAGCTCAGGAAAGGTGCAAATCTCTGGAAATCTCTGCACTGGTGCTCTGATTTCTCTCTTATGGCCAGGGGAACAACTGGCCCATTCCTGCACTGAGCAGGAACTGGGGCTGAATGGAGCAGTGTGAACTTGAACAAAGTGACCAAAAGATAAGGGATACTCACTTATCTCAGCTCCAGCTGCCTTGAGCCCTGCCAGCCACAGCTGTGAAGCTCATGGACCATCCCAGCTGCCAGGTTTGTTTGCTGAAATCCACTGGCTTTGAAACACGTACAAACTACCCCTGGAGACTTGACTGGGGCCTCCCTGCTGCTTTTTGTTTGAGATTCAAAACCACAGTGGAAACCGGTTTTCAGATATATAAATGCTGGAAATGGCTGAGCCAAGTTAAAGATCTCTGAAAAACGTTTCCTGAGCACAGGGGGAAGTTTGGTTGTGCTCAGGCAGTCATGTGGTATCAGCATCAGGATGGCTTTCTGGAAAAAGCAGCGTTGCTCAGGAAAGCCAGATGTGCCTGAATCTCACTGATCACCAGGCAAGTGCCTCTCTTCTGTGTGACTCAAAATGGCAGCACATGACAGAACACTCTGTGCTTCCTCCAGCTTTCAAAGTTGCTCTGGGGTATGTCCCTTCATCTGCCATCTCCAGGGAGCTCCAGGACTGCAGATCCTGTAATCTCCTACCCCCTTGTGCTGGCTTGTTGCCACGTTAGGTGTGAGCTGGTCATGCCAAATTGCCCAGCTCCTATACCTGCTCTGCCAGCACCAGCCTCTGCTTCAGGCCAGAATAGACAAAACGGGCTGAAAATGTACCAGCAGTGAAGTCAGATCATTTCAGAGCAATCTGGCACCTCATTTCCTTCATCTGTCACAAGGACACTTAATAGTGAAGTGTCACATTCCCGTAGACATAAGCAAAATAAAGATTAAGACTAAACATTTCCTTGGCGTTAAGGACAAACCTTTTAGATGTGGTGTGGCTGCAGAAACTTGTGATGAAAAGGGTTTTTCCAGAGGTTGTTGCTGTCCATGGAGGGCATGTCTCTGTGAGTACCCCTCTGGAGTAACACAGGAACAAGCCAAGGTTTAGGACAACCTTGTCTGTGTCCACAACTGCAGATGGGCATCAGCTTCCTCAAACTAACACCAAACTCTTCCAGAAGAAGATGAGCTTCACACCCCCAAATGGAGCTCAGCTTGTTGACACAGGTAACTGTACAGATCCTTGTGTGTGCACCTCTCCTACTAAGGGCACAGAAGCATCAATATCCTCCCTGTCCCCTTTGTAGCTGTGCAGGATATCCCAACAAATACTGGAGCTGAGGAAAAGCCCAGGAAAACAGCAATGGATCCAGGCAGGAATGTGGTAAAGCAGACATAAGGACTAGGGGATGTCATGCCAGGAGAGGCTAAATGAAGATGCAACATCTAAAGATGAAGTACTTAAAACCATCTAAACTGATTATTGGACAGCATAACACTGTCACATCAGAAGTATTAAAACCATTCACAACAGGGTGGTGTGGGATCACTCAGCATGTGCAGCAACCAAACCCAACATGCTCCCTCTCCCTGCAATCCAAGCACCTCCAACACCTTCCCCAACCAATTTCTGTGCCACCATACAAATCCTGGGCAGGAGTTTGTCACCTTGACATCTGCCCTTGGGTGAACAGCCTTCCAGACTTCTCCATGACAAAATTTTTTTAACTTTGTCCAGTAGCCTTAAAGCCTTCTGTGCATGATGCAGTTTGTGGTGGGCTGTGCCTGTGGTGGCTTTTGCAGCAAATCCTCCAGAGGATGGCTTGGCTGGGGATTCCAGCTTCCAACCCTCAGCTGGAAAGGAGGGGCTTCCAGTTATCTCTAGCAGTTTGCACTTCTCAGCTGTAAACCTTATCTTGACAGAAATCTAAGGAAGATCCCACTGATATTTGTACTCTCCATGGGAACATAGAATGAAATTCTCAGTTATGGGAAGAGAAAAAGTATTTGTGCTTCTGTCAGAGGACTTCCATATTTAAATGACCTCAGTGAGCACCGAACACCAGCCTGTATATTAGGTAACAGTGTCTGGCAGGGAGGCAGCACTATCTGGAGCCTATGCAGGTCTGAAAGTCTGCCTGAGTTTAGGCATAAGGAAATACAAAAAAGTATATTAAAACAGTAGATGGAAATATAGCACTCTGCAGTAAAAAAAAACCAAAAGGGAGTGATTATGAACAGGAATCTTGGCTCTATTGACTCCTTTTTTTTTTTTTTTTAAATAAAACAGAAAACAGCATCATGTTCTCAGGGACATGCTGGCAAACAGCAGGGACAGAGTCTGAGAGAATCTGTATTTCATACTTTTAACTTATTATGGCTTTTGCATGATTTCAGTATTTTTATTGGTTCTTAAAACATACACAATATAAACACATGAACCAGCCAGAAGTACAGCACATGCAGGGCAACTGTCCAGCTGTGCCAGCCTGCAGCTGGGAAGGAGCTGAGGTGTTGGGGACCACCCTTGCCTGTGGAATGATCCCAATCCTGAAAGGGCTCCCTGTTGGGTACAGGAGCCTGTGGCAAAGAGTGGCTTTATTTGGGGCAGGACTACAGGCTTATTCTGCACATTTATGGTGCTGCATTAAAGTATTAAGCCAATGTTTCCACTTGCTAGTCAAGTCAGTATTCAAATCCCAACCTCAGCCCAAAAATAACATAAATCCATTTCTTCTGCTGCTTCCATCCCCTCACACCCTTCTCCCTGCCCTCCTTTTAGCCTGCCACAACGTCACTAAGAGGAAAATCAACGTTTCACCATGGAGTATCCACCCAGGCTTGGCAGTACCTGCCGGCCCTGCTGCTTCCCACTCAGCCTGGGCTGGGATTTCAGAGCTGCCTTTAAACTTAGGCTTCTTATTCCTTTGCCACAGATGTGTGGGATTGGAGCTGGTGTGTTCCCCAGCTGCATGAGGGGTAAGACACCTGCTGCAGGGGAGCACGTGCATCCCACTGAGCTGGGCTATCCCTCTGCTGAGGGAGCCTTGCAAGCCCTTGCTGCTGATACCTCTGATCCAAGACAACAATCACAATGAACAGACAATGTCATCAACCTGATGAACTTCACATTTCAAGCAGAAAGGTCTGACTTGCAGAGAAACCCACTGGGGCACTGGGCAGAGCCATCCTCTACCTGACACTACCTTGATCCCTCTTATCTCAGAGCCAGAATCAAACTTTTTCTTTCTACAAAGGTCAGACCTCCAAGTGAACCAGACATGCCCAGGATATTCACTGAGGATTCAGGAGTCATATCCTGCTGATTTCTTCTGGTTGTTTTCTATATTTAATGGGGAAATCTTAGAAGGGAAGCAAGCGACCATCAGAGAAGGCACAAGGTGGCCAATTCCCAGCTCCCAGGCCAAGCCAGCTGTGGCAACCAAACTCAACCCCTCTCAGTCCTCTGGGCCTCCTACCCATTACCCTGTGGGGTCCATCTTACAGATGTGGGAGGGAGGCACCATTTCTCAAAGACTGTGGCAGATCAGATTCACACTCTCCCATGTGAATCCTAATTGAAAGACCAAACCTTCTTCTGGACATAGTTTTTCATGAAAACAACACACTTTACCATAATCTTTATGACAAATTACATCTCAGGTGATCTCCTGCCCTAAGCAGTGTCCTGGTTCACACACTCATCACTACAGGGAACCCACGGGTCACCAAGGGCTGGTTTCGCAGACTCACTCGGACACCTGGGATGCCGGGAGATCCAGGAGGTCCTTCTTTTCCCTTCAGTCCTTCATTGCCTTTTTCTCCTTTCTCTCCTTCTAGGCCTTGCTCTCCTTTGTCTCCCTGTGGAAGAGAGGAAGGTGGGAGGTTTCCATACACAGTACATGGGTCACTGTACGAGGCTCTTGCAAGGGAAAACCCCACCACATAATTAGTATTTCAGGAGTGTGAGAGGAAGAAAGCCTGCAAGAAAAAGGATGAATGAGGATGAGTCATAATATACTTGACATTTAAAAAAGGAGCAAATCTAGGTTTCCTTTCTTTAAAATCTCTTGGCTAAAGGAGAAAGAACTCCTCCATTACACAGAGTAACCTGAACGCCTTTGCTTCTCCTGCAGGAAGGCCCGAACCTCCCACGTGTATGAGGCAGGCAGACAAGAGCTGAAAGTCTCCCTTGCCTCATCCATAAGACCTGAGCTTGGGATGCTGAAAGGCTTTTAATGGGATGGGTTTGTCTGGAGCAGCTGCTCAGCTCTTGGTGCCAAATAGGAATCAGCCCAGGGCTCCAATAAACACTCTGAAACAGTGTCACTGTGCCCTGTAAAGGATCTACGCCCTGAGCAGTGGGTATTCTGTCAAATCACTGCTCTGACAATTACAGAGTCATAGAATCAAAGAATCATTTGGGTTGGAAAAGATGTTTAATATGAATTAATCCAAACATCAACCCAGCACAGCCAAGCCCACCACTAAACCATGTCCCCAAGTGCCACTTCTAGGGATAGAAATTCCACTACTTCCTGTTCTAATGCCTGGCCACCCTTTCAGTGAAGAAATCTTTCTCAAAATCCACTTAAAGCTACCCTGGTGAAACCAGTCATTGAAATTAATGAAAAAATCTGGCAGATAATAAATTTTCAGTATTTGGCAAGATCAACCAACTGGAATGTGGAGCAGAAATAAAACACAGAAGTGTAAGAAGTAAATTTGGAGCTGCTTTTCTTTTATCAAGATAAATAAAATATTGTAAATATTTTGTAATATTCAGTACTACCACTCAATTATATGGAGACAATAAAAAGGCCAGTTTTATACTGACAGCAGCATGTGCAGCCAAGCAGCCTTGAACAGAACCATTTTCCTCTTGCACCTGTGTTGGGAGAGCTCAGCAAGCTCCCATCTGGTTAAAGAGCAGACACATCTGGTTAAGTGTCCAGAGACACACTTGGGGTGGAAAGAGCTGGTTTGGTTCAAGAGCTCCTGGGCACAGCTAGCAGTGCAAGAGAATACAGAAGCCTTGACTGTCCTTAAGGAAGAGATTTTTGGTCCAACATTCAGAGATAGAAGCAGAAGTAGAAACACATGGCAAATAATTTAACTAGAAAGAAGCATTAAAGTGCATTGTTGTGGGATGGGCTGATCTTTCTTTCCATGGAACAAAACTGTTGGCCTGTTTGGAAAGGCTGGCTGTGCAGAGACATGAATCAGAGCCCTGTTCCAAAGGCAAGGTAGCAAACTCACAGCAGTGAGATACAGAGTGAACCCTGAGCTAGATCCTGGGGCTCTGCCAAGGGAAAGGGATCTGGTTTCTTTACTCTCTAATATTGTTTTGGTCAGTGGTGCAGGGGAGAGTGATGGACAATTCTTGATTTCCCCTGCCAGGCCCAGGAATTCTTGATTAGTTGGAAATTTGATCTGTAAAGGCTCAAATAAAACAGACAAATTGTTGGAAACCAGATTTTGAAGAACTTGACCTTTCTGGAGATCTGATCAGATGCCAAAAACGTGGGTAGAGGAGTGAAACAGGAGGGGTTTGTTATGTGTGCCTGCAGAAAAACAGTCCTTAGAGAGTGCAGGGCAGAGGCTTATTCCACAGAGGACCCAATAATCCCTTTGGCCTCATCCCAGCTCTGGGAATCACAGGGACCTGAGTGCACAGAAATGTGTGTGAGAGCTGGAACTCCACGAGAGTGAGATTTACCTTGATCCCATCTGGCCCAAGCTGCCCGCTGTCCCCTTCCAGCCCAGATTCTCCCTGTGGGCAGAAGCAAACACCATAAGGATGTGCCTAAATGTGCTTTTCCCTGAGCTTTCTGCAGCTGACCCACAGTGGCAGCCAGGCTGCAGTGATGGGAGCCCAGTCCTCTAACACATGTCCTATCTCACACCCTAATGCTGAACAAGCTCTTCCTGGAGCAGGAGCAGGAATTCAGCCTCTTGCTCTATTGTGAGCCACAGTTTCTCCTCCATGGACTCTCTGCTGGCCTGTGCCCTCCTTCCCTGTGTGAAAAGGAGCTCAGTCTGAATTCATTTAACCTGGGGCTTCCTCATCCTGCTCCAACAACTGACCTCAGTCCTGGGAAGGGACACAGCCCCTGCCAGCCTCAATCCATGCATTCATGCCCCCTGCCCCCTCCCATGCACAGTGTAGCCAGTGTTTCCCTGCTAAAAGCTGCCTTCTGCTCCAGCATCCCCTGCACAGACACAGCCTCTGGCAAACAGGAGGGGTCTGTTCCCACAGCTCTTCCCACACTGCCTCTTTCACACTCGGTGTCACAGTGGCATCTGAGAGGCTCGGAGAGGCTGCTGAGCCCAGGCTGGTGGGCTCTGTGGGGAAGGTACTTCCACCACCCACAGAAGGAATGGGGGTCAGGAGGGTTATGGGATGCAGAGAACAGCCTGTCCAGGCTGTGGGAGAGCAGGGACAGGACCTCTGGGGAACTGATGAGGCACAGAAGCCCCATCAGAAGGTGGCCATACTCACTCTTTGGCCAATGAGACCTTGCTCTCCGGGGATTCCTAACTGGCCAGGATCACCCTATAAAGAAGGAAGCACACACAAGGAGACAAGCTGTTTACTGGCAGTGAGTGAACATGAAGCACTTCCCATTGCTGTTGTTAAATTTTCACTTTTTCTTTCCTTCTCCCACACAAACACCTTCAGCTGAGTTTTCAAAGGGGGTTCAAAGGCCCAGCATAGGGACAGTGCATAGGGACAGCAGAGAAGGACACGTCTCACAGGCTCTGTTGCAATGACGCTTGACAGGACAGGGGTCACAGAGGGGTCTGAGCTGCCTGAAGGTGCAGATCCAGAAGGCATTCTCTGCCATGGTCCTTCACAGGCAAGCAGCAGTGCAATGGGTGCAATGTGGTGTGGTGGCAGACATGACCAGTGTGAGGGAGAAAAAAACCAACAGCTCTTTTAGTCCCAGTTCCAGAAGAATCTGAATCTTTGATAGCAGTAAAATGAATGAACAGAAGGCAGTGGAGCTGGCAAACAAATGCATCTTGCTGATAGAGCACTGGGGGTAGGATGGCCACAGGGCAGCTCTCTCCCACGTGTGTCCATCCAAGCTGCTTTGCATGGAAGAGACCTCAGGAAATGCAGAGGATTCAAGGGAAAAAGGTTTGAGATATCCATAAACCTCATCCCACAGCAAACTGCTCTGCATGCAATGACTGCTCACACCAGTCTTGGTCCAGGTCCTACCAGCCTGGAGAAAGAGCAGGATGGGACTCTCACTCCACAATTTCCCAGCAAGGACAGCAGGTAAAGGGGTCTGTGCAAATCATCATGTCCTGCTCCAAGGAGGGCAGCCAGGACCACTGGAGCTGAAACACTCGTGCAGTATCAGGATGCCAAAGACACAGTAGCTCCAGTGAAGTGTCAGAAGATTTGCCAAGGAAAACATGGCAAAGGATGGGGTGGGGGGGGAGTGAAGAGCAGCACAGAGGAAATGGTATTTAATCCCCACATAGAGTTTGTTCAAAAGCTCTGCTCATGGGGGCAGACCTTCAGACCAAGAGGGTTAGGATTAAATAACAACCCCCCCCTCCCACCCAGCATTGGGATTTTATTCAAACAAAGAGATGGCTTTTATATGGACAAGAAGGTGCATTCATGGTCTGGAGCAGGGCACCCTTCCCACTTAACCATCAGAGGAGTTCACTCCCCAGAGAGTTGAGGCTTGGAAACTATGTCAGGACCTTGTCTGAGGGTATTTTTAAGTCTGAGACCTTCCTAAGACTTCTGGTTTTGAATTAGAAGCTGCCTGGATCTCTGGGTCTGAGGGACTCCCTTCTCCATTGAGATTTTGGATCTGCAAAGAGTTGAGCTTCATTTCCAAGGCCCTTCACAGTTCTTGAGGCACAAGATCCCTGGGAATGGGGTTTCTTCCCAGCACTGATAGCCTCCCCCTCAGGACGAGGCTCAGGAATTTGTAAAAATGGCTAAAATTAACCCAGTTTTAGGTTTTTTAAACTTTATCTTTTGTTGAATGCAGCACTGGCTGCTGGAGGGTAAACCTGCAATGTCACTCAGACCTGCAAAAACACAAGTTACAATTTATGTGCCCAGTCTGACAGAGAAATTGCACTCAGGGTTTTTCTTACCTTCATTCCAGGTTCACCTGCAAGACCAGGTTGTCCCATTGAGCCTGGCGGTCCCTGGAAAAAAAAAAACAAACAAACAAGAAGATAATGAAAAAACCTATTGTAACCAAGCAGAAAGCAAGATCAAAGACATAACTCCTTTAGCAGAGCCTCCTGGGACAGCCAAGCCCTGGTTCAATGCAATTACCTCCCTGGAGCTGGCTCGGGGTCCAGAATCAAAGAGGCCCCTCGTGCCTGGATTCTGGGAGGGCTCTGATCAACTCTCACGCCTCCCATCTTCCCAGCCTCCTCTGCCAAGCACCTTTCTCTACCTCCTTCCAATCCCTCTGCTTTCTAAGGTTAGTAACCCCACCAGGGAGCAGCACTGGAACCAGCTGGGATAGAAGGGAAGAGGTCCAGAATTAGACTGGAAGCTCTTCACAAGGGTCCAGCAGGCTGGGCTGGTACAGCAGGTAACAGAAACGCTTGGCTTTGTTCTTGCTCTTGCTCCCTGCAGCCCCACTTCTCCATTCCCACTGGTATGAGCCTTCCTGTGCACCACCAGGCTCCTTTTGATGAGGGCCAAGCTGCCCCACAGCTGAGCCATTGCCATTCCCAGAGGGGCAGGTGCACGATGGTGCTGCCAGCTAAAGTGAGCTGAGGGCAGCAAGGTGACACTGAGCCCTCCAGCACAAATTTTGGCTAGATTAGCCTTGACATCCATCAGCCAGCTGTCTTTGGCTGTACAGGGCTAGCAAACATCCAAAGGCTAATGTCTGGGCTCAGACCAGAAATCCACAGCCCAGGCTGGACTGGCTGAGAGAAAGTTTCTTGCTCTTGTGTGAGCACAGACTCTGGTACAGGGGTTTGGCATCCTTCAGAGAGCCAAAAATGAGTGCTTGACCTGGAAAAAGATAGGAATTAAGATAGAAAGATGGAAGATGTGAGAATGACCTTGCAAACTGTTCTCACTCAGTCCAGCTCCATGTGCAGTCCCTGATAGTGGGGTCACAGTCATTTACTATCTTTAGTACTGAGATCTGTTGGGAGCTTTAATCTTTGTACATTTGCTCCTACCTCTGGGAAGCATGGGGAATGAGAGTCTGTAAAACAAGCCCAAAGATGGGACAGTAAATCTTCTCTTTGAAGGATTTGAGTGGTTTATTTACTTATGATATTTGCATTCCAGACAACAATCTCCCTTCTCTTTACAGTTGGGAATAAAGGAAAAAAGAGCACATAGTCAAGGGAGCTACCCAGGGAATAAAGCCAGTTCCTGGCTTGCTGAAATGGATTCAAGCAGAGGAGGGAGCAGGGTGTGTGTTGGGTTTGTGAACAAACGGTCAAGTCACGCAATGAGAAAATTCAAGCTCCAATGAAAGCAAAAATCCTGCTTTGGTTTCTCCAGAGGTGCCAGTGCAGAGGAAGGCTCCTGGAGGAGTTACAGATTTGAATGAAGGTCTGTACTTTCTTGGTTGGCAGCATCCAGAGTGGCTCAGTAGCAGCTTTCCAGCTCCCCAGTGTGGTTTACCATGCTGAGAGCTTGCTCCATCCGCTCCAGCAGCCATGAGAATGGAAACTTTCATGACTCACACACTTTGCCTAGATTGCATTCAAAGCCACCTTCATGTCTGTGTTACAGCTCAGGACCTACAGAATGGAGCTGTGCAAGGGGAACTGGCACACGTGATAGGAAGAGCCAACACTGTATTATTTTAAGAGGAGTGAAATAAAGCCAAAAGTGCAGAGGAGTTGGGGGAAACCATGGAGGCATCCCCTGCACTCCATTGGGGCACTATTTGGCAGCTGCTGCTTGGTTTTGGTGTGTTTGTGCCACTGCTTCATGGCAACCACAGCCCAGCAGCACTGTCAGCAGCAAAGGCGTCTCTGAGCTTCCTGCACTGGCTGCAGCAGCCTCTGCTGGGGCTGCCATGGCCATCTGGGTGGGCTGGCAAACCTGTGTCGTGTCAGCAACAGCACCAGGGAGAGGGAAAGACTAGTCCTCAGTCTGAATTGTTCCTGTATTGGGTCACTGACTCTGCACATGGGTGCACAATGCTGGTCCCTGGCATGGTCACCTCTGAAATGGATCTTCTGTTGAGAAGATGAGTCTGCACTTCCACCAGCTGGGTGTCTGTGGCCTGTGATGAAAAAGGTGCTCAAATTTCTGATTTTCACTGTTTGTTTTGGAAGCTGACTTTCAGACTTAAGGGAAATCCTTCCTGCTCGTTCCACACTTGCAGGTGTGGAAGGATGTTCCCCTGCACATCTACTCCTCCCTCAGTCCTGCCACTCCTGATGGAAGGGGAAAACAAACAGGGACAAAGATCAGACCTACCTTATGCCCCATTTCTCCCAAAGGCCCAGGTGGCCCCTGTGGTCCTTGGGGACCCTGCAAAATAGAGACACAAGGCTCTTTTCATTCAGCTGCTTTCATTTCTGAAGGACCATCACTTCCACAGCCTGTAAGATAGAACACCAGCTCCCTCCCACATCTCAGAGTTCTCACTGTGGAAGATCTGGCCAGTGGGATGGAGAGGCCAGCAGTGGGTGTGCTGAAGCACCTTAACAGGCAAAGAGCTCAGAAGACCCTTCACCCTCCTGACTCCCATTTAAAACAACTGCAGTAAGTAATCTGAAAGTGTCTGGTTTACCCTCTCCCTTCACAGACCAGCACTGCTGGCCCTCCTTGAGGTCTGTGTCTTTCCCCAGTGATTCCCCCAAAGCTGTTGGCTCAGTTCTGACACCATCAGCCTCCCTCCCTCTCCCCCTTCCACTTTACCTACACTCCAGCTCCTCCTGTCCCACACCCAACCTTGTCCTTTTCTACCTTCCCTTCCAAAATCCACCCCAGGCTGTATCCTGCACTCCCCCTGGTAGATCCATGGCTCCCTTTTGCTTTCCAGAGATCTGACCTTGTCTTTCCTTATGGCTCCTAGGACTCTAGCCAAGTCTTTCACATCTCTGACCATGCTGGAACTGGCAAGGATAGAGAAGCTGGGAATGGGATAAGCAGTGGGGAAGAGACAGACAAAGAAATAATGTGTCTGTGTGCAAGGTAAGACAGATGGACAGAGAGTGATAAGACACTTGCCGGGTTGCCTGGAGGCCCTTTTGCTCCTGGAGGTCCAGAAGATCCTTGGACACCCTAGAAAAATTAAAAACACCAGGGTCAGCCCCAACCCAGCAGCAATCCTTCACATCTCTTGGCAGAAATGTGCACCTCAAAAATGCTCCAGTGACAGGAGAGGAGAGGTGGCCTTGCAAGTGTGAGATAGGGTCCAGATTCTTCCTCCTGGACCAGGACTCAAAACTTAAGGACATGAGGTTATGAAAGGAAGTAGAAGGGACGGACACTTACTGGGAAGCCACGTGCTCCACTCTCCCCAGTCTCGCCCATCTTGCCCTGTGAACACACAGTTACAGCAATTATCAGCTGGGGATGTCACACCTGTGGTGCTTTGGCCTGGAGGGCACTGAGGACATGTGGGTGTCCCCAGGGTTGGCAGCTCTGGCTCTCACAGAGGACATACCTGCAGCCCATCTGGGCCCACCCTGCCTGGCTCCCCTGTTCGGCCCTGCAAAACAAAAAGACAAAGACATCAGCAGGAGCACAAGCTGTTGGGGATGCTTTTCTGCCCTAGCCCATCTGCTCTTCTATTTTTGGGCATCAAATTTCCCTTCCAGCTTCTTGTAGCTTTTGAGAGGCCAAACACCTGGGATCATGCCCCAAGGAACATCCCAACCAGCTGTGAGTGTGGGCAAGGACCCTGATGCCAATGCTGGATAGATTTTACTCTGGTTGCAAGACAGACTCTTCCCTGCTGGTGGGTCCTCATGGAGCAATTGAGCATCCCCTGTTCCAGGAGGAGGATGTGACTTTGATCCTGCCCAGAGCATTTCACAACACAGCTGAGAACAGCCTTGGCCCTCACCTTGACACCTTGCAACCCTGGCTCGCCTACTGGTCCATCAGGCCCTCTGGCACCCTGGAGGGAGGCAAAAGAGAGGCAAAAATAAGAGCACAGAGGATATGGCTCACTGGAAAATCCAGCTGTCACTTTAGCCTTGGCCACCAGGACAGTCCATGAGATCAATCCTGGCTAAGCCAATTTATACCTGCTTGGGTTGAGCACAGCAGCTCAGAGCCCAGGACTAAAAAGATTCTTTTTGTGTTTTGTTACTTCATTTCTCACTGTTCCCAGCACACAGCGCTTTTTATTCCTGCTAAACCAACTACCAACCACAAACCCAAGCCAGAGGAGAAAAGCAGGCCAGGAACAACCTTATTTTCAGACAATGGATTCATGACAACCATTTTGCAATGCACAGACAAACTTGCAGTTCCAGCCTTATTAACAGCAAACCTCTTTCTTCCTAGAAACCTTGCTTTTCCAACACCTTTGCCCTTAACCCTCAGCACACCACACTGTCTCATGGTCACAATCAGGGCAATAAAGCTCCAAAACACAGAGGTGCACAAGCCCCCAGTGTACAGTACCTCCTTATTGTCTTGGGCCCCAAATCCCTCTCAAAGAGAAGAGTATGTTTGCTGGCAACTGAACTCCAAGGCCTCAGCTACAGCTATGTGATATTTTAAAGATCTGGCTGCTGTTAAGGACCAGACATGTGCTCCTGCATATGGAGGTGGGGAGGGGCTGGTGCCATGTCTGGCATCTGCTCCCAGGTGTGTGAGCGTGTGGTGGGCACAGGGACTTCGGGAGGTGTGTGGGACACACACCCTGCTGCAAATGAGCAGGTGTGAGTAGCTAAAATGGAGCAGTTCCTGGTACAGCTTGGGCATCACTGACGAAGGGGCATCCTTGTTCTTTCAGAGGATTCCAAGTGAGGAGAACCCTGGGGAGAGGGTAAGGATATGGTCATAGAATCACAGAAAAAATGGTTTGGGTTGAAAGGGACCTTACAGACCATCTATCTTTCAAGCTCCTTTCAGGGAAGCTGAACACACAACCCTCTGCACCATTTGACCCCCAGAGACCAGTGCATCACATTGACAGGGAATAAAGACCCACAGTGAAAAAAAGAAAAGATTTTAAAAAGGGCATATCAAGAGACCATTAACAGACATCATGTTGGTAATCAGTTCATGAGCTCAGTTGGGACTCTTAGGCACTACTGCAAAATAAATAATAAATAAAAACAAAGAGCAGTGCTAGAATGTAGTGCTAAGAGGAATTCTGAGACCTGGCCAATGCAGAAAGGGAAAACAGGAGCCAACGTGCTTAATCGGGATGCAAACCTGGTGCCAAAAGTAATAACGGGGCTAGGGAGCCAGTGTGTTAGAAAAGCAACTCCAGGATGACAGGCAAAGAGAGAGACTCACAAAGAAAGGCAGTGTACAGCAGAAATGTATAGGAACCCCAGCCAAATTATTACAGCAGACAAACACTGTCAATATAAAATAATGCAAAAACTCCTACTGTGCTTGGCAAAGCCCTGTGCTGCTGAGAGGAGCAGGGATTGAATAAGCAAGAGCAGCCTGTATTGCACTGTTAGTATGGCACAGCTCTGAATAATGGTCAGCCTGGCCTCCAGGACAGACAGACAGAGGGCTGTGCCCCAGATGTGATCCCCACAACCAAAGGGGTGTTTTCACAGCTGGGGCTGTGCTGCACAAATGTCACAGCACCTCTCACCATCCCAACACCCCAAGTGATGTGGCTCATGCTGGCCCCTAGATCAGAGAGCAGTAAAGACCCAAAGTTCTATTAATCCATGTCCCTGTAAACGTCAAAGCACAATGACAAAGACCAGAAAGTCATTTAAAAGCAGGACTACTGACAGCTTGAGTCAGGCAGCCCTGTTAGCTGGGGTGGTGGAAGAGCAGGGCCTGGAGGCATCCTGGAGGCTGCCTGGGGTTACTGGGACACCCAGCAAATACCCAGCCTTGCACTGGGAAGGGAGGTGTCAGCATGGTGCTGGCACTCTGGGAAAGCACCCTTGACAACCAAATGCTCATCCTCCCTGGAAAACAAACTGTTCCCCTTCTCTCTGAGCAGTCACTTGGATACTCTGTGCAATTACAACTTTACCATCTGAGATGATGTGGTGACCTGCTAGTGAAGCAGGGGAAGGATGTGCAGAGGGCAAGGACTCTGTAGCTCAGAAGCCAGTGGGACATGGAAATGACAGTGATGATCTGGGTTAGAGTTGGGAAGGAAACTGGAATGAATCTGGCCCCTCCAGATCCATCTTCTGTAGCCTGTCCTTGCCAGTGCTGGGGCTGCCCTGAGCCAGGTGGAGGCTGTCAGGTGCCCTCAGTGATGGCTGTGGCTGGCTAGGGAAGTGTTTACAGTATCCTCATCTCTTCCAGCAGAGCCCTGTCACCAGCATGGCCAGATCTGCCAGGGCAATCTCACTTCACAGCAGTCACCTGCCTAATCCCATCACAACACATCTCATTGGCATCTGACCCAAAGGAGAAAGTGACCCTCTACTCTCAAATACATGTGGCAACTTCATCTTCTCCAGACTCCTGGGCTGAAACCTGGGATAAAGGCTTCCCCTAATTCACCCTGACAGGAAAAGCTACATTTAGTCAATTAGTTAAATCTTTAAAACACTCTTTTACTGAGAATGCTGGTTAGAGATGAGTGAGTGAGGTCCTGGCAGCTCTCCAGGGAGCATCCCAATGCCAAGAGCCTCAAGGCACAGCATGGTGCCTTCCTCCTGCAGACCTGGCAGCTTGGCCTGGCAAGCAGGGCTGAGCACAGTGCCTGGGCTCCCCATGCACCCTCAGTGCCCCTCAGTCAGTGGGGCCCAAGACAGCCTTTCTCTGAGCTGAGCAACACCAAACAGTGCTATCAGAAACCCCAGGCCAGACAAGGGGTTATGACAGCAGCCAGATGTGAGCAGCTCACAAATGCAGGGGAACTCAGCTCCAGGCTTTGCCAGTCCAGGTGAGGCAATAGGGAAATATCCTGCATCTAAAGTAGACAACAGTTCTGCAGAACTGTGTACTCCACAAGGTGTTTCTGCAGAGCAGTGCTGCATTTCCTCCTGATAAACACCTACTCAGAGCTCAGACAGTGACCAGCCTCTGAACAGCAGCATGAAGGAACAGTCAGTAGCTCCTTTCCAGAAATCCAGAGCTCCTTCCTTATCCAGTTATCCAAATATTGATATTTTGCTATCACAGTCTGGCCAAACAAAAAAGCAAGCAGATGTTTCTAGTGAATCCAAAGGGAGACATCCCTGGCCATGGATCTGGAACAAACTTTTTCTCAAACACTTCTAAGGCTTTCTCAGTCAACTAGAAAGATCCCTGGAAGCAGAACAATACCCACCACTTCTCCATGAACAACAACTCAGCTGGGCTTGGAAAGGCAAATATTTTCAGGTTTGCTTAGATAACACCACTTTACAAATCCCTGGCATTTACAAATTCCTGCAGTTGGTGATGCTGGAAAGCATTGGGTCCATGTGGCAGAGGCAGCAATTCCTTCCCTCTGGCATGGAGCAGCAAAGGGCCTGAGGTGTAGGTGTGCTCCCCCTTATCTTGGGTTTGCAGGCTTCACCTGGGCAGCAGCTGATGCAGGAGCTGGATGAATTAATGGCACAGTGGAAAAGAGAAATGTGCTTTGGGATTTGAAAAGCTCCTCTGCATCCAGAGGAGCCAGAACCCAGCAGTGAGAGGATAAAAGTTTAGAAATATTGACAGGCACCTTGGCCAGGAGAACAGGAGGGTGAGGTAAGGCACTTAACAGCAGCATTTCAGGTGCAGCTTTATGATGTGAGTTACAAAATCATGGCTCTGGTGCATACTCAGCCCTTCACAGAGATTCCCAGTCTTTTTGATGACATTATCTTTAGGAGAGCATGCTGGAGACCACACATTTTCCTGCTGTGAGGAGCTGATTAGCAGAAACATGCTTTAGGATTTAAGTGACATAGGGTGAGGGGCTTGCTGGACCAGCTGCCTCCAAATTTAAACCTTGATTTGGTTAAATAATGAGGTTTAAGCATGTACATAGCTGTCACTAGCTGGATGTTAAGCACATGTTCAAGTGCTACACTGAGTGCAGATGAAGCCTGGGCTCACATGTCCAAATTTCTTCTCCTTAGGGAAGAGGAGAAGGGAAACAACATTTGAGGAAGATTGTTCAGTATCAGTTTGGTGGAATAAACAAAGACTTGTGAAGGAACAATTGTTCTGTCAGGACTAAAAAGAAGGTTACAATTTAAAAAAATATTTTCTTTTAAAAATATACATATCTTGACAATATAAAAGCTATCACAACATAAATGGGGACCTCAAAAAGTCTCCATTGTTCTTTAGAATCAAAACCATATTTGCTATTTACGTTTCCTTCAAAAGCAAAATTACTTTAATGAAGCATCCACAAACAGAGCTCACAGAATACAAAAACATCTGCAAGGGGCTGCAATCATGTTTCCACTCTGAATTGAATTATATCCCTTCTTCAAGCTAGGACAGAGAGAGGGTAATGTCTGAAATGACAACTGGGGGATCATTTCCCCATCCTGAGTAAAGCAAGAGCCAGAATCACAGGAGCAAGTCAGCAAACAAGATCCTGTGTGCCTGGGATATCTTCTGAGAGTATGAAGAGAAGGAAAAAGTGAATGAGAGAGATTCAAACCAGAAATCCACCAGGCAGGAGATCTGTTTGTTCTTACCATACTGACTTCCCCACATCATATCCACTGAAATATGTAGAATTTCAGAGCAAAGCCCAGGTTCCTCCTTTCTGCTGGGAATCTTACAAAGTGTATCTCTCTGCCTCACAAATTCTGTATGGATTATATCACTGTAGTGCTCAAACAACACCGGATCTCCACCACAGCCCAGCCCAGCAGTGGGAGGTGAGAGCAGGAGCACTAGCAGCAGATCCAGAGGCTCAGTCCTTGCTGCTAGAGCTTTAGGCAGAGTTTTACCCCTCTCCAATACTGGTGTCCTTAGGGTAAGATTAATTCCTTAATGCTCCCGTTTCCCCAGGCAGTGCCTTCTTTCTGCCTCAATCCTGAAGTGACTTTTTGCAGGGCACTGCAGCCTGTCAGGATACAGCCACTGCTGCCCTCTTGGTTTGCAGGGCTGGGATGCACTTGGAAGTCTGGCTTCCTCAGTGGAGGAATGTCCAGAGGGAGTGACTGGCACAGGATCTGCTGGACTGAACATCTGGAAAGGAAATGTAAACCTGGACCATGAAGCTGAAGGTCTCTACTATATGATATGTCATTTTGAGGATGGGCAGTGCTGGTGGCAGCTGAAGTTCCACAGGATTTGTCTGGAGGGTTTGATACCCTCTCTCTGAACCCAGCTACAGCCAAAGGCAGGCCCCTGATGTTCCAGGCAACCTCCTTTCTTGGGATCTAAATCCAGCTTTCCTTGTGGGCTGAGGACTTGAGGCCAGTATGGAGGTAAGAAGCTGAAGAATGCTTATGTGACAGTCCCAGAGCCAGACAGTGTAGCTGCCTGTGGATGCCTGCAGGGATGGGGATGGATCCCTGGCTGGCAGCCAGGAGGAGGCAGTTCCAGGACTCCTCCTCTGTCACTGCAAACATTAAAGGCACTGGCAAAAGCACCTGATCCCCTCAGAGGACCCACCTCTCCAAGAACCCTCACATTCACAGCCTGGATTCATCCAGAAGGTGTTTCCTGTTCAACCCTGTGCTGCAGTTCCACCTTGAGATATTTTCCACCATCCATTCAGAGACTGCCATGAAGGAACACCTCCAGTTTTTCATCCATCATGATCATGGATGTCCCACACAGCCCAGTTAATCCCTGCTGTGCAGCACAGAGGAACCTCACTCCCCAGGGGCCCCTGTGCAAGTGGACCTGGGGAGTGAACTCCGTGGGCCTTCCCACCAAGGAGCACAGAGGAATAGGAGCTGTTTTTCCCAGTCACAAGTTAAAGGATGAACTGTGATAAACATCTGCCAAGCTTGGATGTTACTGGCATCCTTCTAGATGGGATTTTAAAGTTTAGAGCAGTTCCAGGGTGCATAACTCTGTGGTTACAAAGCTTCCTAGCTGGTTATTCCATTTTCTTTTGCTGGTCCTAGCTATTTGAAGAGACCATTCACTCTGGCATAGGGAAACACACAATCCCTGGCTGTCCTGAATCCCCCAAGCAGAAGTTGCAGGAGAAGCAGAGAGTGGGAGTAGGTAAAATGTATTTACTCCAGTGTATGTCTTTGAAAATGAAACATGGAAACAGATTCTTGGAGGGAGAAGATATGTGGTTGTTGGGGCCTTCAGCAGAACCCCAGTATGCTCACTGTTAATACTTTGTAAAGCAGCTGGACAAGGAAAAACAATCCAAAGCAGGGATGCTCCTGCAATAAATATCCCGTTGGAGAAGAAAGATTGAAGATCTCATTGGGATGGGGCTGGATGTCACAGGCAGGAAACAAGCAGCTTTGGCAGGTCTAGAGGTCATTGTCCTGTCGGCTGCCACCCAAACAGAGCAGGGAGAGCCACACAAGAACTGACTGAGTGTCTGTGAGCTCGTTATTGATGGCAGCATGAACTCCCAGCACTGCCAGTGGTGCCAGGCAGTGCCTCACCCAGCACTAGGCTGGGGGCTGCTCTTGCTGGGCAGGGTGAGGAGTCACCTGTGCTTACATGGTGGTACTGTTGAGGTATGTACAGATAAAATCAGGGCTGGAAGAATCCTTAGAAAGGCACAGGACATGCTTATCATTTGATCTACTGACAATGCAAAGCACACCTTCCTCACATCCCTGTGGAGCCCTGCTGGGAGGTGTCAGTCCTGTGAGACTGGAAGGGAACACATGGGTAGAACAGCTCAGCTCCACTTCTGTCAGCCTTGTCTCTTGATTCTATGTCATGACATAACATTTCTTGCTTCGTGTGCCTCTGGTTATATCACAACACTTCATATCTCAGCTGCATAGCAACAAAGGCACCTTTTCTGGTTTTCTACCTCCATCCTTTCCCCCAGCCCATCTACACCCACAGACAACTAAATCATCATCCTCACCTGAAGCATCCATAAACTGTGTTGACACAGCAGGTAGTTGGAAAAGACAGGCTGGACCACTTCCATGATAACCTCTACTCTGGACACCTCTCTGCCCTTGCACATCCTTTGCATTCTCATCCCTGGTAGGATCTGTTTCAAGGGCCACACAGCCTTTATGTGCAGCAGAAACGTGGCTGTGGAAGTGCTGCCCAACTTCTGCTCATCTTCACACCCCCAGACTAAACCACCAGATTGTTTTTCCACTGTCTGGAACAGGAGAGGGATGAAAGCTCATGGAGAGTGCTTACCCTGCGGCCTTTCATCCCTCGGATCCCTGGCGCACCACGGGCTCCTGCTGGACCCTGGAAGGGGAAAAAGGAAACAAAATGAGGGTGCAGGAGGAGAAAGGCAGCAGCTTTAGTAAGACCCTACATTCCTATGTGATCTGCAGGGCCCTTGGATGCAGACCCTTGACCAGCAGATTGGTTCATTAAACTCTTGCTAAAAACATTGCCATGTTTACTTGTCTATAAATGGTCTTTTTTTAAAACTCATGGATTGTCTTCGTATTGTGAACATTTAGGCCAAAGATCCTGGCTGAGGTTTGTATGCTTAATGACCTGCAGCCTGTTATCTGTGTCAGTGGTGTGATGTGAAGAGATGCTGAACATCCAGAATCCCCTCTGAATGTATTAAAAGCAGCTGTTGCTCAGCATCTGTTAAAAAATAATAATATCCAGGATCTGGATTTTAGATGTTCAAATACAAAGACACATCATCTTGGGTATCCAAGTTTGATCTTTTCAGCCAAATACTGTAACTGTTGCTCTGTTAATGCTGCATAAGTATTGATACTGGCAGGTAGGTACTAATTTAATGTGGACTGTTGGTGTTGTGGATGATCCTGTTCATCTTATAATTACAGAAAGATTTCAGGTTTTCTTTTAACCTGGATTTGTACACACTTGATTCATTAATATGCATACAGGAAATGCAGAAGACAGCTTTTTTTCCCTGCTAAAACATTTATCAGAGTAAAAAAAAATTATATATATATTTATTTAACAGGACTTAGCTCTCTTCAGCTTTTAAACTTGATATTTAAAGTTAGTGCCTTTCTGCTGTCAGAAAAACAAAACCTCTAAATGACACATTCACTCCTTACTCTCTCAAACATTCCACATCAAATGTGGCTATTTATATATTAATAGCTTTTACCAACTGTCAGCCCTGCAAACTCCACCACAGATCAGAACAGAATTGCACTGTGATCTTCCTACTGCTCCTACCACTGCCATTTATGAAGATTTTGCTTTTGTATTGGAGATATCTTTGTGCATGGCATAGAAGTTCAGGATACAAATGCTGAGCTGTTCTCACTCAGGATGGAAAAGTCAGTTGACTGTAACTGCATTTGTGATTACAGTACATCTCAGTGTTGGTAGTGAGGACAGCAGTGGCTGACACAGGCAGTGGATGTGTCAGATGCCTGTTTTATAGAGATTTTTTTGTTAACCATGTACTGAAATGAAATTCTTAGTTGGTATTTGGAATCTTCTCTGGAACTCTCAGCCTATCCCAAATAGCTTATGAAAATGCAAGAACAGAAACGTTCATTGTAATGGCAAATGTTGAGGGAACAGCTAGATACCCTGCTGGAATTTCAAGGAACCATTCAGGAGAAGAAAAGTGACCTTCAATATTCTTATATACACACATTATTTTTAAACCTGTGTATTATTAAAAGATGCACCATAATGGTAAGAAGAGGAAAAAGGAATTCACAAGCCTCAGTAAACTGAAAGCAAGAGCAGAGTTTCCTACCATTGACTGTATCTTTGCTTCTCATTTCCAGTCATCCTTTGTTGAATTAATCAGCCATCACTGCTAAGGCTCATTCAAAGATTTTAACAGTTTAGGACAAACAACAACTGCATGCCTCAGGTCTGGCTTGAAAGGCAAATAAGGAATGTTTGGTGGAAAAACAGCTGGAGTTAATGAGTGGGGATTTGATATTAGGGGATTATTTGATTTACTGGCTCTGTGGGGAAGTTTGGCTTATTGAATTATGACTTTTTAAAATGCAGTTGTGGAGCAAACATTTGCTTGGATGAACTTGTTATTTGCCTGCAGGAGAAGAGGGAACTGAAGGCAGCAGAAGGACCTGGGGCTGGTCTCAGCTCTCAGAGCTTTGCCAAGAGGTTTTGGTATCTCCACCTGGATCTGATGCCTCAGCTCATAACTATTGCTATGCCCCAGTGAAGATAGACAAAATTTGGCCTCACTTGAAGGTACATTTAGTGGTGCATGGGATGGTGCTCAGGGCTGGAGCTCTCTGCCCACAGGGCCAGCACAGAAACTGCTTCAGCCAAGGGTGCTCACAGGCCCAGGGCAGGAGGGAGCCCAATGCTCCAGCTGTCCCCAAGTCTTGTAGCAGCTAACATGACAGGAAGCTGCTAAAAATGGGTCATCTACAGATATCCAGATGCTTCCTAGGCTTCTGTCAACAGCAGGTGCTGCCACGAGGGGCCACAGAGCAGCTCAGTGCTGGGGGCTGTGGTGGCATCGTGATGCTTTTATTGCAAGGACCTGGCTGGTGCCCTGTTGCTGCTCTCCAGGCAGAGATGGCTCACCTTGAGTGTGCTGCCTGACCTCAGATTTTCTCTTTTCCTCATCTCCACTGACTTACTCCTGCCCAGTCTGTGCCCAGGCAGCAGCTGCCTGCAGCCAGCGCACCCAGACCCTCCTCGAGCTCCTGGCAGCGGCAGAGTTGACCCCGATTTGGAGGCCACACCTTTGGCACTGCCCGAGCATTTCACTGCTGTGATCTTCCTCCCAATTACCAGCACTGTGGGAATTCACACACTGAGCAAAATCCATTCCCTGCATCCACCCAGGGCTGCCTTTTTGTTGGCTCCAGTGGCACTTGCGCTCCTGGGAGAGCCCGAGCTCCGTCTAAACAACGGCTGTGGGAAACTGGAGCCAGGCTAAAATCTGCCTCCACGGCCATTGCACGCTCCAGCCACAGCTGCAGCGTGCCAGAGGAGCCTGTCCCCATGGAGGGGCTGTCTGGGGGAGCTGCTCTGCTGCTCATCTCGTGCCAGCAGGGGCTTTGACCGTGCATCACGGTCATGCTGCATGACATGGTCACTGGGATAAATGACTGGGATAAATCACTGTGATATGTCACTGTATCAGATGGTGTGCTCACCACACTGCCATTCCCAGCCTAGAACACCTGGAACTAGGGAGCCTGTGTCCTGCTGAAAGATTGAGGCTGGATTGTGACTTTTGCATCCTTCCTTAGGGAAATGGGCTACAAAATTTCATATTAAGCTCTGTGCTTTTTTGTATCTCTTTCCATGTTGCTCCCACCCATGTCTCATCCCTTTCCCCATATCTCTTGTTCATAACAAACTCAAACAGACTGGAATACACTTGCTTGACTTAACCCATGAATGCGGTATTACAAGGTGATGATAGCCTTTACTTACTGTTGGTCCAGGGATCCCAGGAAAACCCACTCCTCCTGGCATCCCAGGGTGTCCCTAAAAGGGAAGGAAGAAGAACATGCCTGCTGTGAATGTCCACAATCTGCACAGCCCTTCTTCCTCCAAGTGGGAAGACAGGAAAAAAGGTGTTGTTGGCTGCTTGCAAGATCAGGCAGATCTGATATTTGTCAGGGTAAAATTGCTCAGGGGCAGAAGGAGATGGCCAGGCTGTCAACAGCCCAGCTCCAACCCAGCCAGTGATATCAGCAGCAAGATTTTCTGAACAGCCCAGAAGAGAATGGGCTGAATTAATATAAAAATATGTGATTGTGTCTTGTACTATGATAGACAGAAAACAAATGTCAGAGCAAGACAAATCCAGTTAAGGTGCCCACTGTTAAATTCCTAAATGGAGATCCCTGAATGGCAGAGCAAGGCACAGTGACTGTGCCCAAGCTCCCTGTATTTCCAGTTGCTCTGGGCAGCTTGGACAGGTCCTTGTTCCTGGGCATTGTCTGTTCTAGACCCAGGATGCTTGGGATCAGGCAAGCCTTCAGGTCCTGGTTGTCTCCACTTGGCACTGCAGGTCCTCAGCTGATGAAGCCACAGAACACACCTTGAAACCCATTGTGGCTCTGAAGGGGAAACTGCTGAACACAACTGCTGGGGAGAGGCTACACCTCAATATTCAGTCAGTCAAATGGCCATTCCCACCCCCACAGCCATGGGAAGAAATTGCAGATGTTGTCATGGAGCTAAAAGACCAGGAGAAGCTACACTCTTGGCTAGGACAGAGAGGTGGCTGCAAGAGCAAGAGAATGCAGACTTACTCCTTACCATCGCCCCCTTGACTCCTGGAGGGCCTGGGGGTCCCACTGAGCCACGGTCACCCTAGGAGAGAGACAGAGGCATAGGGAAGAGTGATCTAGAGCAATGAAACAACTAAAAAACCCTACAAATTCATGTCTATGCTATCAGTTTTCTACCAGAAATGATTCCAGAATCACTCTCTTTCCATCCATCTCATCAGAGTAGTGGAAGGATTGCAGGAATTAACTTACCCTCCATATCCCAAGAGATGGGACTTTACTCTTGCCATCAAAACCACCAAGGTATGAAGGAAACAGACACAACATCTTCAACTCCGAACAGCACTAGGACTAAACCCAAGGAAATCTCCAGCCCTTCCCACTCAAGGCAGGACATGTCTGTTCTGCAGTATCACAATCCCTACTTGTGCTGGCATTTTCAGAGCCATGGATTTGAAGTCTGTTGTCACAAGGCCCTGCTGAGAGCAGGGAATCAAGCTGGAAAAAACACATGCTGCCTGGTGCTTTCAGAGGAGACTGTGGGTGTTTTGGGGGAACTCCCTGTCCTGTGGCTCATACTGAGACCACAGTGCCAGCAATAATGACCTGGAGGTGTGATTTATGAGGGGCTCAGAGCTGGATGACTCCCCAGCCCACCCTAAAGACAGGATCCTTCTAAAACAAGCTATTAACAAACTTAATGTATCAAAACTTCACTTATTCATTGCAAAAGTCTTACTTATCCCCACATGCAGACCATCTCACTTCCCCTGAATACATCCTTGACCCAAAGGTAGGAGAAAAGATGGTTAAGCCCCCACAAGCACCACCACAACCTGCTGATGTGAGGGTGACATGAAGGTGTGGCTTTAGCAATGGGACATGGATAGCTCCTTTGGGAGATGGTGGCAATTCCCACACAACTGTCTGTGGTCTCCCTTTAGCCCCAGGGATGCACTGGGAATTAGGTCTGTTAGGTTTGTGTGCTCAGGGGGATGAGGAAGGAGGAATTAGAAAATGCTGCCAATTAGTTTACGCCCAAAATCTGACCTACCTTCCAGCAGCAAAAAGCGTAAAGGGAAATATTTTCTAGGCTCTAAGGAGCTTATTAAAAACAAACCCCAGAGTTTGTGTTGTCACCAGCTGGCCCTTGTAAACCAATGTACAGATTTTTTTCTCCCTGAATAGATGGATTTTATTACGTGTGTATTAACTGTATTGTTCTCTTTGATAATCTTTGGATTCTACTGGCTTCAGTCTTAAGTTTTGCAGCTCTCAGGATGGAGATTGCTGACTCAGCTATGTCTAATGAAAGCATATTTCCCACTTCATTTAGCTCACAAGAGCATAGTAAGCTGTAGGATACTATGCCAACTGGAGGTCTGGTTGAGGTTTTGACTTGATGATAGCTATTTCTGTCATCCCTAAGTTTGTCCTGGTAGAGAAGCCTCATGGAAATCCCAGCTGTGCTGAGGATCTCCAAGGGCAGATTTTAAAAGGACAGCCTGGGTTTGTCTTGACACCAATGTAACATCATCACATTACAGAGCTGATCTGCAAGTTGGGGATAGCTCATGTGGTCAAGACTTTGGCACAGAAGGCACAGGGACAGATGTAAACTTAATGGAATGGAGAAAAAGATCTTCCCACATCTCCTGCATGGCACACATCTTATCCCTCATTCAATCCAGGGCTGCAGCTGCCAATGAGACAGCTCACTCAGGCACCAATTTTCTGTGTAACCACCCTGAACACATCACAGACTCTTTATTCCTCTGTTTTCCTTCTCTAAAATGCAGCCCACATCATGTCATTCTTTTTAGTTCTTGTGGGCCTTGACAGCTTGGACTGAGGCTGACTCTGCTACTGCCCCACAGGATGGAAAAGCCTTTCCAAAGGCTGTTGTGGGCAGACAATAAAATGGATCTGCAGCAAACACAGTATAACTGTCACAGAGTCTTTACATCATTACCCAGAGGACAGGGCTCGAAGCAATAAAAGTGAGAAAGAGAGCACTGATGTGTGGAATGCATAATTTTATGCTCTTCACTATCTTTATGGCTGCACTGTGAATAATTAAACCACCAACAAAAACCAGCAGCATGCAAGTGAGATACAATGAGTGACATAGATGATTTGTCTTTGGGAGCTGCCTCTGAATAAAAGTTTACACTCTAATAGAAAACAATTTAATGTCCTTTTATGTTTTCATGTGAAATAAAGCACTTTTTTTTCCCCTGGAAGAGGTGTGTGTCTGTACTGTACACAAGAGGGCACCAGCCCTGAGTGTGCCCAAAGCAGTCAGGGGCAGCCAGAGGGGATGGTCCTCATCAGGTAAAAAAGGAAATATTTGGACCAGCCTTTGCTTAGATGAGTGGCTGCACTCTTGTACACCTGAGAAATTGCTGAGACCTCCAGTTTAATGAAGGCTCAGCCCTGGCCCTGCATGACCCCTTTGACAACCCAGAGCACACCTCTGCACAAATCTGCACCCTCAATACCATGAACTCCTCCCATGACCAGCAACACAGGGCTGATAGATCCCTCATTCCCACAAAAACCAGAGCTGACTGTTAAATACAAACCATCTGGCATGTTATGAATGAGGAAAGTTAATTTTTCAAAGACTATTTGACAGCATCTCCCTGGAGGGCAGTGCATGTTAATTCCTGAATGAGAAGTGGATGATTTTGGCCTGGTCCTAGTCTAGCTCAGACACCCTGGACCTGCTTAATTCCCAGCTGGGTGTTGCACTCACACGACAACTTAAATCTCCACAACCCTTCTCCCGCCCCAGCCTCCCTCATGCTGCAGAAGTTACAACCATTTCATTGCAAGCAATCCTACCTTTTCTCCTGCTATTCCAGGCTCTCCCACTGGACCTATGAAACCCATCAGACCCTGAGGAAAGAGAAGAGCACAACCAATTTTCAGTTATTTGCTGAGAAAATAAACAGTTCCTTTGGTCCACCTTGCTGGTTACAATAGCACACCATCCCTTGGATAATGCTCAGTAATTCCTACTGGCTACCAGAGCGGCTGGAGTTGCTCCTGGCCATGGGAATGTCTGACTCCACAGCTGCTTCTGCTTTAGGCACCAGCTGGAATGGCAGCATGAGGATCTGCAAGAACCCCACCACACAGCACAGTGGATGAGTGAAGCACGTTTCACAGAAAGGCCAAGTCCATAGTGGGGCTTTATTCTGTGAGCTTTTCCCAAAAGTTTCCCCAAGAGCATCTGCAGTGGGAGCTCCTGGGTTGCACAGAGACTTACCATCATTTTAGCTGCTGGACTGGCTAGACTTCCTCTGGGTTAATCCAGGCTGCCTCAGCCCTTTGTGCAGACTAATTTTGCCTGGATAGTGTCGTGCTGGTGGGATGCCAGTAGGAAATAAAGGTCCCCTCAGCCAGAGGGGCCAGCAGGGCAGTGGATCTCACACACTACTCAGAAACCATCTTGGAACAAACCTCCAGTCTAAGCTCAGGGTTTAACAGCGTTTGGGATAACGGAGAGGCAAACAGAACTGCTTTTAATTAGGAAGATGGAAACAGATGCAATCTCAAGCAAAGATTCCTGAAAATTAACATGTAGCAGCCTCCCTCTCAGCTCCAGTGGTTTCTGACTCTGGAGATGCAAGGGGCCATCCTCTCTGCCACTGCGGGCATTCGCTCTCACTGCATGTTCTCATGGCCTTGTCCTGAGCCCCAGAAAGGGTCACTGGGACACAGAGATCTATATTTAGTTCCTCCAGTGAGTCTGTAGCTAAATGGATTCATCTCCTGTTGAGACACTTCACAACCTGCCCACACTGGGCATGGGTGGTGTCAAAGGAAGCTGTGCCCCAGCTTGTTTGATTATAGGCAACAGTCTGATTGGTGCTGGGGGGTGGCTGCTGAGCAAGTGGGAGCCAAGGGGTGGATTTTCCAGTGGTATCACAGTGCTCTTCTTCTTTTTGTAGAATAATTTGAAATCTTCAAAATAAATGGTGAGGTTCCTCTAGGCAAGAACAAACACCATGGGGGAAAAGGTACATCAGCAAAGCAACTTTTGGAACACGTTCTCAGGAAAGGGCGAGCTTTTCACTCCACTGTTTCTGTTCTGAGTGAACAGCAAGAAAAGAAGGAAAAGTTTCCTCTGTGTATTCCTGTCTTGCTTCCCCTGTTCATGGCTGGCCTGAGATGTGTGCAGTTCATAGAGGAGCTCTCTGGAGCTGTGCCTCTCTGAGGATCTGTTTGCACCTGTACAATGTGAGGTGACACTGTGCCCAGGTACAGGGGGCACACAGTGCCTGGAGCAGCATCCTCACAGCCTGTGCAACCCCTGTCACCAAAAGCCTCTCCTTCTCCATGAAGTTACACTCCCAATGTAGAGATGTAACACAAAATAATCAGCCTCATCCTATTCCTGCAGGAGTGAGATTCTGCAGACCCATTCCAAGACAGAAAACACAACATAGGTCACTCTCCAATGACTTTTAGAGGGAACAACTTCTGGCTCCAAACACTGAGAGGTTCCATGCTTTAACATTCCTCATGTGGTGCAATTAAATGCCATCCTTTGAGATCTCTGGAGACAGGAGCTCCTCACTGAGACAGGCTGATGGGCTCAACAAAAGCACCACTCACTGGAATGCTCAGCTGGCTTTGCCTCTTGCAGGGAGCAGCCACTCACTCTTCTCTGAGTGTCCCTTGTCACTCTGGTGTGGGAGCAACATCCAGGTGAAAAGTATTTGGAAACACTCATGAGAGAAGGTGAAGAGCCCAGCGGGTATGTCAGAGCCTGAAGTTAGATGCTTGTGTTAGAAATTCATCCAGAGATGATGCCCAGGGAACTGGCAGGCCCCTGTGCCATGATGGAAATACCAGTTAGCCCTGGGATGACAGCTACAAACAGAAAAGCTCTGCTATCCTGTAGGGGTGTCACCAATTTTTCTGAAATGGTCTTTGCTTTGAAATGGCCTTTGTGTCTGAAGCTGAGGCAGTCCTGGAGCACAAGAGTGTCATCGTGGCCAGGCTGCACAGACTAGACAAGAGTGAGCAGAGCCCTTGCCCAGTGCAGGAATCAATGGGAGAGCAGAAAACTCTGTAACATCTGCCTCTGCGAGGTTGCCACTGGGTGGCATTGCTGAAGGCTGCTGGATCAATCGTCCTTTCAATCAGACACAAGTGCAGGTACACAACTGCATCCAATTTCTGAATTCTTCCAATAGCCCAAGGCCATGAAGAAGGGAAATGTTATGTCCGAGAATGGCAAAGCAATGAGATGCAACAGGGAAATGCATTGCTAGGCAAAAACAGACAATAAAGCAAGAAAGAATACAGCTCTTGTTCATTTCCAATTTCTTGGAAAACCACAGAACCCTATCTCTCCCTCCTGGGAATATGCTCTTTAAGAAATTTCTGGTTCCTTAGGCCCGTCCCTGCAGAAGAGGGATCCCTGCTCTGCAGCAGGTACCATTCAGAACAAGACTGTTTCAGACTCCCTCCCAAGGAGTGCTGCATATCCAAGCTCAGGCTTGAAGGCCACTTCAGACCCACTGTCCACAGAAGCATCTTCTTCCACCCTTAAAAGTTCTCAGGAATGTGGATCATGAAGCCAGATGTGCTGGTGATGCTTCCCAAGCTGGCCTGCTGGTGCTTTGCAGAGGGGTTTGCAGGGATCTGAGCACACCAAGAGCCCCCAACACCCTCCTGAGACCCCCTGTGCTGTCACAGATGTGCTGCTTGTTACGACAGCTTGTGCAGAAACCTGCTGGCATGGCCAACACTGGCCCTGCTGCACAGATCAGCACTGGGATGGAAGGGAAGCAGAGCCAACATTTCACTCCAAACCCAGGGAAAGTTCTGCCTGTGCTGGTGCATTGTGGTTTTGCTCAGGGGAAGCTGTCACTGCTCCCCGTGTGAGAGGAGCGTCCCACGGTGTGAATGTGAGATGCAGAGCAGGGACCCTGCTTCCAGCACAGTAGCTCTGCAGTGTTTGCAGCCAGCACTGTCTGCTCTGGGCTAAATTAACCAACACTGCTGTGTCTGCAAGCAGACACAAATCAAGATAGATATGTCTACACCAAATAAATCTCAGTAAACTATCAGGAGTATAAGAAAAAACAGGGGAGATTGGGTAATGATGTTCTTCACTGGCCAAAATGGGATAGACACTAAAGGCAAGGAGATTTAGGTTTTAAGACAGAAAGATTTGGGTTTTAAGAACCAGAAGAGCTGCCAATGGCAAATATTTAATCAAAGCAGACATGAACTGTGGTCATTACACTAAAATGGCTGTGGCACAACATATTTTTCTCAGGTTCCCAGGGTTGAAAAGAGGGCCTGCATCAAACGTGACTCCAGGCAGTGTGTGTAATGATGCACGTGAAGTCCCAGCAGCGGTGGCTGCCCGGATAAAGGCCCACAATATACAGGAAAGAATGTAAAACATTTATATTAGACGGGAGTTCAGCCTGTCGCTCATGAGTCGGTCTGCTGTATTCCCCAGCCAAGGGCATGGCGGAAAAGAGATGGAGATTGTTAAAAAGTTGCTGGGGGCTTGGAGGGGGGAAGGAAAGGAGGGGGGACTGGTGGGTTGTAATTCCTAACTCCTGTCTCGCTTTCCCCATTTATTGTCCAGCTCTGTTATAATTAAGCCCCCTCTCTTGGCTCCATCAACAGAGAGCAAGTCAGCAATGAAGCCTTGCATAAATCATAGCCCATTTGAGAGAAACAACCGATGGGCGAGCCCAGCGTGAGCAGGGTCTCCCAGGGACGGCACCGCCAGTCGCTCCCAGCGGGAACCGATCGCGGCCTCTCTGTTTTACTGGTTCGCTAGAACTCAAAACAAAACAAACCAGGGACAAAGGATGGGAGGGAGGAAATGTACAATCCTCCCATTCAGATGAAAGAAAGGGAAAGTAAAACAGTAAATATCACAGTTTAAAGGAGGACGCTCTGACCCGCAAAGAACAGTCATGTGGTTTAACCCCCTGTGCACCAGGCTCAGCCCTGCCCTGGTGCTGGGTTGGGCTCCTGCCACCCTGGAGAGTAAGAAAAGGGAAAGTGGAGATGTGCTGTCAAACACTGTGTCACATCAAAGAGGCTGTGTACACCACAGTACCTGAAAATCCCTGAGATGTCTGCAGGTCAGAGATGCCCTGGAGGAGAAAGTAAATGGGTTGGGAAAGGAGCAGCGCTAAGGTGTGGGAATCACCAGTGCAATTCCCTGCTCGGTTCCTGGTGACCCTCTTGACCTTGGCCAAGACAATCAGGAGCTCCTCATGTCAGACCCCGCCTACAAACCTGACATTACACCCCCTCCTCCTTCACAAGGGGGAGAACATGAAAGAGCTGGTGCCCTTTAACAAATTATCCTCGAATACTGATATTGAGACAACATACTTTGACCTTAAAGGACAAAAGACCTCCAAGGAGTCTTGGCTGTCCTTCCCAGCACAGAGTGATGGGTGCATGGCTGACCCTGACACAGCCCTGTGAGTGAGCAGGGCTGTCACTTCTTGTACAGGGAAAAGGACTCAAACAGCTGCTCCTGCTATGACAGGACCTCCCCAGTCCCATTAAGGACATAAGTCAATTAAAGCCTCTTCCAGCTAGCACAGCTCTTCACTGGGATCTTCTTGCACCAAGCAGGGAGCTGCTGGGATGGCAGCACCTTCCTGTCTGCTGCAGGGCATTACTTTTCCCACAGGGCTCTCTGACCTTCAACATGGACATTTTGGTGACATCCTCCGGCCATGCGTCCCCAGCTCTGGGACAGGAAGGCTGGTGGCTTCCTTGGCCAGAAGCCCTGTATTCCTCTTCATATCCTTCTGACATCATCTACAGGCAAGGAAGGGTTAACCCACATATTTCCAGGGTACTGGGGTGCCCAGCAGCTGGAATCCTTCCAGCACATGGAGACAACAGGCATCTTATGAATGATCGTCCCTAGTCTGTGTCCTTGCAATGGAAAAACAACACATCAGGGACTGCCCTGTGGCTTAAAACCTCATTTTTCAATGAGAGCTCAAGTATCACTGGAAACCTTACAGAAACTCCCATGTTTTCCTAAACAGATGTTCCTAAGAAAGTGAAGAAATCTCCAATGAGATTGGATGCCTTATCTCTTGTGCTGTTATGCTGAGGTTTTTTACTCTGAGAGAATCTATTCATCAGGCAGAGCAGCAGGATTGAGAAGTGTGACCACCCTTGATGTGGAATAGAAAACATGAGGGTCTCCACAAGAGAAAACATGGTGAGGTGATGGTGTCCTCAGTACCAGGGGCCTGGGGCCATCCTCTCAGGGCTCTGCAAAAAACCCAGCCCCAACATCAACTGCTGAAGTTTAAGTGGAGGGGGGAAGGAAACCCCAACGCTCCAGCATTGTTCAGTGGAGGTGTGATGGGAGAGGAGATTATTTCTCATTAGTCTGGTGAGACATTTTTGTTCTAATGACTTGACTGGTTTGGAAATGAAACTTTCTGGGTGATATTTCTAGACAGAGACTAATTGACTAAGAATAACACAGGCAGCTTTCCTACTACTGCACTGGTTTCAGTGTCAGCAGAGGCCAGCTGTGTTTTCTTTTCGATGAACAGTGCCTAGAGTTCTCATCCAAGGTCAGTCCTGAGGGAAGTTAAAGAATAATAATGCTAACGATGCTTTACCCTTCAAGGACAATGTCTTGTTAAGGATATCAAAGTACTACTAAATACTAATTCTTGACTGTATGCACAGGTGTCACTTCAGAACAGGAGGCACTGGGCTAAGCACTGCTCAGGGCTGTCTCTCGCCTCCCACAGAAGAAGAAACTGAGGCACAAAGCACTGGAAAGTGTTGCCTGAGATTGTGCAGAATCTGATAAAGCTCCAACTAGAACTCAGCTGTGGGGAACAACTTTGCTCCTTCAGTAGTTGCTCCTCATGGAGCAAATTAACAACCATAACACAGAAATGGCTCTAATTTCCAAATAGAAATAACCATCTTTGATGTATACTGAGGCTGGTACTGAAAAGGATCCACCTTGGCTTTTTTAGACTTACTTGGTCAGAAACCCTTAGAAGAAGTGACCCTCAGCTGTTGCCTACAGAGCAAAGAAGAGCCAGAGGGGCTGACAAGCTAAACCAAACCAAACCGTGCCGACCATCCAGCAGGGAAAGGGTTGGGAAAGACAACAGTGGTGAGAAGCAACACCCTCAGTGCCAGGGCCAGCTGCTACAGCCAGCTCAGTGTGGTCATGCAGGAGCACACAGAACATGTTGGAGGCTCTGTGGCTTCAATTTCAGGGTTGTTGGTGGACAAGTTTGTTGGTTTCAATCACAGAGACGTGGGAACAATTGTTGCTCTTTCCTCGATGCCTGTGGTTCCCCCGAAGCCTGCAGGAATAATGCATGTCCTGGGCTACACCAGCAGAATGTCCTCTATGGAATTACAACTAAATGCAGCTCAGTGTCACTCTTCCCCAGGGTCTGGTTCCTTCAGCTGCTATCTCCTCTAGTCCCCACAAAATCCAGGGGAAATGAAAGCAACATAGCACCCAAAGCAGAGATCATCAAAGAGACAAGGAAAATAAAGAATTTACCTGTTCACCAACTTTCCCTGGTCGGCCACGGTTTCCTGGCTCACCCTGCAGGACAAGGAGACAAGGGCACAGGGATAACTTGGTGCTGCCAGCCAAACCCTGGGCACAACATGGCTCTTTGTATGCCCATGGTTTGGGCTGCTGTGTGTGAATCAGGGAAAATCTTTGAGAAACAACATTTTACAAAACCAACTGTGCCTTTGAAGATAATCCAAAGCAAGAAACACTGTTGACACAAACATGGAGCAAACGCTGTTCTGGAGTGAAATGCCCCTAAAGCTGGTCCTGCTGTAGAAAAATAACCTTCAGAGAACCACACTGAAACATAAGATGTCTACTGGCCTGTGGATTAGGCCCAGCCTAGTCCTGGTTACTTTATCCCAAGGTTTTACCCACTGCTTCCCTGATCAGGAACAAACACTTTTCCTACCTTTGGACCGCTGGGACCAGGTGTTCCCAGAAATCCCTTCCGACCAGATCGACCCTGGAATACATGGAAAAATCATAAACATCAAAAGCTTGCAGCTGCTTTGGTCACAGGTGCAGTTTACATGCTTGTAAGATAAAAGATGAAAACAAAACACTGATTTTCTGATTCACCTATTAGCAATTTTCAGGATATTTTACTATCCTGAGGTGACAATTATTTACAGACCCATTACAAAATCCTGAGGTGGCAAGCTCACAGATATGACAATATTCTTTTTGCTTCTTCTAATTGGGTTTCACATATCAAAAGGACTCTCTCTAACTGCCCGGTCTTTTTTCTTTCTTTCTCCTCTACTCATTGAAAAATACCGTAAATCAAGGAAGAAACATCAGGGCTGGTTACAGAGATGGTTTCCAGTCAACGTCATTTATCTTGAGGAAGAACTGTTTAAATATTAGAGGGTTTTTCAAGGTCTGAGACTTTAGGCAAGTCATAAACTCAACACCCTGTTCCAGACACATCTTGGACTTTCAGCCATCCTGGATCAAGCAATCAATCAAGTTCTGGACAAGACAATAATTCATAGCAGGGCAGATTAACTTCCCAAACCAGGAGGGTTGAAGCTTTATGGGAATTTAACTACAATTCCATTGCAAGGTCATCAGAGCTGGTAATAACTCAGTGAATAAATGACTGAAACATACCTCTGGACCAGGGACTCCTGGTGGTCCTAAGGGTCCTTCATCTCCCTGAGGCAAAAAGAAATTAAAATAAAAGGCAAAGTAGTGACAAAATTTGGACTCCCCGTCCAGCAAGAATAAAATGCCTGCAGTATGAGCAGCAGTTAAACACAGGCTGTGTGCTCAGCTGTCACATTTTAACAGCTGAGTCCTCCTCTATCTTAAAGCAGGCTCTGAGGTTTCTCAGGAAAAGAAGATCTCAAGTTAAGTCCTGCCAGAAAAAGCCATCCAAAATTTGACCAAGGCAACAGCAGTTGATTTGGTCTATGATGGGCTGGATTTGGCCAGTAGGGTACACTGAACATGCTGCCATTCCTGATTTGGCAGGGATGTGAATGCTGTACAGCTCTTTACTCTTTGTCTTTCTTACTGCCTTTCCTCTCCCTTCCCCCTAAAAGAGCATGTTCCAAAATTTCCCACAGAACCATTTGGCAACTGTATGAATGTTTCCCTTTTGCTTTCAGCTGGGACTACACATGCTGCAGGATGGAGCTATCACAAAATCTCACACAGCAATTGGACTCGGTCCTCTCACTTGGCTCTACACCAATTCCTAATGTGATAGGATCAGATCTCAGTTTCTAAGAGACCTTCAATTAAGCTTCACAAAAATTATCTCAAGTGTCTAAAACCAACTGCCAAGAGAGAAATTAAAAGCGCCCTTGGCAGCCACAGCCTGGCTGCTCTCATTTCGGTGGTCAGCCATAGTAATGAAGGGGCACTGACAGGCTGAGGGTGGGACTGGAGGTCAGGAACCCAGCTCCATGGGCTCAGACAAGCCACCCAAAATATTCCACATTTCCAGTGGGATGTAATTCAGAGCCCTGACCCAGTGCTCTGACCTTAGTAGTAAGGGCACAGTGCTGTGCTCTGCTGCACACTCAAAGTCCTCCAGCACAGCTTGCACCAAACTCCATGTCCATGTCTTTGGGCTTACTTTTACACTCACTAACTAGAGGAAATTGAAGGCAGCTTGGTCATGCCTGCCTGAACCTGGAATGCAGCGCTTCGATTCCCTTTGTATTTTGTCTGGAATATTTTTTTTTTCCTATTTCACTGCAAATAAATGAGCTAATTTGCATTAATCCCATTTAGAGAACAAGCAGCAGAGTTCCCAGAAAAAGTTAAGAATTATTAGTTCTATTAAAACGAGCTCCTGCCCATGCATGTGCTCAGTGTTATTTACACAATGTCTCGTGACTCTGGACAAACAGCTTACACTGGCCTGAGTGAGAGGAAATTACACTGATGTCACTGCAGTTACAGCAGGATAAACAGGGAACCCAGACATTCTCTGCTGCTCCCAAAGTGTATTTGCAGCTCCAGGACAATTAAATCAATGACAATTGTTCCCTTCTTGATGACTGCAGTGGAATGATGCTTCAAGTTCTGAGGTGAAGTGCTGAGTGGAAGCTCTGAGGTGCTGCGTGAATGAATTCCTGCAGAGCAGCAATTCCCTTTTCCTTCTCTTTTTACAGAGGGATGTTTCTCTGAGAGAGCAGTCTGCAGATCTCATGGTTGAAAAGGAACACACTTAAAAGGAGCAGAAAGCAAAAGCCAGGCCAGGGCATGTTTGTGCAAGGGGATGTGCAAGGAAAAGGGCTCTAACACCCATCTGGGGGTGGGGGAACAAGCTTTAAAAGCAAAGCCAAGGCAGAATTTAGGGTCTGCAGATGCCAGCAGTGACTGGAAGCAGAGATCACAGGACTTGGAGATCACACAGCTTTGAGGAAGCTCCTCTTCTGCAGGTCTCTGATCACTCAGCATAAGTATCTGCCTCCAGATTCAGAGGGACCAGAGCATTTTAAACCATGGACACCATTTCAGCATGCATTAATTTACAAAAGTCAGCACTGTTCTATAAATCAAACCTCTTCTGAGCTGAGGACACTCACCTCTTGTCCAGGCAGTCCTCTTGGCCCAGGTAAACCTCGTGCTCCTGGCTTTCCCTGAGAAATAGCCAATGAAAAAGATACTCAGAAAATAGAAACGTAAGCTCAGAAGGGCAATTAAAATGAGAAAGTCTCTTTCACATCCATGGGACATTATCCAATGTCAATTTTGTTACAGAAAAAAAACCTGAAGAAAAGAAAACGCTGCACTTGGAGGGACCTCAACCCAAACAGACCAAGCTGAGATGCTGGCCAGGACAATCTTTAGGAATCTCCAAGGGTTTCTCTCTTTCCCCATTCCCACTACTTTGTTTCCCCTGGCTGCTTCCAACCCCACACAGAGCTGCAGTCTCCTCTCTACTCACCTTCAGACCTTCAGGACCGTTTTCTCCTGGTGGGCCAATGTCACCTGGGAAGCCCTGGAGAAAACGAGGAACAGTCAGGGTGCACAAGTAGAATTCTGCAGGCAGTGTCAGCCTCTGTGAGAGGTTTAGTTAAAGCCTAAGGGACAAGATGTGTTACATGCTGGTAGTGTCCTTGTGTGGGCCACCACAGCTCTGGGAGGGAACGGGACACAACGGAGCAGTGCCATCAGTTTGATGGAAGAGCAGCCTTTCCCAGCAACTCCCTTTAGGTCCATCTTCTCACAAAATTTATTGCAGTGAGGGTCTCCCTGTCATCATACAGCTAAAAGCAGCAATTTGGGTTTTAATTAATCTTTATGAGGCAGCACAAAATCTCTGTGCTGCGAGAAAGAAGCTGCAGCCTCTGCGACAAAGGGAAGCAGGCGAGGAATTAGGAGAGGTGCTGACACCCTTCATTAGCTGCTGTCAGCCTGGCAGCAGCTCCTTCCCACCCACCCTTCAAGGATGAAACAAAGGAATCCATGCTTATTTCCAATAGAAACAAAGAGGGACGATTGCTAAGTGGCAGCAGCCAGCTGAGAGCCCTTCCAGACCCTGCAAAATACCAGAACACTGATGAGGGAAAAACAGACCATCACTTGTGCTAGAAGTGGCTTTCTAGTATCTTACACATTGTGTCTGGTTGCTTAGGAAGGAGAAAAATAATGGTGTGCTGGGGGAAACTCATCCTGCATTAAGGTATCACTGTGACTATTTTTTGGTAAGGGAAGCAAGAGGATTTTCTACTTTAAATGATATTTTGAGGGGGCAAAATTGAAAAAACCTTCATTTTATCTATGAGAAAAAAGGAGAAGGAAAAAACAGGAAACCATGAGATGCAGAATAGGTCATGAACCTGTCTTGATCCTTCCTACCCCATCACCACTCATGTGCCATCGTATCCCAGCAGAAAAGTGAAGCCCTAGGCTGCAAGGATGTGAGAAGGAGGTGCTGGTGGGACATACCTCAGGGCCAGGTGGTCCTGGAAACCCAACTGGTCCTCTGTCACCGACTTTTCCCTGCAGAAATCAGAAAAACACGGGGAAAAGTGAGCTGGCTTCTGGCAGTTAGTTAGAACAGCACACACTTGCCAAGCTGTGTTTGCAGCTGGGCAAGGACCCTGTAGAAAGGGAGATTAGGAAGCACAGGGTGCTTGGTTACTTACCAGGGGGCCTGCTTTCCCTCGTGCCCCAGGGACCCCAGGCAAACCCTGGCTGCCCTGAGAGAGACACATTTTTTCAGAACACAAAGAGGCATCAAAAAATACCAATTCCCCAGGCTCCAGCTTTGCTGCAGAACAGGAAGCATCTCCTAAAGGCTGGACTTAGCCCTGCATGGAGCTGAGACAGCTGCACTAGTGTCAGTGAGATGTTTCTGAAGATGGCCCTGAATTTAGCCCCAAAGAGCACGAGCTGCTACAGTTGGCTGTGGCTCAGAGCCACACAGGCTCCAGCACAGGGCTATGTGCAACATTTGTCAGCCACAGTCAGTATCACATCGAGTCACAGGGGAGAAGTCACTTGAGCAGAAGTTATACAGAGCATTAAGTGCTTTTTGCTGGGTCAGGGTTTAAGTTGCTGCACTGAGCAGACAAAACCTCCTGAGTCTGCAGCCGCTGGACCACACACACTCAAAGGCATCCCCATCAATCCCATCGCCTCCAATCTCTGCTAGAAGACAAAGCCCCTACAGAAAGGCCCCTGCAGAACTGCTTTTACTATGAGTAACTAGAAAATCCATATTCTGACATGGACTTTACAAAGGCACAGCATATCCCACATGGGAACTATCCAAGAAGGCGAAGCTGACAGCAGGATGCAGCCAATTCCAGCTCCTAGTGGATGAACTGAGAAAAGTGGTGGCCACTGCTACGTAAGGGGAAAAGAATGATGGAGAAAAGAAAAGCAATTACCTTGTCTCCTTGGAAGCCGATATCTCCTGGAACACCTGCTCTTCCCTGATCACCCTGGGTATACATCACCAGACAGTTAAAACAGGCAACAGCAACAGCCAAAATGCCCAGATGCTTAGAAGGTGCTTTGTACAGCAAGTCTCAGCACCAGCTCCACTCTGAACTGTTGGCAAGCTGCAGATCACATTGAATGTAACAACAACCCTGAACAAAGTGTGTATTTCCCAACTTGATTCTCAGGTCAGAGAGGAAACTGCAGGAGAGCAAAAAACGAGGAATTCCCCAACACTGTGTATCTATAGAAGCTGCAAGAAGAGAGACCACACTCCTCTGGCTAACAGAGACCATGAAGGCCAAGAAGTGTTAAATTAAGCTGAACAGAAGAGTTCAGTTTTCAATGAATGAATCTTTTCTCTCATAAGGCCCTACAGAAAAGAAAACAATCCTCAGGGTTTCTGTGAGCATAACCCAGTCTTGACATCAAGCATCAATCCTCTTCCATAAGAAAACAAGAGCAACTTCTGGTAATGCTTTAGTACTACCTCACTGCCAATATCCAAGCTGAGATTCCCTGGGAGGGGTAGGCTGGTGTTCACTGGTATGGGGAGCACATCACTGACAGTATTTCCTCACCAAGCTGTCTGTCTGTCCCCTCATTGGACCAGCATAACAGATTCTGACTCCGTGGGTGGAAGACAAATATCCCTGAAGGTTTTCCAAGGAGCACTGGACTACCTTGCATTGGCTCTTAGCCCTGCTGTGAGCAGCTCTGTGGACCAAATGACCTTCTGATGCCCCTCCCAACCTCATGTATTTAGTGATTTATTTAAACAAAGGATGAGTCAATGATGGGGCAGAGAAAGGAAAATTCTACTTGGGAAGTTAAAGGAGGAATGGCTACAATAACTTGGTATAATGACAAGACCCAACAAAAATAACTGCTGGAGGAACTGTGTCCCATGAACTTGGCTTCCCAGCAAGGGAATGAGCCACTCTAGAGCTATATGTTTAAACACAGTCCACATGGAAGACATATGGAGTCCTGCAACAGAGCCAAAGTCCACAGAGGGAGGACAGAGAAAGCCCATTTCACTCCAGAAAAACCACCCACTTGTTATCAGAGAGCTGAAATAATTGTAACTACTTCAGTAACATGCAGGGGATAATGAAATTGTGGATGGCTCAGGTTTGAGTTGGTAAAGACTTTTCAAAGACAAGTTTTCAGAAGAAAAATAATTAAGAACTATGCAGATTCAATGATGGAAACATTTCATGGATTCATGCTAAATTTGCTTAAATGTTTTGGTAAATGTTCCCAGAACATTTCACTGAACCATCTTCAAAACAAATCTTTTACATAGCAAAATTAGAATGTTGCTCTTAAAAATGTTAAATTGATTTTACTCATTTTGTTTTTAACCTAAAATATTTTAATTTGAGTTAAATAACCAACATTTTGTTTCATCTAAACTATTTTCCTTTTTTTTTTTTTTGGCAATGCAAAATGGAAACAATCAGCTCTTTACACAGCTTCAGTTCGGAAGAGTCCCAAGTATTAGATACAATAGAAATGGCAAAAAAACTACTGTGTGACCCAGCTCCTTTACAGAGTTCTCTCATCTTCTCTCAATTTTCTACTTATTTTATGTAGTCCAAGGCTTAAAACACTGAAATCTACATCATTCTGGCTCCCAACAGAAGGCAGCACGAAAACAGCTTTTCTGGAAATGACAGGATGGCTCTGAGGTTTGTCTTTACCATCAATTCTGAGGGTCAAAAAAGAAATACTGTATTTTTTATTAAGCAGTTTTCTACCCAGACAGTACAAGTGGCCATTGAAATACTGTTTCAGAAGAAATACTTGGACACTAAGTAATAACTACTAAAATAAAAGAGTTTCTTGAGCATAGCAAAAGGCAGGAGGAACCTTTGTTTCCAACCTTTAGGAAAAGTGGGGCATGACAATGAAACCAGCTTTTGAACAGCTCTGAGAAATGGGCATTAGAGAGGGTAGGAAGGAAGCAGGGGAAACAAAACACATCTCTTATCCTGAGCTGCACTTCATGCCAGATGTTCACATGTTATTGTGACAGCACAGCAAAATGTCACGGCATGAACAGTCCATCTATGGCTGTTAATCTCTTAAAGCAGAACTGAGGACTGGGGCATCACCTTTCACCTGCCCTGCAACTGGGACTCGGAGTCTGTGTCCTTAATATGAGGGGAAAATCACAGAGGAAAGAGGTCAGGCATGTTTGTTATTAAAAACTGCGATGCTGGGATGACGAAATGGGATTGCAAGGACTGTTCATGGGGCGGGAAAAGGAATGTAGGATGTGAAATTACAAACAGGCTCTGCCTATGGGATATTGCCTGTGCTTCATGTTTCACCTATAAAAAGAAATGCAGCTTCAGACACCCTGAGGCTCTTTGTAACCCAACACAAACAGAGAGGGGCTACAAGGGAAGGGACCAGTGCACAGCTGTGAGATGTGTTTGCTGTCTGTGGGATGCAGAGGAGACTTGTGCAAAATCCCCTCAATTTTCCTTGATTGGAAGTCTCTGCTCCCAAGACTTCCTGCTCAGCAATGCCAAGGGAGCTAACGCCGTACAACTCCAGAGGTATTTGCCTGAGCCATGTCCTCCACAAGTTACAGATGTCCTGATTCATAAAACTCCTTTGTGTGAACAAGTAGCTGGGATTTCCTCTGCTTCCTCCACCTTTTCCCTGCACTCATCACCCCACATGGTCTTTTCAAGGCCACTCTTTATTTCAGAGTTATACAGTAATTCCACTTCTCCCTGTAAGAGCAGATAAAACCCTCTCTTCCCCCTCTCCTTGCCTCCATGAAAACACTGGAATGGCAACAGAAGGATGACCTGGACTGGCCTGTCTAGCTGCTAGACAAAAAGATGTGATTTTTGCTGGAGGAGTGGGATGTTGTCCATTACTTTGGTTCACACCTGGACATGTGAGGACATTCTGCCAGGTGGATTGGGGTGGCAGCTCCAGTGACATTCCTGCTGCCTGCACACACCCTCCAGCCACCCTGTCATTATTCTCAGGTTTTACCAGCATTCATCTGACTGCTGCTGAGTGAAGGGAGTTTTCCTCAGCTACAAAAAGACAAACCTGTACAAGGCCACGTGTTTTGGATGTGACCAAGACAGATGGGATTAACAAGAGCTTGCAGACATCCAACTAAATCTTCATCAAGCCATCCCCAGGAAGGCAGGATGACCTGGAGCTTGGAGGGGGGAGGCAGCTGGGGGGGAAGGAAAAGGTTTCCTGCAGCTCAGGAGTGTGGGATTGTTGGGAGGATGGATAATTCCACACTTGGGAGTATTGTAAGGGTAACTCCAGAGAGAATCACAAACCATTTGGTCACTGTGACAGCAATGGCAGGGGAAATACTGGGCAGAAACTGCAGTTTCTATAAAGTGGTGGAGACTGAACTGTCCAGGAAGTTTAATTTTGCTAAACAATGATTTAAATGTTGGTGATTTTTAAGATATTTAACCATTTATTCCAGGGAATGGACAGAGGAGTCTGTGGACTCTAGGATCTGGAGTTTAGCCAAGAAACCAGCTACAATGTCTTAAGCTTGTCATAAAGAAAAAGCCGTTCTCTTGCCTTGTCATTGCTCTCAACAGAAGTGGGAAAGCAGCACAGGGGAGAAATGGAAATTGCAGACACAGGAGTCCTGGCAAAGAGCTGCTACAACATAAGAAGAGTTGAATCAACTGGTTTGATACTACTCCCCCCCTGTGCAGTTTTGGACTGCTAAATCATTCTCTAAAAGCAAACATCTAAGAAGAGAACAAAAAATCCGACAAGAGGAGGAGAAAACACTTAATGGTCATTTTCCACTGCCCTCCTGAGCAATCAGAGCCAGCAATAAATAACTGCACCTCCCACTCTTTCAGACTAAATAAATCCTACAGCTGAGTATCTGTAGGAGGAGAGTTCTTGTGACAGTGAGACATTTACACACACAGCTTCATGCTGATTTATCTCAAGCTCCGTGTTTTTGTGCCAGCACCACTAAATCACTGCAATCAAGGCCCCTCTCCATTTTGCTCTTTCTAAAGTGATTTATATCAGTTTGGGACAAGGCAATTTCCTCTCAGTAGGAAGCTGAACTGAGGTGAGGCTCCTTGAACAGGAGCAGGGGTATCCAACACACAACAGTTTTTCCAGGGGAGTCACCTGCTTTGTTTGATACAGGGCTGCTTTTTACACCACGTTTTCCCCAAATGCATTAATACAAACTCACTGTCAGTGTCAGATCATCTCCTCCCCATCCCATCACATAAACAACATGAAAACAGTGAAACCCCAGTTAATTGTACATTTACTGTCATCATCAGTGTGAGATGGGAGCTCCAAAGAGGATCTGAGCATAACTGACCTATACTCCATGGAAAAGGGGATGGGGCAGATATCAAAGAAGGAAAAAATCGAAACCAGAGCGTCAGGAGTGCAGGGAGAATGAGAGGATGGGGCAGAGATGGCCAGAGTGGAACCAGCACTATGGTGCTGAATAAGAAAGAAACTAGAAAGGGAGTTTCACATGCAAAATTAAAACACAGTGCAATAAGGGAGCATTCAGATCACCTTATCACCTTTCAGTCCATGTTCTCCAGGGTTTCCCATCAGCCCCTGAAACAAAAGAAAGTTCACAGTGAGGTTGAGCCATGGTGGAGACTTGCTCAGGTCTGTGATATTGCTGTTTGCTGATGGGGTGGTGGTTCAGACCCACAGCACTGGCCTGGCACAGTCTCAAGGTCAGTGCCAGACTGCTCCCAAAGTGTGCTCCATCACACATTCTTCATGTGCTGGAGGCACACAGGGAAAATGCTCCTGGAATTCTCCATTGATTCACACCCACTGCAGAGCACCAGTGGGATGTTGTGTTCAACAGTCCTGTGCCTGGACACACATCCCTGCTGCCCATCCTTTCTCTCAGGACAGTCACCACTGCCCAAAGGAGGGACAGAATAACCTTCAGCCCAGCTATGGAGGGATGAGAGCTCACAGAGCTCAGCCATTCCCTCACCTTTAATCCTTTTGGTCCTGGATAGCCGATTGGTCCAACAGGGCCCATGTCACCCTAGTGAGAGAAAGAAAATTACCACAGTCATGTGCAAACCCAACAGATCCCTGCATGTGGTGTGAAATTCCTCTGATATCCAGTCTCAGTATCTGTGAAGAAATGCACTACTGATATCAACAAAAGCAGCATCCTGCATATCTTTGAATATACAGACAGCCCTTAAGTAAAGCAGCATGCAAAGGAAAGAGGAGAGACAGGAGGTGAGGACAGAGGTGTCTGATTCTGCTGCAGTGAGAAGTCAGCGTGGCATAGAGTGGTGGGATTTACTCCAGTGCAGGAGGACAGCAGAGCTCTGGCTGCCGTGGGCACACGTGTGCAATATACAACAGAAACCCTTCAGTGCTGGTGTTGAAATGGGCTCTGGCTGCTCTCTGCCATGAAAAGAGGCAGTGACAGCGTGCTCCAGCCTGGCCTCAGTGTGTAAATAAACAGGGCAGGCTTCCTGAAGGAGCGATTCTGCAGCCACAGCCCCAGGCTCGCGGCCACGCAGAGAGAGCTGGGCTGCAGCCGTCCCAACAGAGCCCTTCTCATACCTCCCAGCATAAAGGCTGCTTGTAGAAATGCATTTACTTAGAGCTCTGCCCACATGGTTAACTAGGAGAGCAAGAGGCTTTAGTTACACCTAATTCTGCTCTTCAGCCTCTCTTATGCTGTGAACCAAACTCTGCAGGGGCCTGTGGCAGCTGGAGCCGGGCTGGTCCCCAGGGTGCCTGCAGGTGGCAAGAAGGGACTGAACGGGGCCATGTGGCACCTTCTCCATGCCCTGCAATGTGAGCCCTGTGTGCAGACCCTGGGGAAGGAGCTGGAGCTGTCCTCCAAAGGGAGGACAAGGCAGGATGGAGGTGCTCCCTTCTCCCCAGGAGGATGGAGGAGGTCAGTGTTGGTCTATCCCACTAGAGATGCTTCAGCATCCTGAATTCAGGAGATGCACGTTACCCTGGGACACAGGATCCAACTCAATTTGACCTGAATCTCAGTTTGGAGTTTGGCTGGGCCAGTGTGGAAGGCAGGACAGGCAGCTTCTGACTCCATGATCTCCAGAAGGATCATGATCCCATTTACCATCTCTGACCTTACACTTTCTAACAAACAGAATATCTGTGAGATAACAGCAACAGGGAAAAGATAAATCTTTCCAAAAGCAAGGAAGAATATAATCCAATCTGGACAATGATCACAATGATCAATGGTACTGTTTTAAATACCAGTCTTCCTCTTCTGCTTTTTGCCAGGAGCACATCCCCTCTGCTGCTATGGCTAAAGCAGCTACTTTCATCTCCACTAATGAGGGGAAACAGACCTAATTCCTGTCTCTATGGAATACTTTCCCCTCAATCCACCTCTGTCCCAATCCCCCATCTCCAAGATGGGTGTTCCACCATATTCCCTGCTGTTCCTTCAAGGAATGTAAGTTGTCTGGGCTTGTGCAATGTTTAGTGCAATGGACGCCTTGATCTCAGCTAAAACACACTCCTACAATTTAAGCTACGGAAAGGCAAAAGGGGAAGTTTTTTAACCATTCCTTGCAAGTCAATTTTCCATGAATTATCACAGCTGAGGAGGAATCATTATGAAAGAATGCTGTAGTCGTAACAGAGCCTACCAATTATTGTGCATGGAAGGGAATAACCTGAAACATATCCTAGGACCTAAAAATAAACCATACTATGTTCAGCTGGGCATTCACTAACCCTCAGCACAGCTGCCAGAGCAGTTGCCACCCAACCTTACAGCCATTTATCTCCTGCTTTGGGAAAAGTGTAATGAAGGGTGGAATTTGGCTGAGTACATAATTACCTGGATTAGTGATGGGATGGTGAGAGTGCACGTAAAATTCCTGTCTACCCAGAGGACAAACTGTTCCTGCCCATGGTATCTCCAGTGAAAAAGAACTGTGTGTCCCTGAGGTCACTGCTTACAGGGACTTGCTTTTTAAGAGATCCTGGTGTGCAATGAATGCTGCATCTTTGAAGAAATACCCTGGCAAATGTTATCAAAAGGGCAATTTATCAGGAAAAAAAAAGACACTAAGAACAGGCTTCTAATCTGTTTCCTTTTGCTTGGAAGGGTTTGCCCTCCTCCACCTCCTGATCCACCAGGAAACCCCCTCTCTCCCCAGATGTCACACCTCCCCCGTACAAACAGTCATCCTGCTCACGGGAAGAGGAAAATCTGTGCGTAGTTAGGCAGGTTGAAAGGGTTGAAGGCCGACAAGCCAGATCTCCATTTGTTTTTGTACTTACAATGAGTCCAAGGACTCCAGGAGGACCTGGGGCTCCCAGTTCTCCCTAAAAGGAAAGACAAACCCACTGGTTACAGGCACTTTATAGACGAGCAGAGACAGAAAGGCAGCTTAGCATTTCAAGGGCTTGAGGGAAGGGAAGAGATCGTCCTTCCCCCTTCCGTCCCCCCGTTCAACCCCAGCCCCTGCCCCCACCAAAGGGATCCAGAAGTTCCATCTTCAGGAGTGCACTTGTGAGCACATCCTGGGAAGGCACAGGCTGCTTGTTATTGGGCAGTTATTCCCAGGGCTGACTTCCAGGAGCAGGCTGCATGAAAGGAACATTTCACTGTGCAGGGTAGAGGTGGGAGCCTTCCTCAGGTGAGATCCAGCCATGGGCAGGGAGAGGGACCAGAGCAGGGCGGGGACACGGGGAGAGCAAGGCTAAAGTGGGAAGGAGAGGAAAGCAGCTGCTTTACCATTGGAAAAGTGAGTTTTTGGGAGTGGTTAAGTAATAATAAAACTCATAGGAAAAGGAAGACCTGCATGAAAATGAAACTGTGTAGTTTGGGCAGAGGGTACAGCAGGTTCTGGTGCTGGCAAGTGGGTCCTGGAAATGTATTTGGCACCTTGGAGCTCATCATTCCAAGGGTCAGACTGCTGACAAGGCTGTGGAGCTGGTTTGACTTCTCAGCTTCACCACAAACTTCTTCTGTGTGAGCTCTCCAAAGACATGCAGAAGCACTGGTGGGTGCCTGATGGCATCTTCAAGTGAAGCACAGCACAGAAGCTCTGCCAGACCCTCATAACTCATTGATTCAGGTCTCTGAGTAGTTCAGCAACCACAGGGTGCTCAGCCTGTCCCATGTCTCCCTTGGTGGCCTCCCTGGCCATGCTAACAGTGAGCTGCTTGTCAGGGCAAGGACCTGCTCTTGCATACCTCCATCTCCAATGGGGCCTCTCTAAACAAGTGCATTGGAAATGCTGAACTTCCTGTTAACTCAGACAGTCCTGCTCTGGATCATGCTGGCTGCTTTCTTTGACAGCCCTGCTCAGTTTATGGGGCACATCTGGTGGAGTCCCCTCCAGTGCAATAAAACTCCCCTTTTATGGAAAGATTTGCCTAGTGGAAGAAGGAAAGAGAAGGGGATGCAACGTGACTGAATGTGCTCAGGGCTCCTTGGGTAAAGGGTTACGTGTGTTTATTTTATGGGAAGTGGAGTAAAGGACTATTGGGCAAGCACACACACAAAAAAAGTGTTTCATAATCTCAACCAGCCTAAAATTGCCTTTTTTATGGCCAGTTCCTTTCCTGCATACTTGGGACATCTGTGGAGCAATTGTTCCTTATGGGTGGGATTTCTGTGTCCTCAGAGCTACTGTTACAAGGTCGGCTTCAAGCTTTCAGCCAAGGCCTGGCACAAGTAGGCTCAGGAAGAGGAGGGAGTATGCCAGGAATGCTGAGCACTGGAGTTGCACGGTGGCCTGGGTTTCCCAGGAAGCTCTGCAGGCTCCCAGCGTGGCTGGGCTGCAGGCTGGGTGGAGGGACAGGTGTTGGTCCCACCAGTCTCATAAGCACTTCCCAGATTTCTGACATGTCATATGGATATTCCTCAAGAGAACAGGTATATGTGGAAATGTATGACCTCACAGCTAATGGAAGAGAATTTCCTCTTGGGAGAGGAGGGGATGGACAGGACTAGTTGTTAATTTGAGCCATTCCCTGGCCTAGGAAATGGAGGATTTACAAGTGGCCTTTCCTGGCCATCAGTCCCTGATGTGCAAGGGAAATCAGGCTCTGTTCTCCTTTTTTCAGCACATGAACTGGGCAGTGGGACAAGAGAGAAGGCAATGAATCAACAGCCCTTTCCCACGTCTAATTCCTGTGATTAAGAGCCTAATTGGAGTGGCTAAAGCAGCCGGGGGAACGTGGACCTGGAATGTGATGGCACCACAGTTCTCAGCGAGCTGGTAGGAGGGAAGAAGGCCCCTGAGGCTGGAAGAGCCTATGCTGTCCCTGGAGGGGATGGAGAGGAGATCAGAGGCTGTTGGGTTAAGCCTTCCCCACACGAGCAGGGGATCAAACAGAGAATGTGGCAGCCGGGCCTCAGCCGCCCTCCCGCCTGCGACAGCTCAGCTGCACACCCCACCTACCAAACCCAGCATATTTGTGTGCTCCACAAACAGACTTTCTGGCATTTTTCTGTGTCTGTGACTCCACTTGTGACCCTGTGAACCTCCCTTTAAGTCAGCCCAAACAGTCTGTTTTCATTCTGCTATAGCCAAGGCACATTAATATTTAAAAGCCGTTGATAAGATGAAAGAAGAGCAATCCTTCTGGATGAATTAACAGGACATTTTTTGCTCTCCCGGGCTCTGGGAACTGCCATTCAGCTGACTGGCATTGAGAATATCTTCTGAATGGGGCTTAGACAACTTGCATATTCAAAAGAAAACAAAATAAGTTATTGGGGGGGGGGAAAAAGTCTTCCTGTCCTCCAGGATCCCTGCTCTTCCTGGTGGGCTGGCTGGAAACAGCAGAACTATCAGAAAGTATTCTACTTTGGGACTACTGATTCCACTCTGACCCATGGCTTAAACTGACTGAAGGATGGGAAAAGTCCTACAGAAGTATTCCTTGGGAATATTCTTTCAGTTCACTGCATTTATGACTCTTGTGCTGAATTCCCACAAAAGCTGGAGTGTAGCTGAGCTTGGCTTGGTGATTGGAGTCAATTGTATAAATAACTTTTTTGCTTCATATATGACAAATAGGAACTTGCAGACACATGTGGAGTGGGTTACTTCACACAAATCATCCTGTCAAACCCCAGAGCAGCACAGTGATTATGTGTGAATAACNAGACCATGGGCATGTTCTGGAATACCTGAGAGCTGAAGAGACAGGGATGAAGCAGAAAGGGAGGGGATGCTCTCTTTTCCTGCCTGCTTCCATGTATACCACAAACACTGGTTATCTGGCAAAAGCAAATCTGAGAGAAGTGGAATGACAACACACTTATCTGAAAAGCCATCGGCAACAATGAAAACTGAAATGATCACAACAGACAGAACAGGAAAACTCTACTGGGGAACTCTGTCATCCAAGACCTCCCTTGACCTTTGAGGGTTTACAGAACAGAAGAGGTAAAAAGTTACTTCATAAAATCTAGGGTGAGAGATGAGGGACCTATTTAAGTCAATCAAAATTTTGCCACTGACCTCAGAGCCCTCATTTCAGCTCTTCTGTACCAATTGCCTACAGTACAAGGGACTGAACCAACACGAGCTACTGCTTGCTTGGGCTCAACACTTCTATTTAGTGGGAATCACTGCGAATAGGAAAGTTGTCTGCCTTTCTCCAGCTAGGCACTACGTCCCTGAGGCTTGTGCACATGCCAAGAAGCTGTGGTAAGCAACCACTGGAAACAGCCTTCTGCCATCTAGAGACAAAGATGTCAAATATAACAAGAAGGCAGGGGGGCTACAATTTTCTTTAATGAAGAAAAGGGGGGAAATAACTCTGCTACATGCTGAATCAATCAGATAAGAAGAGAGGGATGTGCAGGGAAAACTCATTGCTCAGGCAAGACAAAAAACCCAAGAAGATTGCCAGAATATTTTGCTGTTTACAGCCATACGACTTGCCAAGGAAAATACGAGCGTGCATAGACTGATACTGTACTTACACTGCTGCAGATTTCAGTCACAGCCTTCAGCATTCCCCCAGCTGCATCCTTCCTTCCTCAGAGGGCAGAGCTGGGCATGGAGTGACCCATGGATGCCACTGAGCAGCAGTCTGGCCCTGCAGCTGCTGGGGTGTCTGCTACGGAGCTGAGCTCCTGCCAGCATGGGGAGATTTTACTACTTTGAATGGTACAATGAAAACAATATTGCTACAGCAGCATAGTATCAGCAAGGGGAATGCTTGCTCCAGACTAAAACACCATCTTCTGAATTTGGTTTAAAACTGTTGCAATGTGACAATGTGCTCCTGAGCCAGAATAAAAGAACCCAGATAAGGAACTGTTTAAATGCTCATGTTTCACACGTGTGTTTCATGTCTTTTTATGCCTCAGTTTCCAGTTTTAACCTTGCTGCTTAAAGACAGGAAATTTGAGGCACTTGGTGATAAAGTTAGTAAAATCTAACTTTTATACAGGTTTCCAGCACTAGATCTCCAAATATCTAGAAAACCAGATTATTCCTGTGTTCAGAAGGCAGAGCTGAGCCCCAGAAGCCACTTGGCCAGTATTACACAGCTACCAAGAGATTCAGCAATAAAACCTGTTCACAGCATGCTGTGACTGCCCACAGAGCTTGGGGTTCTGTCCATCCTCAAGATGGGAAGGAAAAGGGTCAAAGTGGGAGGAAGCTGAGAAGAAAAGCAGAACAAGCCCAGCACAACACTCAGCACCGAAGCCCCATCCTTGCCAACACCTGACTGTCCTTAATGCACCATCTACACTGCTGGCACCAGCATCCCCCAGCCCCAGCTCACCCATTGCTGGGGTGGTGGGGGGTCCCCTGGTACTTTTTGGCCCAAGCTGTAAAACAAACCCAGAGGAGGAGACAAATGGAAAGAGCAGCTTCAATTCCCCAGGCACCCTAGCCCAGCAGTCAAGCTCAGCACACAAGTATTAACAGGTTTTGCACTTTTAAATGAGGCTAAGGCTGGTGGCTGTGGCATGGAGCAGGATATTTCAGCATCCATACAATCTGCAAAGACCCAAACCAGGTTGTGAAAGCTATCCCAGCACAGATCTTGCACAGCAGGAAACAATCAATCGTGTAAGCCCCTAATGAAAAAGAAAGCACTTTGTTTCCATGGGGTAAGTAGTAGCAGTTTAAACCACAATAACAGTTCCAGTGACCACAGTGTTCTAATTTATTGGATCTCACATGTCTGAAAAACCTATTTTTTTGGTGCCTCTCCTGCCTGAGCCTAAAGGAGAAAAACGTTCCCCAGGAACAGAACAAGCACTATTCAACTAAAACCAGCAGCATACAAGTTACAAACAGACTTTGTTATCCCACTGGTTTCACTTAAGCAGTGATACCTCTGCTCTCCCATGCACTGCTCCAGTAGCCTGAGGAGCCCTAACTGAGAGGGAACACATGGGGCAGGGAGCTCATTTTATGGTGCTGGCAGACAGGTGGGTCACAACTGGCAGCCCATTACAGGAGACTTTTGAAAGAGATTAAAGGGTCCAGCAGATTTGGAGTCTCCTGTGAGTGCAGAAGGGGTTTTAGTACAGAAAATCCATCATTTTTCAGGGTGCTGTTCTTTCAGGAAAACTAGTCCCTGGAAATTATGCTTAAGAATTGTGACAGCAAAGGAAAACACCCCAGTGAAAAATATAGAGCCATGCATCCTGACTGCTCTGTGAGAGGGACAGGACAGACAGGGAAGGACCAGGACAGGGAAGGGAATGGCAAATGGCAGCAGAATTAGGAAGAAAATGCTTGACTAACAAGTTGTGCTGGCCAAGAGCCGGCAAGGTGCTCCTCCACAGTGCTCCAGTCAGATATGACAAAACTTTTGGCTTTATCTCACAGCTGGGAAATTCAGAGAGGAGGTGGTGGAAAATGTCCAGCTGAATGGATTTCACATTGTCCAAAGGAAAAGTTCAATGAAAGAAGCAAGATGATGCTTAGGGAGGAGTTGGAGAGAGAGCACACAGACAGGTATTTTGGACTAACAAGATCGGGGTGCTCCTGTGCTCCCCTGCCCCCAACCCAACCCAGTTTGTCCTCGCTGCACTCGGTGAACAGAGACACAGAGAGATAAAAACTGATTTATCCCAGGTTACACTGAGAAGTCTGAGCTGAAGCAGCAACAAAGTCTCTATCTTTGAGATGTTCCAACAGCGCCTTAATTCTTTTTCATCCCCACTCCCTGCAAAGGGCATCCTTTCACACATCAGGAGACTCCTGCTGAGAACAACCAGACCTAGACAGACAGTGGAACCAGCTCCTCCTGCATCAGAGGATTACATCCCACTCCACCCCCCTTCCTTTCTTTCCTCTGCTTAAAGCAAACAGAGCAGCCTGCTCTTTCTGCTGGCTGTTGTCAGTGAAAGCATTGCTCCTTGTTGGAGGAGATGCCTCTGCTCCTTGTCTCTTGTCCCTGGAAGCAGCTGTCCCCTGGGAAGAAGGGACTGGTGACACCCACGGTGTCCTTTGCTCAGCCAAAGACCTTTCAGGTGTTCACATGTGGGTGGGTGTGTTGTGTGTATACAACATCTGATTCAGTTTAAAGCACTCTCCCTGAAGGAGTAAAGGAGGCAGTCTGGCAGCTGCTGCTCCAAAGAATCCTGGCAGGTCTTCAAGCCAACAGAATCGTTCTCCAAAAATAGGATTTTATTTTCCTGTTGGCTGAAGGTGAAGCTGCTCAAACCAACCAGCCCTCTTGTCTTGTCTGCAAAAGACTCTATTTGCCAGTTGGCTCCAGCCAGGTGAATCACTGCCCAGGAGCCTCCCCAGAGATGGAACTTGCAAGTCAAACAATTTAAGTAAGGAAAAAGAAAAAAAAAAAAAGGTGGAGGAGAAGCAGGGCTGAGGGTGCGAGAAAGCATTCACTGGAAAAAAAGGAGAATAAAACAAACAAGTGTAGCTTATGTTGGCAGCTCACACCTCTGAGAGAATTCCTGATGTGGACAGCAGACAGAGCCCCTCCACAGGTGAGCAACGGCGGCTCAGCCCCAGCAGGAGTCACCCCAAAGGGAGCCTGGCAGACCCTGTGCTCCTGCTGTCACTCAACAGCTACAAAGGGACCTCTGCCTGCCCCTGGGTCATCCCTGCAAAGAGGGAGATGCCATCCCTAGCTGGGTATAGAGTGAGGGTTCTGCTGCAGCTCTGCTCCTCTGCCACCTGAAAGGAAGCTTTGCTGTCTCCCCTGGGAGACTTCACAGCTCGGTGCCACCTCTTGGGACAAAGATTTCAAGGCATTTCTAAACATAACCATCCCTCCAGCTGTGGGAGCACAGCAGGAGCAACACAATAAAAATTTCCTGAAGCCCCTCCAGTCAAACATCACTCAAGTGAAACGCCAGCCCCTCCACATTCCTGCTCTATTCCTTTTTCACTGGTGCAGGATCTTTTCCCAACCTGCAGAGCTCTAACCAAGTTATCATTGCACAGACACGTTGGCCTAATGCCAGAGACCACTGAGACCTGCCACTACTCCTCCTTATCTATGGCCAACATTTCCAAATCAAGCAGCCTCCTATCCAAGAAAGTCAAGCAGCTTTAGGGGTCAAAATGTTTTCAGACTCAGAGGTGATTGTTGCATTATTTTTTCCTTATAATTTCTAACAAGAATAATTTTTGAGCTTTGATTTATGAATAAGCTTTTCCCTGAAGGCTTAAGGATACCTAGGAGGCCTTGGTTCAGTTCCTCATGAGATTTTTGAATGATGATGGACAAGTCTCTTAGGAACATTCTTGAAAAAAAACCCAAATATCTTTAGGATTGTTTCTTTTCTTTCAGTGGAAGTTAACAGTTCTTAGCACCTTTCAAACCCTTTTCCCTGTGTTTTCAGTAATTTGTTTTGCCCATTCTTAAAAAAAATGACATGCTGATATTGTCCCCCTCTCCAGGTTATTTGTATGGTACAATCATGGACATAGGAACATGTGAGAAGCAATCATGCAAGCACCTCACCACAGAGATTTGGGAAACTCCAGACATGTGGAACACAGCTCAGGCCAAAAAGAGATGGTCACATTTGCTCTGGGCTCATGCCTGCATTTCAGAGTGGTGAACCAGGCCCAGAAGGGTGGAGAGACCAGACCAGCTGCCCAGCTTTAGTGTCCAACTTCAGCATTGAAAAAAGTCACAGATTGCTCAAACCACATCTATTAAAAAAAATTAGGTTAACAAAGCAAAAAAATAGCAAAGAATTTACTTAAATGGCTAACAGGAAACATCTGATCCATGGGCTAAAACTCTCATTAAGAGGAGCTTTGCTCATGGCTAGTTTTCAGGACCCCTACTGGACTTTTCATGCAAACAGAATGATTAAAAGCATATTATATTTTTTAATTAATCAGTTCCTGAAAAAGGCACCAAACATTTTGGTGCTGTGCTGGGGTACTGGCACAAAACAGAGCTACCCAAGTCCTGTCCATTAGCTCCTACAGACCACTTGTGCTCCTTTCTGCAGCTCACCTTGTGGGTTTACCTGTACACACAGGTCTTCAGCCCACAGATTTCTCCACTGGCTTTACCTGGCCACATCTAAGAGTACTATGAAGTGCTGTTACCAGTTTCCCAAATCTCAGCTCATGTGGTGTAGGAGACTCTTGGCTCACTCCAAATGCAAGGAAGGGTCTCAGCTGCATCCAAAGCAGAGAAAAGATTGGAGCAAGAGAGGAGTTGTTAATCATCTTAATCCCTATGGAGAGAAGCAACATTTGTTTTGTTGGTGATCTGGGGTTACACCAGCCTTTATGCACATGGCAGAGCATGTCTTCCCACTGTTTGCATGGACAAAAGCTGAGCCTGTGTACCTTGGCAATGCCCCACATTCTGATGCTCAGGATTGATCTATCTCAGCCATCCATCAAAAGGCTGGGGGGGGCTACAAAAGAAAACCTTCCTGAGCCAGAGGCAGCCCTGCTTTTGGCTATGCAGAGTCTCCCATGAGGCAATTGATGCCTGTTCATTTGATGCAGGAGGCTACTCACGCTGGTAGGGAGGGCAGGAGTATCACATGCACTTCTGGCAGCTGATCAGATGAAGAAAAAAGCAATATATTGCAACTTGGTGTTCACTGGAGGCAGGAGTTAATGCATGATAAGTAAATACAGAAGAAGATAGCATACAGAGAAAACACCTGGTGAGAAGGTGCCCCTGTGTCACAAGCTAAGAGCTGGAGAGGGTGATCCTGCCCATGGTCAGCTCCTGGGAAGTGGTCGCCAACCCCAGGACCCTGGCATTGCACTGGTGCTCCCAGTGAACACTGAGGCTGGTTCCAGTGGCTGCCAGGTCACTGCTGGCTCTCACAGCCCCCATGCTGTGGGTGACAGGAGAGGGACACTGCTGGACTCACAAGCCAATCCCTATCCCTTCAAATCCATGTGCCATTTACCTCTCCCTTGACACATGAGCTGTAATCCTTGGCATTTCCACTCTAAGCCTCAGCTGCAGAGCTCACAGGAGAGCTCTCCAAGGACAGTGTTCCCTGGTTTGCTCAGAGCCAGAAGAGCCAAGCAGCTTGTGTGACACTGCATGGAGAGAATCCAGAACCATGAGCACAGAGATGGGCAGGGAAGCAGAGATATCTACTTGTGGTGTTAATGGCTTGCTTGTGCTGCTGTTACCAAACCCTTCCAGCCCTGGGGAGGGTCTGATCCTGTCCTGTTTTGTGGACCCTTTGGGCCAGGGCTTTTCTTTCATGAGGCATTTGCATGGTACCTGACATGGTGAGGCTCCAAGCACAGGACCAGCAGCACCACCAGGTTCTTAGAAAAATATAAGGAAACCTGAGTTATGTTTGACTGACATGTCACTCAGATGAACCTCGAAATTACTAAGTATGTCTTTGAATTAAATTTTGCTTCTTCTTTTTTATCTCTTTTGAAAGAATACTACTAACAAAACAGATTGTAAGCAAAAAAAATGTATATATAAAACAGCACAGCTGGAGCAGTACTAACATTCTATGTAAAAAAGAGAGATAGAAGCACACATCAAAACTAAAGATGAACCAAAAAAGAGCTCAAAGCTCTTTGGATATATTTCCCAAAAATTTGCCTCAAAGTCTTTTCCTCTAGCAGGGCTTAAGAACTTCTGAAAATATTACATTCTATTTGAAGTTTAATGCAATCTGCAGTGCAGACACTTCTGATTGTGGCTACCCATCTCCCACAGCATAAGAACAGCTTGGTGTTCCTTGAGCTAGTTCTATCTCCTACTCTTCCTATGAGTCATTTCCTACAGTGGCAGCACAGCTCCTTCCTAAAGATGAACCAGGACTGACACATTGCCTCTGCATGGCAAGACAGAGTATGAACAGCTTCTCTCACTCCTTCCCCCAGCAGCCCTGATGGGATCTTGTTTTTATAATTTTTTTCCCAGCTACTCAACTGAACACCATAAAAAACCACAAAAAATACCATAAAAAGACATTTTTTATCAGCCACTGCACTGGCAAGACTGAAGGTTTAAGCAAGCAGTGGCATCAGCTCCAGCCCCCCAGCCCACCTCTAAAACAGGCACATCCAGAGGTGTACAGACTCATGTTATTTCAGCCTCCTTGGTGCACTGGACTCCAATCATATCTCTCCCCCCAGCCCACCCCCAGCCCTCTCCTTTTCCAGGGCCCATCTGTTGGGATGCACTGGCCTCCTGCATCACTGCTGTTGGGCAGGGAGAGCGGAGCAGGAGGTGGAGTCAGCTGTTTCCATGACAGACTCACCATGTCCCCCACAGCTCTGCAGAACTTAACTTCCCTGGAAGGATTTCAAGATCTGACTCATGTCCAGTTGCTCTATTTTAATCATTCCCTCTTACATCATTCTCAGAGGCCCACCATGTCACATGCAACCTCCCCCAGCCCCCCACCCCTCCTTGGCTGAGCACAGATCTGCTGCCAGCTCTCATCCCAAACAAAGCTAGGTACAGAAATATGTGTGAGACCAACTCCCTCCCTCCTCTCCAGAGCATTCACCAGCTTTGATGGCAGCTAAGAAGGGCTTCCAAGAGTTCCCCCCTGAAATGACAACACTGAGATAGCACAGGAACAGCAGCCACGCTGGCAAACCTAAGGGTGTGGGGATGGGAGAGACCTGAGAAATCCCAGAAGGCTCACAAAAACCCCAAAGCAGCTGGGAGGCAGCACTGGCCAGGAGATAGGTGTTGGGAAGAGAATCAGGTCAGCTGGTTCCTGCTTTCCATTTCTCCCAGAGACTTCCTGAATAACTGTGAATGTCACTTAATCTTTTGCTTCAAGCTCGGAAGTACAAATTGTCAGCATCGGTCCATTCAAGATTTCTTATTAAACTTGATATCATAAAACAGGGATGGAGCCAAAACTCTCTGAAGGAGCCAAGCAGAACAAAGGTGCTCATGCACAGCCATTTAATCCCTTCCCTACATCCCAGCATAAATGCCTCCACGGCGGAGAGATTCCCTGCTGATGTCAAGGGAGCCCCTTGCTTGTAGCAATGACTGCCAGACCAAAACCCCTGCCTGGAAGATTACAAATCCTGGCCAACCAACAGCTGGAAGGCTTTGAGCCTGCAGCGTGCTCTGTGCAGAGAGAGCAGAGAGCAGAGCCCCTGCACCTAACGACAGCTGCTGTGTTTGTTTTGCCCTGGCCATTGAGTCATGGTTACACCATGGGCTCTGCACTTATTCATCATGGGGGTTTCTGGTGCAACCAGCAGCTTGCAAAAGATCTGGTATAGATTTCCAGCACCCCTTCAAAAAATCTGCCTGACTGCTCCCCATCCCAGGCAGAGAAGGACAGGGGATGGACGTGGCACTGCTGAGGTGTTTGCACGGCTTTCACAGTGAGAACATCAGCGAGTGGTGGGCGTGGGACTCCTGGGATGGATGTGCTGCAGGTGAGGGGGGCAAGGGGAAAGCACTGGATTTTCCTCTGTGTGGGTGAGCGGACATTTTGCAAGAAGCCTGTGAATGCAGTGATGTCCAGAGGTCAAATGAAACTCAGGCTAACCTGAAGGACAAGGTGCAAAGGCAATGAGACACAACAGAGCTCCAACAGAGCTCTCTGCTGGTTCCTGGAGCCAGAAACTTTATCCAACTTTCTGAAGGAGGCATACAGATGGCTTGGAAGAGGGTTGATGGGGTAAAGTCTTTCCTTTCTGTCCTTTCCCTGTTTCCTCTGTTCATTTCAGTATTTTTCCCACTTGCTCTTGCTTTTTGCTACAGTCAGCACAGCCCTCCTTGTTCTTCTACACAGCTCTCAGAGTTGTTTTCAGCCCTACCTGCAAAAACCTCTTCCTTCTGGCCAAGCTCTCTGGTCTCCTTGGTCCTCAAACACACCTTCCCTGATGTGTTACATCACCAAGCACAAAAAGGTTTCTATACAAAACCACACTTGCATTATACAAACCAGGATGGGAAAAGGGTTGGAGAGAGTCACAGCAAGAAAAGGATAATGTGATGGAACTGGTGGGAGTGCAAAGCAGAAGATGGAACAGAGTTAGTACAAACACATGGGATGCTGCAATCATGGCTGGGAATTAAAAAGTGCATCCAGGAAAACAACTGGCCAGAGGCAGGACAGGAGGGAAGATGTTATAGAAGAAAATCTGAGAAGTGTAAGATCCAAGGGAGCATGGAAAAAGAGTGCTAATGCCTGTGAACGGAGCAGAGCATGGAAGAAAGGAAGAGAGCAGTATCTCTATCTTTGGTTTTCTTCCTGCTTGAGAAGACAGACACGGAAAGGTTTGTGTGAAGATACAAAGGGACCCAGCCAAAAGCCAAGTGTCTTATTTCCAGTTTCATTCAACAACATCTGCATAATAGACGAGGAAAAACTTTACCGGCCTACCCATCTTGCCCCTCTTCCCAGGAACTCCGGGGATCCCCTGCAAGGAAAAAACACAGAGAGGAGAAAAAAAAAAAAGGGTTCTGGTTGAGAAATCAAACAGCCAACCAACAATACAAAACAAAATGAGAAGAGAAAGGAGAATGCAAAACAGGCTAATGACTGCAGCATTGTTTGGGAATCAAAATGTCAGCTACTTGCAGTCGGCTGTGAGAGCAGAGGACAATTAACCTTCACCCATTAACTACGGCCTCCCGAGGACACGCGCAGGCAGCATCCCCAGGCTGGGGCTGTGCTTAGCAGGAGCAGTCATTAAGCTACTGGTCTGGAACCAAATGAAGGCCACCACCGAGGCACTTGCTGCAGAACTTCTGTTTATGTTTCTCATTTAGTTATACAAGCATTAAATCAGCATTGCCAGAGTGCTGGGCAGGCCCCTCCCAGGCAGGCACACACATGCTCACTCCCACATGGTCCCGGGGCCTCTCTGGTTTCTGGAGCTTGTATTTGAGGGAGAAAAGCCTGGAATCAAACAGTGTTCATCTTCCAGTGACCTTTTTTAGGAGCTCTTGTAGCAGGAAGAAGGGGGTTCTTAGATGGGAAGAGATCAGGTAGGTGGGAGGATGGAGAGATGGAGACTGGAAAAGGAAAGGATGTCCTGTAAAGCTCTGAACACTTGGCTTGGGGGAAGGCACAATGAAAAGGACACAGCCACAGCTACCCACTCACAGCTCCATTCTTGACTGCCCAACTCAATGCAACTGGAAATAAAGCCATTTTCAGAAAGCCCAGCACTTCCCTTCTGAGACCCAAGCTCTTTCCAAACATCTCCAGTCAGATGCTGAGACAGCATGACTGGGAGGTCATTCCTGTGGGAGCAGGGAATCTCCATGTATATTCTCTTCATCCTGCCCCACCTCTCTAAGATGAACTGGCAAGGGCGAGAGGGAAGGAAGGTATTTAAGTGAAGGAGAATATAGAAAAACTGCTCTGTAGTCAACAGTGAGACCTGATAGCCCTGCCTGAAGCCTGGGTTCTCATCAACTGAACATCAGCATTATACAGGGACACAGCTCTTTGTTCAAGGCTAGGAAGAGACTAAGGGATAGTTAAACATTAGGCATGCTTGCCTCCTTCCTCAGGAAGTAGAGATAGAGAAGGTTACATCAGGCTCTGAAGAACTATATTCAACCAACACACCAAGGTTTTCTTCACAAAATACTCACTCGTTCTCCATCAGCCCCTGGTAGCCCAAATAATCCTGGGAGACCAATATACCCCTAAAGAAAAGAGGAAACAAGTAGTCAAACACGTTTCTCCATTAGCATCCAGTCAGTCTGTGTTTCCTGAAGAGCAGAGCAACCTCCAGTGTTGGTCAGTGGCAGCCATGATGAAATAAACCTTGAGGCAAGTGTATATGCCCATGGACTGCATGGTGCTGGCTTCCACGATGTAGTCCAAGGGCACATACCCTCACACCAGGGATCAGGAGGACTCCAGGCAGGAAGAGGACAGCCAAAAGAAACCTCACCTGGGCTGGCTCTACGCGTACCTGAGGGAAATGGAGCTTTGTTTGAGGTTAGCAAGAGCAATAGCAAAAGTAATCCACAGTCCTACACCTCCTTTCATCTCTTTGCCTTTGACACTCATTTCCAACTGTCCTGTTGCACCAAGCCCTTTCTGTTTGTCTTCTGTCACCTGGTGGTCACACACTGCACCCCCTTCTGAGGCAAACCCCCTCTTTTACTGGCACCAGGGCTGCCACCACCCTGCAGTCAGTCCTGGCTCTGCCCAAAGCCTGTCCCTGCACCACCAAGACCTTGTGCAAACCTTCGTCATCCCAAGCACTGGAGGCCCTGCCTGGGCTGGGAGAGGCTGAACCTCACACTGCAGACTTGGGGGACTGATGTGAAGCTAAACTTGTACATCCACACAGATCCAAACTACAGGGAAACCACCTTTGCACCAACACATTTCACATAAAACCTGCTGCTTCCACACTCACCAGAAGCATTATGTTTTCAGATTTCCCTATGGCCTTGGGGTCCTGCTGAGACAAAACATGCTGCATAAAACACTGTGTTTCCCTTCCCTTGCCACAATGGCAGCCTTGTGTTTAATCCCTTTGCTCAGCAGCCTGGACAAAGTTACCTTGTGTGCTGGGCCTCTGCAAAGGCCCGATTGGTGCCAAATATGCCAAATCCAGAGGAAGTGAATTTCAGCAGGGAGCCCCCTCCGTGGCACCTCACAGTTACAAGAGCCAAGTGCTAACATTGCTTTTCTCTCATCTTTCTTTCTCCCTCATTGCTAAATCTCTATCTGCCAACCCCACCAAACTTTTTCACCAGTCCATCACTCCCTGTGTTTCCTTTAGAGACAACACCTAGCTGGGAAGTAATGCTACTCTAAAATGATCCTGTCTGCCTTTGCCTCCTGAATCCTAAAACAAACCACATAACTCCCAAACTTTTCCTGAAGAAGGAAAATGTAGAGGTGGAGGATGAAGAAGAGTCCAGAAATGCACAAAATGTACGTATCTTACCTTAGCACCCAATTCTGATTGACTGTGGTTGAACTGAGAAAGGACTTCCTAGGGTATTTATAAATATTTCAGTCCTCAGCACTCAGGGGTGCAAAATGGAAAATAACTTTCAAATCTTACATTCTGCACATCTACCACCTGATAATTACACAAGGTCCTGGTTAGACCACGGAGAGAGGTGCCCCAGGGAAACTTCAGCCCTTGCAGAAGTGGGGTGACCAAGTTGTGCTCTCAGATTTTCCTCTCTCCTGCAGGAACTGAACATGCCATCTCCCTTTCCAGCTCAGGAATATTGCTAGCTACAGGGTCAGCATTTGTTTATTCTTTGCAGTTTTCCTAATGATGAAAACCAGCTGCTTGAATTTACTGCATATAGAGAAAGTATCACATATTAGAGAAATGGGGAGGTTTATTGGCTTAGAATCTCATTGTGAATTTATAATTTCAGGAAAAGAACAAAATGTGATTAGCAAGAGCCATAAGAAGTAACAAAAAAAAAGAATCCTTTGCAGTGAGAACAAAACCCCAGCAATTATTTTTGGTGAGTAAAACCAGGCAGGACGGAGATACTGTTTTTATTTGCACATGGCTTCAAGATGCTGGCTTGCTGCTGTGCATAATGATATAAATCACTCCCAAACCAGGCCTGTACCCAAATGAGCCCATATTCAGCGTGGTCAAAGACCACTGAACCACACTGATTGAAACTAAAGAGGCCTTTGGGACATGGGGCTTGCAGGCTTTGATAGGAATTTGTAAGCCATTCTTTCCTCTCCTGCAATGTGGGCTCTGAAGGGGCTGACTTTATCATCAGCACTATTGGGGAACTTTGATCATGGTACATTCCATGTTTAATTTTAAAAACTTAACAGTGCTTCAATAAACAAGCAGTGCATAGTTCAAATCCCCCAACTCAACAAATTAAAGCAACTAGCTTCAGCATTACAAAATCAAGCATAAAATTTCTTGAGAAGCCTTTGATAAAAACAAGCAGAGAAAAGGCAGATGAAAGGTTGCTTACCCGAGTGCCTTTTGGGCCAGATTCCCCTATGGGGCCAGGTAAACCCTACAACAGAAGGGAAAAAACAAAGACAAATGTGGACAAGCTTTAACTTAAAATTTAATGAGCAGTGCCAACCCCCCAAGCACCATCCCTGCATGGCTCTGCTTTAAGGGCTTCTCAAAGCTCCTAAAGCTTTAAGTGCTGCTTGGTTCTGCTTTAAGGTTTTGCTTTAAGAGTCCAAGGAGTATCTACAAAGGAGAAAAAAAGACAAAATGATACAAATAACAGATGTCCCATTGTTGGGGAGCTGGGACTCAGCAGAACCTGAGACTGCTGCACATAGTGAGCTTTCCCTGGGGCTGAAGCAGAGATTTCTGATGATAAAGACCACAAGGGCTGATGCAGTGGGGTGTCCAGAGGTTGTGTTACACTTTGGATACGAGGCACAATGATGCTCTGTGCCCAACAGCCCTCCATTGATCCTCCTGCCTAAGCAAACACATGCATAGCAAATTTATTCCAGTTCCTGCTTAGGGAGCACTGATGGAATGAGAAAGTCTAAATTCTACAGCCTAGAACGTCACCTAGCAATGCAGGCACTCTGATATCTCTAACCCTTTGCAGCATCAGCTATGGAAAGAATTGAAAATTCATTCCCCATTCCAATTCTATGCCTAATGCTGCTCACCTAAAGTACTTCAAAGAAGAAAAGTGTAAAAATGCAAAATAAATTTTCATGTTTATTATCTTCTAGCAAGTCACCTGATAATTTTTTTTTCTAGTTCCAAGTGTTGATGGGATTTTCTGAGGTGTGGGGGGAAATGGCTAAGTCCATATTTTCTTCAGCTGGCAGCACTGCAGGCTCAGCCTGGGATGTGAAAGTCTGGTTGTGCTCTTTCCTGGCTCTTGCATCACTGCCAAAGATTTCAGGCATCAGGGTGAAGTTACAATCCTGCCTGTGATGCACAAACCAAACCCAAGCCAAGTGCTCTCTCCCATTGCTGCAGAGCCAGCACAGCTGACAGGAGAAATGAGTAGTAAAATCTCAGTAAAGTAAACAGCTCTGATGCAGGATACACACAGCATTCAGATAGGCTGAAAAAAGCTGACTTAAAAAAATAAAAAAGTCACTTTCCTGGTCCAAACCACATTTTAAGAAGGCAGTTTTGTTCTTTGAATGTCAAGGCACAGATTTCATCCTCCTTATCTGATGGGCTGAATTGCTGAACAGCATTTATTAACCTTGTATGTCCAAAATCTCCTGGACCTCTTCTTATTAGTCGTCTAACACACATTCACACCTAGGAGACTCTTTGACATGCTCAGCTCTAAGAGCCTTTCAGAGTATGAATAGAGCATTTAGTCAGGTGCATAAAGCTCCCATCCAGTTCTGCCATCTGCACTCTCCAGTGTGCAAGCAAGGTATCAGTTTAATTTTCAATTTAAAATGAGTCATGCATTATCAGACAGTCTGAGGCAGAGAGATGCAGACTTGTTCTGCAGGTCTAGTTCACATTTCATCCAATAACCTACACATCTGCATAAAAAAATCACATCCAAACTCATGATAAGTCTGAAAGACTCAGGACAGAGCATTTGGGATCTTTGACATATGTCTGGTCTCTTGGCTTAGAGATAAACATGGCAGAATCCAACATTAATGTGTCCATTTTAGAAAACCCTGACAAACTCACTTCTACCACAAACTGTTATAGGGCTGGATGTTCTCTCCTCCAAGAGATTCCATTTTTTAGGGTCTTACAAATTCTACTCTTTCCACTACTAAGCATCTTACATCAGTAGGACAACAAAGTGTTCAGTCTTGATCCATCACCCAATGCACACTCCTCCATTCCTAAAGCTGTCTTTGTGTAATTTTTTTCAGCATGAGAACAAAGACTTGTCTTTCATCATCTTTTTTGCAACTGCAAATATATATATAAATTTATACATATATATTTACAGTTCATGCATAATGTTACATGTGTGTATACATATGATTATGCCAGTGCATTTTACTAGTGAGAGTCCATCTAAATCTCTTCCTCCAATAATAAATACCCTCTTCCATCCCAAGTTTCTAACTTGTCCAACATTTGAGGCAAAATATGCCTAGAAGAGAAGGGTTAACAGCTTGCAGGTATCTCTCTGCTCTGCTGTTCTGTTTTTTCCCTGTTGTTATACTGAAGGAAAATCTGTCAGAATTTACTACAGAAATTCCAGTGTTATCTATCACAGGCAGGAAATACTTTCTAACAATATTTCAGAGTTTAAAGACTGTATTATTGGTACAACATCTTGAGGATGAAAGAAGGAAAATATTCAGACATCAAACATTCAAATATACCAACATTTTCTAGAGGACTGCACTGTCCTTAGTGGGGCATGTCTTTAGCTACCTGCACACCCAAATCCCTACTGTGTGCACAGCATGATGAGATTTACTGCACCTGCCTGCCAGGATAACCTTTGGCACCTGGACTTCCAGCTGGTCCTTGTTCACCCTTTGGAAAGAAAAAAGAAAAGGCACAAAAGGTCAGGTGAATGTCCCACTTGGGCAGTGTCTTCAGCTGCATCATTGTGGAATGGATTAACCTGATGCACATTTATTAGGAGGAAAAAAATATTAAGGGTAGATAATGAAGTTAATTAACAGGAGGGGGAATACAGAGAAGCCAAGTACACAGGATTCATACCCTAAGCAAGTGCTGCTGTTTCTCCTTCTCCCTTCATTTGCAGGGAAAGCAGCAGTCAGTCTGGAACAAGGACACTAAGAGAAGGTGTAAGGCTGCATCTATATCTGGCATATGGAACCATTTTGCTGGTGGGAAAGCACTGCCAAAATTCTTCAGAACTAAATGGATTCATGTATAATATCCTTTAACATCATTGCTAACAGGGCCTGCTATTCATTGCCTTTTTTTTTTACTGCATTGCAAACATCAAACTTAACCAAATAAAGAGGGGGAAGAAAAGGGGAGGGGGGAAATGGGCTTTGGGAAGGGAATGACATATACTCAACACAGTGTGGTTAGTAAAGCCCAGGTGTAATTAATGTAAAGACAAATAAAGGGGGAGGACGGTGACCTGGTTTTTCTTCCCCCAAGTAAACTTAGCATGGCTGAGCAGTGAAAATTAGAAATTAAATTTAGAAACTCCAGAGCAGTCTCCTCCCACCATCCCGTTGATGCTGGGTCCGTGTGTGTGCTCAGATCCCGGTGTGTGCCCAGCAGCCCTGGAAGGGGCTGGCTGTGCACACTGAGCAGGCTGTACCAGAGCCAAGCCAGCATCACAGCCAGCAAATCCATCCCTCCTTAAAGGTCCCCTGTTGAGAAGTGGGAAAACTCACCTGGTCTCCAGGGTGACCCAGTGGTCCAGGGTAGCCTTTATATCCCTGTCAAAATAGGATGGAGGAGATGAATACTAAGAAACAAAAGTATAGTCAAATAATCTGGGTTTGGTTTTAATTTCTCCTTGCAGGTGGGATTATCATTCTGAGGAGAAGCAGGACTTTAGACAGCATTAAACAATCATGCAGACTTTTATCGAGCTGCTGTGTGCTTGCACCACCCAAACCTGCTGATGTGCCCTGCTGTGGCCTCAGGTGGTACATGCTCCAGAAGGAATGGCTCCATGAACACATTTAGAGTGGTCTCCATGCTCAGATCTATTTGCAATCTACACCTTGAGCAAGGCTGCCCTTAATCCTCAGGAAACCACAAGCCCTTAGAATGAAATGCTGGCTTTGGGCACATTGGGGACTACAGCAACATGAGTCACTTGTGTTTGAGAGCTCTTACTTTTGCTTTAGAATTTGAAATGCCACGGGAAACACCAAAACTGTCACAGGAAACTTTGATTTTTCTACCTTGAGCTTGTTCAGCTTCCAGCTTTTCTAATCTAATTATAACAAGATCCAGAGTTCCTCATTATGAAGCTACTAAAAACGGTGAGCAAGCTGCCTCTCAACCTGCTCTCTCTGCTGAATTAATTGGAATGAGTTTCTTAATCCACCTTGCTTACTGGCAAGTGTTTCAGGCTTCAAATCATTCCCACAGGTCTTTCATAAACCTGCTTTAGTTTGTCAGTATTCCATTTTTGGGGGGGATGCAGACACGGGAGCAGGACAAGGGCAGCCTGTTTGACTGCAGACTGAGCATTGTGTGTCTTTAAAGGGAGTTTGCTTTCTCCTGGATTTACTCAGATCTCCCTTCAAATAGAGTAAATTCTGTATGCAATGGACACTTCAATTTTTTTCCCTCTTCTCTATTATCTTGCTTCAGCTGTTTAAAAGAAATTCACTTCCATCACAAGAAGCAGAGCAGGAGATTAAACTCAGTTACAGAGATGACTGTTTAGCTGGGCTACCAGCAAGAATTAAAAAAAAAAAAAAGAGCCAAAAAATTAACTTGAAACAAACAGGAGAGAAAAAAAAAACATAGAACAATCCTTGCACAAATACTAGAGAAATAACAAATTGCTTTCAATGGTGGATTACAACTAATTGTACCTCAGTCCCTGCTACTCACCCTGTCCTGGTCTCCAGCACACCTCACCTGTCTCTGAACTCCACAGGGAGTGTCCCTGCTCTGGAAGCCATCACCAGACCCAGGGGTGACCGAGCACTTGGCCTTTGGCTTCACTCACCACATGACCCCAGGACTTTCTGCTCCCAGGTCCACATCTCTGCTTAACACCTTTTTTTATTCTTCCCACAGGCTATTCCAGACCTGCAGCCTGAGCTGTTGCTGGCAGGGTGTGCAACACTCTCAGCCATCCTGGCCCCCACCCACTCCCCTTTGCATTCCTCCTGCTTTGTTATTTCAGATAGTCTGGCCTGGAAAGATGTTGATTCCCTTCTCACCAGTTCTCTCCTGCTTGGCCTTGCTGATGTACCAAGGCTCTGGACAGAGCTGCACCTCCTGACAAGGCTGACATGGAAGACTTCTGTTTGAACCACCTTGAGGGTCCTTTCTCCTTGTGAGAGCATTTCAGTCAGATATTCCTCATTGGAAGTTCCTCAGCAGCTCTTGGAGGAGGACCAGCACACAGGATTCCCTGCCCCCCTCCAGGAATCTGCCCCATGAAATCCTCTCCTGCTCATCCTCTCCCTGGCTCCTCAACAGAGGCTCAGCAGAAAGGAGGGAGGATGGTCCCCCCTGGTTGGGTGTCTGGCCTGAAGGTGAGAGCTGCCAACAGAAACATCCTTGGGTTCAGCATCTCCAGTCATTCCCTGAATTTAAATTTCCATGGGGTTTTCTCCTGGGACCTCTGCCCAGTTCTTACAGACTGGAGCAGGAGCTACGTTTGTCTCCAGACAGCTGGAACACCAAGCTTAGAAAGATTTTACTTTTCCACTGATAAGAAAGATGTGCCTGGCTTGGCTGCTCTGAACCATTCTGCTCCAGTTGGCTTTCTGGAGAACGGGTGTTTTGAGCCTGCAGTGTCCACCCAACGTAGGTGGTGGCATGATGGTCCCCTGAAATGCCCAAAGCACGTCCTGAACTAAATCCTGCACCAAGCACCACATTGCTATTTCTGCAGTGGTAAGTGAATGGCACTTAGGTTAAGTGTGTAGACACACTGCTACCGTTGTGTTCTATTAAATATCCTCCTCACTACATGTCCTGGGCTCTGGAGAATTTCAAACATGTATTTCTTCACAATTTACCACAATTATTTCTGCCTCAGGTTAATTATAACGAGGGAAAACCAGGAAAGTTTGAATATGTTAGAGCTGGCTGCAGTGTGAAAGTATTTACCTGCTAAAATCCTCTTCAAATAGCACTAAAATGACAGGGCAGAGGGTATGAAAACAACTGCATTTGCTCTTTTATCTGAACACTTCCTGCTGATTACAGGGCCCTCAATACAAAGGGCTGTGATTTAGAAAGGAAATTGCACTCCACTGAAGGATTTACTCATCTGTGATGATATTTATAATCCACTCTCTCCTAGCTAAAGGGATCATCCTGCACTTTGGTGGGAAATGTGAAGAATAAAGGGAATGACACCTGCCTGCAGGATGTTTTGAAGCACTGACCACTTCCCAGCTCTGTCTTTGCTCTCTGACTCTTATGAAACTTTGCTTCTCTCACTGCTGCTCTTTTCTCCTCTGGAGAAGTGAGGCTGCTCTGCTGAGATCTATCTCCAAGGCAGCTGTGGTCTGCAGTCCCAAATCAAAAGCCAAAGCCCACAGGTTCATAGGTACCAGATGTACAGAAGGAATGTCCAAGTCCTGGTACCCTTCCTGAGAACTCCTGGTCTGCAAAAGCACCTTTTGCTCTGTGTGGAGAGGATGAGAAACACACCTGCTGCTTCTAAGGCAGTTTGATGTACTCATAGATGTGTGGAGCTAAAACAACTTTGTGGGTGCTCTGAGATCAGCCTGTCCAATCCTACAAGTCCAATCCAAGTTTGTCAGCATTCCCAAGGCAGGCACTGAGGAGTGAGCCATGCTATCCAAAACCATATGCTGCTGGTTGTGGCTCCAGCTCATGCTGCTGAGCCAGTGGTTTCATTTACTGGGAAAAGTATTTTGTTTCTCCTGGTGAAATATTTTGTCCATTTGAAAGTTTCCACACGGTGCTCTCAGATCAAAGCCCTGAGAGCCCTTTTTGCAGCCCCTCCATGGAGTGAGTGAAGGGATGTCCATTTCCAAGGTGTTGTTGTTATCTGGTAGCCAAGATATGTAGCCCACCTTCAGCCAAGTACCAGTGTATTTTCACTGGGAGAAAGCCAGCAGGGAATCCAGATTTAAAAAAAAAGGTTTTTTCAAAACATTTCTCCAACAGCTGCAATTTTTTTCCTTAATGTAAGATGCTAATAAAAGCCAGGTTACACCAAACCCACTGCCAGACTAGTGCTACTGGGAGGTGTTTTTAAGCTGCACCAAGGAAAAATTTCAACATCCAACTTGCTCGTTACTTGAAGAAACAGAAGCATAGCCCTGCCTTTACCCTGTCCTGTGGGAGTTAAGATCAGATGTGAAGGCCATGTGCTGGACTTGGGAATGTTTGTTCAATCTCCTATTCCTTCTCTGCTTTTTCCACTATGAGTCCTTGCACTCCTGACATTGCATTTTGCTGATCGTAACCACAAGGTTTTGTTTTATGAGCTGTTATACCAGGAAAATGGTATTCTTTGCACCCTATTAGTTAGAACTTGTTTGTGACAGCAAAGATCCATAACTGATCATTCAGTTGCTCCTGCTCCACACAGCACCTCAAGCGTGACCAACCTTGGAATAGAAAAATAAACTCAGCCCCTCCTCTTGGTAATTCGGTTCTAGTATAAAGCATACAACAAATAATCACGGAGAGGGAGGGTTCCTTTCAGCCTACTCCACACCTTCTTTCTCTCCTTGGAGTCTTAAAACACCCAAGGAGGTGTTTGTGTGCAGCTGACCTGAGGAACAGTGTACAGTCAATGGCTCATTGACTGATAAAGTAATTGAAACAAGATGGTAATTTTAACTTTTCAGTTTAGCTGTGGCAACACTGGCGTGCTCGGAAGGGGAGTCATGGCCACTGAGCCCCACTCAAACAGCTTCCTGAAACAGGTCCAGCTTCCAAAAAAAGAAACTTACCTACCAACACATCCTGGAACTGGAAACTCAGCTGAAATGCCCTTGATATAGGAAAGATCCGAGCTCCAGATATGGATTGCTGAGGCATTGCTGTGCAGCTTGAATGCATGGATACAGACACACAGCCTGCTGCCTCAGGAAAACAGGGATGGATCTTGTGTTCTATCCTTACATACCCTTTTCTAGGCATAAATGTGTTGTTTGGGATGTTAATGGTGTTGAAGCATCAATATGGAAGCAAATAAAGTAAAACCTGACCGGTGCTGACAGTCTCCAAGCAAAATAAAGAGGGAATGCACACAGATACTTTTTTGAAATGTGCTTTACTAAGATAGACAGTCATGGTTTCTTTGGAATGCTAGTACTGTTCTGAATCCAACCTTTGAGTGCTGTTGGTTGGAGATCCCTTTAGTTAATGCACTGGCTGCACCAGGCCTAAATTGAGCTTACTGAGGAACAGCCAGTGTCAGGGTGCAGAGGGATGTGGAATACAAAGAAAACAGAATTCTGTATCTAGAATTTCATTTCATACTCTTACATAATCTTTAGGCAGTTGCTTCAGCCTAACTCCCTAGGTTATACACCTGCAAAACAGGCATAAGGCTCTTTGGGTGGGTACTGAGACTTTTAATTAAATCTTTTAGGCAGAGTTAAAGAAGAAAATTTAGAAATAAAATTATCAATCTAATTCACTAGGAAAGTACACTCTTACCTTTCTACCAGGTGGTCCAGGGAACCCAGTTAAACCAGGTAAGCCCACATCTCCCTGTAAGAAGCAAGCAAGTTCAATTAGTTTTCAGCAACATTTTCCCTATGCCTACTGCAGTTACTGCAATTATTTTGCTGACACCAGCCCCCAGCTATTGATATTTCTGGTTCTAATCACAAGTCTTCAAAACCTGACTGGATAAGAAGTGTAGATTTAAACAACATCTCTATTAACTGGCTCATATAAATAATAACCCCAGTTAATTAATGGCAGCTGCTGCTCGAGTCCAGCTTTTCGCAAGCAGAATGAATGCGCTTTTTTTCCCCCTCAATGATCTCATTCAGTCACATGCTTCATTCGCCTTTCAGTAGGCACTGAAATTGCCAAGGCAAGGAAATTTTAGCTGTTAAGTGTAATAAGAACAACAGGTACCTCCTGCCAAATCCTGTGGTTTGCTCTCACACTCTGCTACTGCACTGGCTCAGCCCATGGCTCCTGTTCGGATGGTGCTGGGGTGTAATTATTTAACCTGCCCAGATGACATGGATTGAACCTTTGCAGGCTGTTAGTGGGAGGGTTTGTGCAGTGGCCTGTACTTCTGAGAAGGGATTGCATCACATCCCAGCTGGCAAATCCACACTACCACAGAATGGATGAGCACATTGCTGTGAGACCTCTCCAACACCCAACTTGGCTGTGTGAGCCCACTTTGGCCTCCTCTGATCAGAGTCAAAAAACCCTGGAGTGCCTTCTTACTGAAATTTAAAAAATTTCCAGTATCTAGCTTGAAAATTAGGCATCACTCCAAATTCCTGCTGGAAATTCCTTATTCCTATTACTACTAACAAATAAAACATTGTTAACAACAAGCTAAAGGTGATCTGGATCTCTCCCTTTTTTATACCAAACACTGTCTCCAAGAAAACAGTTCCAGACTCTGCAGGGGGATGATTTCCATGTGATGCCACTCCAATTTAGTGTACCAGAAATTTCAAAACACATCTCATACTGTTAAGTTAAAAGCATCATTTCAGACTTAGCCTTCTCAATGTTTTCTAACTTCGCCTTCCATCTTGCAGTTGTGTGGCCTCACTGTGCTTTATGGAAGCATCTGGTGTCAAATGAAGGGCCCAAGCTCCTTATGGCTGAGCTGTGCATTTATAGCAAGACTTATGGTGAAAGGAAGAGAACCAGGCTTCTGCCCTGGACATGAGTTACCAAGGATTGTGCAGGCATCACTGAAAGAACTAACTGAGGTAGATGATGTGGGGTCCTGATTGCTCCACTGTTCATTTCTATAATTCTGTGAGGGCTTGTTGCCTCTCTAAAAATCACTCAGCTGTGAAACAGCAAAAATGGGAGTTTTAAGTTATTGAAAAGAATTAGCAGAAGTCTAATCCTTAACAACTGTTAAACCCAGAAAGCAGCTTTCCTTCCTAGCTAGGGGCTTTGTGTTGGTTTGAGAAGCCCTTGGTGGAAACCCCACAGTAAGGTCCATGCCTTAGGAGCCTCTACCAAGAAACCTCTACCCTGATGGGGCTGCAGCATGAGGCAACCCCCCTGTTCCTCAGCTCCTTGGCAAGAACATCCTTTCCTTGGCCATCAAGGTTTTTGTTCCTTAGACTGGGATTGCCTCTTGTTGCAGCTGCATGCCCAGACTGTGACTGTACCTTCAATGTGCTACTTAAAACACTTGGCTGAAGTAGCCACATGTCTGTGGCAGCAGGGACTTCAGTTGGGGTGCAGATTGTGGATAAATTGAATAAACACTCAGACAGCAACACTGTGGCAGGTGGCACCTCAGTGCACTATGATCAGTGAGGGCTACCTGTCTTTAGTCCTGAACCCACGGCCTAAGCTTTATTTCCCAGTCCTAAGCCTACTTGAGCAGCTGTGATGCTTGTGGCTGCAGTTGGCTCCCTGTGTGTGTGCACAGGTCTAAAACCCCACCATGGCCTCACCTTCTGCCCATGGCGAGCTTTTCCAGGAGACAGACCAGGATCACCTTTCTGACCCTGAAATGAAAAACTGACATTAGTGACATAATCCAAGAGCCCAGCCCACAGATGTGGTTCTGCTTCCACCGAGTCTCCAAATTAGAAAAACATTTTGTTTTATTGCAGTCTTCCTCAACATCCCAAATGTATTAAAGAGGCTGGGAATAGCTGTTTTGCTGGGGGTGGATTTGGTGAGTGATTGCTGCTGCTAAAGAGTTGAGTTTTAAACAGCAGTTGACAGTATTAAATTGGCTAAAGAAAGGATAACTGGAAGAAAGCAATGTCAGGACTTTTGATACTTATTAGACCAGACAGCTGCCATCCCCTCCTTGTCTACAACTACCATCACAAAAATAATTACCAAGCCTATTACTGGGGCTAAACCATCCTTGTCGACAACTCACGAGATGCTGTTGCATTTTTAACTGTGAGGAACAGATGAAACTGCAGAGAAAGTTGTACCAATTAGACACCCCCAACAGCCAGAGCAATTGTGAGGCTCCAAGGCTGGCAGAAAGTGGCACACTTGACCTTAAGTGGCAGTATTCCTTATTTTCCTCCTTAACAACCATGACGAGGGAAATAACAGTGTGAGGCTGTGATCTTCTGACGAACACAGGCTGGAATCTCAGCAGCATTTGATCATCTAATTCCAGCAGATTCCTTTGGAAATCCCACTTCCAATTCTCAAGAGGTGGAAAGGTAATGCAAGCACCTAACAGGGTGAATAGGAAAATCTAGAAGAGATTGAAGTGTGCCAGGTTCTTTGGGTAGGGTAGAGGTAAAGCTTAGCACACATAACATCTCTCCTGGCACAGCCAGGATGGATATTCCAGGATCTGTCCAGGATCTGTGTATTTAACACCCCATAAATCATAAACAAGCCACAACCTCTGCGTGCCACATCAGCACAGGACAGCTGGGAGGGTTAATTAATGGCTGTCAAGTGAAGTGCTTAGAGGGGAGACCCAGAAAGGAACAGTACTGATTATTAACTGGCACTTCTCATGAGCAGCACAGAGCTCTGGCAACAGCCAGCTGAGATGCTTTTCCACACAGCCTCACTGTGAGTACATTCCACATGTACTTCCCACCTTGCACAGAGTGTAAATCTCCCCTTCTCCTCCTCCTCCAGCATCCACCACAAGCTCAGGAGTGAGAGACTGCTTGGGTCTGGACTGTAGGGAGCACTGCTGATTCAAGGCAGATGCATCTGCACAAATTCTGAATGAAGGTCGCTGGGTTTGCAAGCAGTAAATGAAGTCATGCAGACAATCTTGCTTTGCATGCAGCTGTTATCAGGGCAATTCTCCCACTCCTTGAGCTTCAGAGCAGTCAGTGGGTGCAGCCACTGCTGGGAACAGATTAGAGCAGCCCTTGGGATCGCTGGGCATTCATTTCTGCTCTGCAAAATTAATTTATTGCAGCAGGTAGACACCCACCACTTTCCCTAAATCTTCCCATGTGTTCCACGCAATAGCTTTGAGACATGGAAAAGAACACAAGCCTCTTGTGTTTGCCTCTGGGAAACTCCAGATCACATTAGGAAAGTCTCTGCTTTGCACTGGTTCTGTGTTCAGCACTGCTGAGACCATCACACAGGTGAAGAATTCAGCCACAGCAGGGTCACACGTCCCCAAGATTAATCAGCAGTGGGACCAGAGGGAACGGATGCCTGGATGTGAGGGCTGAAATTGTGGATTAATTGCTTGAATCTTCTTACACAGCAATGAGAACAGGGGAATTAATCTAAGTCTTGTCCATCACCAAGCCACAGCACCTTTTCAACAAGCTTCTCTCTTTCCCATCCTAATTTACTGAGAACACTTCCTCCTCTCATAAAGGAAGAAATTGTTTTCTTCTGGGGTTTTTTTTCCTATCTGGGAGAAGTTTAGAGCTGTGCAATTTAAATATCCCAGTTTTGCAATCCCAGTAATACTATTTTAAACATCAGTGAGCCAAACTGATGAGCTACCCTGGAGAAAGAACATTAACAAAACTGAAAATTCAGTATTTTTCAAGCACATCCTGAGATGTACATCCAGTTGTTAGCAAAAACACCCCTCCTGTCCCCCAGCAGCTTTCAGGTGACAGACTCAGTCATGACCCCAGCCCAGCCAGTGGATACAGCTATTTCAAAGGTTATCTGCAATAATCAGTCTCTGCTAACCAGTTTTACAGTTTCCAAGGATAACAAATAGACTGCAGAAAGTGGCAAGAATCTCCCTTTAAGCAGTTTCACATCATGAATTGCTGAGCCTTTAAGCATCACAGGCTAAATTCCCAGGTGGCACAAGCAGATGTAGTGCCACTGGAGTCAGTGAAACCATGCCCAAGCAAATCAGCAGGATTTTGGCTCAACAGCTACAAACAGCTCTGTGCAAAAGATCAGCTTCCTAAGTCCAAGGAATTACAAGTGCTCAGCTCCAGTGGTGAGAATAAAGTGGGCTCTGCATCGGGTTGACTGTGAAATGCAGAAATACAACTAAAGCATTACACCCAGGCAGGATTCACATAAAAACACACAGAGCCTGCAGTGCCACACCACAGCCCTTGCATGGAGCTGCCTGACCTTACAAGGGCTCTGGTCATTCAGCTGATAAAAATTATGCTCCTGGGTCCCTTCTTAAGTGACAATGACTTGGTGTTAGTCATGGTTTCCAAGCTGTATCTATCTGGGAAACTTCAATTTCCTTTCTTAGATTGCTTGTTTTTTCCATGGGATTAACTCCTATCTAAGCGAGACCAAGTCCAGCAGCCACTTGTTGGCTCTCAGCACGAGAAGTTCCACTTGGAGCTGCTCTGCCCTGGTGTCTAGGCTGAGCTCTCACAAGTCCATCATTTTTGCCACGTGCTGGGTCTATTAAGAAGATTCCCATCTCTGAAAGTGTCCGAGGCCAGGTTGGATGGAGCTCTGACTGACCTCATCTAGTGGAGGATGTCCCTGCCCATGGCAGGGGGTTGGAATGAGAAGAGCTTGAAGGTTCCAACCCAAACCATTCTTTGATGATTTTATGATGAAGGCATCAGGTCCCAGGTGAAGGATTACAGGCAGTTAAATCACAAGGGGGTGAAATATCACTTTTTGGGGCAAAGTCCATCTTCTGGGACTGGTGTAAGGGAAGGAGGGGAGTCAAAACTCTGGCATCTGATACACTCAGAGATGATCATGGCTCTCTGTGCTAGAGGTGAACCTTCACTGTGTCCTGGGCTGAGCTCCAGCTCTCACATCCCACTGCAAACCTAATATTTCTTTTGACAAAGCACCATGAACAGACCAATCCTGCAAATGGTGGCTGGACAAAATTAAAATATATCACAGAGCCTGATGGATGACACCAGATTTCTGCTGCAGACTTACAGCTCTCCATCCACTGAGACTTCCTGCTGCCAGACTGTGCATTGAGATGGAGGAAAAATGCTTACAGTAAGACTTAATTTCTATTAGGTGACCAACTGAATGTAACTTTACAGCCAAATGATGATTTCTGACAAGTCATTAGGCTAAAAGGGTTTTTTTAAAAAAATCCTGTAGCATAGAAACATATTTTACTCTACAGATTGGACCAGGCTGGATTTGCAGGGCTGGAAGTTAGATAAAAGAAGTTTAATTTGACTTATAAAACTCAACAAGTGTGATCTGGAAGTCATTGATGGAGAATAAATGCAGAACACTAAGACGTAGGACTTTTACAGGCTCACTTTTCAGGCCGTATGTGGAATTTAAACCAGCTGCTGTTCACCAGCATGTCTCCAGTGCCTAATTTTTAATCACATAGAGGCAGCATGCCAAGTTTCCAGAATCTTTTTCCCAGAGCATCAATGGTGCTCATAACATCTCTGCCTACTGATGAGATCATGAAAAGACAGAACTATTGCTTGCACCTTTCTCTGGTGAGTGGAGGTGTCGTACAGCGTCCTTGGTACTGAAAATCTCTGTATTGCCTCTCCAAACTCCATTTAGTCCAACACAGATGTTATAAAATATAAACCTATTCTTTTGTAAACAATCATACCAAAGCAATCCAAACCAATTTTCCAGGAATGTCACAGTCTTTAGGTAACATAAAGTCTTATACATGGAGTGAGCTGGGCATTAAAACACTTTTTGGAAGGGCTTTGCTGCACACTGGATTAGGAGCCCTCCAGAGCCACATTTGTGCTCAATTCCAGGCAAAGGGAAAGGGTCCAGCTGCTGGGGATGATTCCCACCTCACTGATCCAGCTGCCACCCGGAGGCAATGCATGTACAGGAGAAAAGGACAAAACCCCCAGCACTGCAGGAGGTCTGTGAGCCCTCATGGGAGAGGTGAGGGGATCTAGAAGGAAGCCATGAGATTAGTTTTGGAGGACTGAGATGGAGTTCAGAGTTCCCAGAAACTCTGGAGAAGGAGACCAAGAAGAAGGAGTTTCAGGATGAAGAAAGCAGAGGAAGACAGTGGTTGCTGCCAGTCACTCCTGCCACTGTCCAGACTCAAAGGTGGAGGAACAGGCTGCAAAAGCCAGAGGAGAGAAATAGGAAAGCAAAGAAAATCAGAGCTGGTGGAGCTCTGGAGTGGGAGGATTCCACTACCCTTGTCTAACATGGCAGTTTGTACCCTGGCACAGGCAGGTATCCTAATTAGGAAAAGCAGTATCCTAATTAGGCAATCTTTGAAAATCAAGAGAACCAAGAATGGAGGCACAGAGCAGGGTCTCTCAGGGCACAGGAAAAAGCCTTGGCTGTGATGCTGGAGAGCCTCTGTGAGAGCAGGAGGGAGGGAGAAATGGCTTCAGCTACTGTCTTTTTGTGCACAGCAGGATAAAAAAAGCTGTCCCAGGATGTCCTGTGGGATGGAAGCTGAAAGCACCAGTTCATACTTACTTTCAGTCCTGGGGGGCCAGGTGAGCCGGGGTTTCCGTGGGGACCCGGGGGACCCTAAAACACACAACAAACACAAAACAGAGTCAAAAGGAATCTCATTAATCCTGGAGCAGCTGAAAGCCTCTGGCTGTGCTGTGCCAGACTTCACCCAGAGCCCCAGAAGCAGTGCCCTGGCAGGGGTGTGGTGGCACTGGGACCCTCCCTGGCACCCACGGAGGGGGAGGCTCAGTTGCCTCTAAGGAAGGGGGGGTGTGTCTGTCACCACAAGACATGTCATGACACTGAGATAATTTGGGTAAACCAAACATTCCACAGGTCAGGGGAGTCCAAGCTCTGGGAGGAGCCCCAGCAGAAGGGGATGGAAGCAGAAGTGTGCAGGGGTGTTAACAATTTTGGTTTTGGTCAGAATTGAAGAGAACAGAAGTAATTACTAAAGGAAAACTGTTCAGCTCTTTGGGGTGAACTCATTTTCCCTACAAGCCAACCAGATTTTTGCCTTTAGAGGCTGGAAAGAAAATGGATACTCAGACAAGAAAACAGTGGGAATAGCAGTAAGTCCATGTAAACCCTTTAAATCCATATTTTACATAGCTAAATCTATATTTTTTCTTAGTTCTCACAAGCCAGTGACACTGCCAGAGTATCTACCTCAAATCACATACACTAGTATCTCCTTTCACATCATATTTAAAAGTACCCTGCATATTTTCCAAAGACTATTTAAGGAGTTATCTGGAATAAGCAGCTGAGAATAGTTTATGCCTGGATTGTACACAGCACAGAAGATCTACTAACCTTTCAGGCAGAAGTAATAACAATTCTAAGTCCTCTTGAACATGTTCCTGGGAGATTAAACAATCTGAAGATTCAACTCCAAGAATTCTGCCAAGAACCTGTGAGAGCTCTACCCTACCACAAGGAGCCCTTTATGTACCCTCAAGTTTGGGGAGTACAGGCAAGGGGATAAAAAACACTCAGGCACTTTCTCAGCAAGCTGTAGGATTTCCAATGAGCACTTTAGGGCCAAAATCTTCAGGGTCTGATTTCCAAGGAAAATCACTGCAGTTAAACATATGACTGCCAGCCAAGTTCAGTGCCCTCCCTCTCCTCTGAGAGAATATCAGTGCACTGATCTATAATAAGCTTTATTTTTACTGTATTTTAATAGAAAATAATGCCTTTTAAAATTGCATCTTGTGGTACAGACAGTTGCTGAATGTTCAGTGCTATTTCACAACATGCTGCTCTGCTGAAAGAGGCTGTTTAATTAAAAGATTGAGATTGAACTTTTCAAATAGCAGTTTTTACCCAAATTAACGTCCCATTCTTAAATTCCTTCCAGGTTTTCAGCCTGAACCCAAATACATTTATTGCCCCATTCTTAATTTGCTTCCATATTTTCACCTGAAATTCTCCTGTTTAGCCTGGCTGTGAATTTCCAGTGAAACTGAAACAGCTTTAATTAAAATTAAGGTGCTTGAGTATCAGCTTCTCATTTGAAAACCCATACAGCTGCTGTAGCCAGAATACCTGGACACTGAGGAGTCTTAAATAAATTAATCCTCCCAGCAAACTGTGGAATCACTTGCCCACCTTATTGGGTGGGACACTGAAACAGAGACTGAATGTGCTGCTTAAGGTAATTCAACAAGACTGTAGTGGCAAAAATGCTTCAAGTCTTTAAAGTCTCAAATATGTAGGAAAATTACTAATAAGTGACAGAAATCAGAACAGCAAAGTCTCTATAAAAGATGAATCCCTAAAAAGCTTTTACATGTAAGCAATAATCAGGGTAGCTCTGAACAGGGTTCATAAATCCAGCCTACTGCTGGATTTGAGGAGGGAATTCAGCTGTAATTCAGCTTTGGAGTGAGGCAGCTTGGCCCAAAGCCCACATCGGTGCATTTGAAGTTTGTGCTCCACCGTAGCCCAGGGCAGGCTTACAACAGTGCCAGGCTGGGGGGAGCAGCCTGGTGTGGTGTGACTTCCAGATGAAAGGGATGGCTTCCAAGAGGAAACCTGCAATGTGGGAAGCTCAGCTGCCAATCCAGAACTCCTGGATAAGAGACTAATCACACCCCCAGAAAAATCTGGTGCAGGTTCTTCCACAGTAAACCAAAGCACAGCAACAAAATCCCAAAACATCTTCACCAGAAGGAGGGGAGAAGGGAGGAAGAATCCAGTCACAGTTTCTAGTGATTAAAAGTGTGATTATGAAAACAGAGACTCCTGAGATAAAATAGAGCCTTCACCACCAAGTTCAATGAGTCTGACAGAGTACATCCAGTGTAATCCAGGCAAAGGGAGGTCAGAGACTCATCCTGTCCTGAAAGACTGATGTGGTTTTATCCTAGTGGAAGTGGGCACATCCTGGAGATGAAGTGACAGTGGGAAGTCCAGTCTGGCATGAAGGAAACTGCTGTGACCAGTTCTGGGGCTTATGTTAGACATCTGAAACTGCTCTGGGAATTGTGGAGAGAAAAGGGTGTAGTCTGCCAGCAGTGCTTAAAATTGTAAAAATTAATTGCTCTTGATGTGTTCCAACACGGTGAGTCCTGAATCTGTGATTCCACCCACATTCTTGGCAGAGGGGGAAGATGCTGTGTGGTACAGTTAGATGGGCTGAGTAACAAAAGACTCAGGACAGTAGCTGCCTCAGGAGCTGTTAGCAACAGATAATTGCTGTATTTTATTAATTCAATTCTGAATTAATTGAATTTACCACTCCCATCTAGAAATTTGGATAAATATATTTATTATCAATACATCAGTTTTGCTCCTCTTATCTACACACAGGGTAGGACAATGCTGAGACCACTGAATGAAAAAATGCCACTGCATGTGTCACTATCTCCTTGGGTGCTCATTTTCCCACCTGCTTTTGCTTCCTATATCTGCTGAAACAACCCAATCTAGCAGCAGGCAAACCTGGATCTGAAACCTTCCAAACTTGTACCAGAAACTCAATGGAAAATTTTACCATGGGACAGCAGCAGCCTGAGGCTGCTCCATGGCACAGAGACCACAACAACCCCTGAATGTGCTCTCCAAGTGAGGAGGGGTTTCCCACCTCCCTGGAGTGTCTTCTACATGAATGATGCTACTTGAGAAGGACACTCAGCCACCCAGTTCAGCTTGGGGATGCCTGGAGATGGGACCCTGCTCACAGAAGCACTTTTATGCTTAATGGCTCACAGCCCACAAAAATTAACAGAAGTGTAACTGTGCACAGCTCCCCCCAACCCTCCAGCATTCACAAGGAGGGGGAAAAAAATCCTCCCAACTCCTGCTAAATGCTAGAGAGCTCCAGTCAGAGGAATGACTGCTCATTTGAAACTCATTCTGTCCTGGGGTTTCACTATGCAAAGCAACTTTTTCTGCTTCTGACCTACAGATCCCACGGTGACCTCTGGCTTGCTGAAAAAGAGATAAATATTTGAAGTGAAGCCAAGCAAAGAGTTTCTTTAAACACTTTTCAGAAATTGGAAAATCTTCTTAATGGAATGAGGATACTGGGGTATCTCCACAACTGACTGAGTTGCTTGTTTCAGGGAGGAAGCCCTGCATTTCACAGGAAAGGGAGATTTTTTCCAACCTCACACCAAATGTAACAGGAACGTGTTACACTGGGACCTCACAGTCTTTCAAGCTGCTGTGGTTCACAGGAGGATAGCAAGTGCATCCTGAACATCAGGGAGTGTATTCCTTTCACCCATCCATTTTGACTTCTCCCATGCTGCCTCAGAGTTTAAATAAACCAAGAGCAATTATAGCATGTCAGGCTTTTTATTGCTGATTCTGCCTCTGACCTGTTGTGTGGACAGGAATAAAACACTTCTGTACCTGTGTTTGCTCACTTGGTGGAGTAACTTCCAGTGGGACCTGGCCTCCTGAGTTATTTAAGTGTTTTGGAAAGTTTGGCTGTTGCTCTTTCCTTGGTATCCTGGCAGCTTAGTAAACAACCAAGGCCAGCCTGGACAGGGCTTGGAGCAACCTGGTCTTAGTGGAAGGTTGGAACAAGATGAGCTTTAAGGTCCCTTCCAACTCAGCCCATTCCATGAACTGGACTCTTGTCTGGCATGTATCTGAGACTTGCTGTTTCCTTCACATGGAGGTAAAACTGGGATTTCCATAGCCTCGTTTGGAAGGCAGAATTTAAGACTAAAGTGTCACTCCTGCACTTTTCTGCAGACCTGATCAAAGTGTGGGTACTTTGCTGGTCAAACAACGCCAGTGAAGGCTGCAATGAGTCACCATTTGTGGTGAAGGCAGACGTGCTGTCCCAAGCCCCTCATGCAGACAGCGCTGGGGGAAGCTCACAGAGCCTGGGGTGAGGCAGGAACAAGCCACAATGGTGAAGGAGTTACTGCTCCAGTGGGAGCCCTTTGTTGACAGCTCCTTGTAGAGCTTGTTGGCACATCCCTGAGAGCAAATCCCAGCCCCAGACTCTGCCTCCCTGGGAAGCCCTAATGTTTGAAGAAATGCAGAGGTCAGAAATAAAAGCTCAACACACATGGCTTGCACAGGACTGGGGGTGTAACCCAGTGCACCCCCAGTGTCACCACTCACACTCACCACCATGGAAAAGCTGTCCCACAACCTGCCTGGCATTCCACATCATATAAAGCTGAGGAAATCTTTTATTGCTAACACTGCCATTCCCTTAGATCTTACACTGACACTTGATAAGGCACACAGCCTATTTAACCAAGAACAGACAGTGTGGACAGACCTCTTCTTATGCCTCAAATTCTTTAATGCAGACAGGAAAGCTGAAAACCATCCTAGGTGGATACAGAGAGAAACCCTCCCTGGAGAGCACACATGGCAGTACAGCAATACCTCTAGAGATTGGAGAGCTCCTGAGATAATACTATTAGCCATTCTTATTGCAATTTTTAACTCCTTTCCCTTGGAGTCCCTCAGGAAAAAATGGGAAGAAGAAACACCTAGTTTTCACTTGTAATGAAAATGAAAATTTGCCTTCAGAGCTGCAGAGAGCAGAGCACAGGAATAGCCTGAATCTGTCTCAGTGGGCCCCTGCTGCTGAGTGATAGGGTGTACAATTAATTCCATGCTCCTGAAATGGGGATTGGCTTTTAATAATGGAGAAATTGTCATTTTCAACAAGGCTACGACTATCCACTCTGCTACCCTGCCTTGGATTGCTCTTGAATGCTGAGATATGTCCTGATCAGAATCTCTGCCATGCTATTACAGAGGCTGGGATGTGTCTTGGCAAAGCAGGTGGCACTGCCTACGTGGAAGAGCCACCCTCAGACTGCACAGGCAAGTCTGGTGTTACTCATCTGCTGAAAACCAGGAGGCAGATCCATGGGATCAGCCAGGTTTTCTTACAGACTCTCACCTACCACAGTCTCACCTTCAAGGCAAAGGCTAATCAGAGATTTCATTTTACCCTGACCAACATGGGGGGAAAAAAGGGAGGAGACAATATGGGGTGGAAATTCTGCACCACACATTAGCATGAGGCAACTTCACAGCTACAGAAAGTCACAAGTTGAATGCTGCTACTGGATTTTCAAATGCACTGTTGTACTACCTGTTGTAGGTACCTACATGTTGTAGGTAACTGTACAAGCATTAATAATGTAGAAATTATGCAAGTTACAGCAAGGGCAATTAAATCTCATGCATTAGGCCATAAACTGCTTTGGTGACAAAAAGATCCTTCCTTTCCTCTGCATCCAGCACTGCAAAGTTGCCTGCAATGTTCAACCTCTCCTCTGGAGCTCCAAACTTGGCCTGGAGCTTGATGGGACACCTCATGGCTTATCCATGGGCTGGTGCAAGAACTCTGCAGCTGCTTTTTTGGAGGAGAGGTAGAACATGACCCGTGCAATATTGCACATTTATTTTTAAGTTGTTCAAGCACAACTAAAGCAAAAGATGCAAGAATTCCCCTAAGCCTGTCTTAGTTTCTGGCAGCTCCACTCTCCAATGAAATCCCTAAACCCCAAAAAGACACCAAAAAAAAAATTACTAGGAGAAACACATCCCAAAGTCAAAACAATTTAGGCAAAGAGCAGTCCTGTCTCCAGTGCTCCAGGCCAGACATTCACAGAGTGACCCTTCTGCCCCTTCCCAAAATTAGCACAGCCTGTTTGCAGATGTCTGAGCCAAGCCAGGCTCAGCTGTGCTGAGCACTTCCTAACTGGGAACTCTTTCCTGGACCAATTCTCAGCACCTCTGGCAGGGACTGAGCTCAGAAACCCTCTGTTGCTTATTGTCTTTCAGAGGATCATCTTAAATATAGGATGGAGCATGCCACAGCTGGGGAATAACAGACTATTATGACACAGCCTTCATGATGCTATTTCTTTCAGAAAAAACTCAAGTGGAATTGGGATGTAGAGCTGAAATTTGGTCACTCACACAGCAGGCAGGGAATGCAGCTGGGGCCTCCAGACCTGGAGTTTAGTTTGCAAACCACAGGATTGCCAGAAGTGACACCAAACAACCCTCATAAGCAATGAGCTGGAGTAGGAACCAGCTTTAATGGGGATGCCAAGAAATGCAAACTCTGGGCAATCTACTGATGTGGGAGCTGCTTGGGCACTTGTGACAGGCGATATCAGGGCTGATGCTTCACTAAAAATCTTCTCTAACATGGAACAGATTGTCCCATCTATAAACATGAGCCTGGTGCTGCCTAACCCCACTCACTTACAGCCCAAATCAACTTTCAAGGCTGTTCACACAGGCCCAGGCTCCAGGGGTCCTGGAGACCTGCATTTTACCACTGGAGAAAGGAGATGGGTTTATTTTTGCTGGTTACTGCAAGATCTCACAGGAGTGTAACAAGTGCCCTGAGGGAATGTCGAGCCTCCCAGCCTCCAGCTTGTTCTTTAAAGACATTACACGGGGTTGAGTTTTAGCTAAGTATGTGTGAGGAAATCTCCCTCAGCTGCCAGGCCAAGATGCTGCCTGAATCACAGATCCAGATATTCCCTTCTTCCAGCCTCAGACACTCAGACCTTTGGATTCCCAACCCACACCAGTCCAGTGCTCAGGAAAGGGGCTCTGTGGCTGTACCCTGTGGGACAGCAGGGTGTTTCCAGGAAAACTGCACCGTATTACCAGGAGAACAGGGCCAGCACTTCACTGTATCCAGGTCAGGCACTCTGCCCAGCCCTGGGAGAGTTGGGCCAGCGCAGAAGGCTTTTCTCACAGCTAGCTGCAGCACTCAGATCCAGATGTTTCCTCAGCATAGCACTCAATGTTCAATGATCTCCATCAGAATTTCATTTGGGGAGAAAGAAATTCTGTGAGAGCCATCGTGATTTCCTGAACAGGTAAGACATTCTGCTTTAGAGCTTGAAAAGGAGTCAGAGAACAGGTCTCAATCTGAGAAAAAACCTCATCTCTGTGTATTTGAGTCCTTGGTCTTGGGCCATGGTCCCACTAATAAAGGACCTTGAACTAAACAATTTGTGAAGCTGGGGAGAGTGGAGAACAAAAGGCAGCCAAAGCTAACATTCAGCACTGGGTTTGCAAGAAGGCACATATACTAGAAACAAAATGACACAGACAGACCTCATTCTCTGACAGCCATTTGGAAACATCCATCCCCAGCCTTTGCCAATGCCAAACCTTAGCTCAAGGAAGCTGCAAATCACCAGTATGGCCTCCTGAAAAGCTCCAACAGGGAATGAGAGAGAAGGAGACCAGATCTCAACAGAGAGGGGCCTGAAGCAGTCATTACTCAGCCACAGGAACTGTAACAGCCCTTGGAACAACAGGACAGGCAGATTAAAATACAAATGGTTGGAAGTTTTTAAAGCACTTACTCGAGAACCTCTCTTGCCAGGGGGTCCTGGTAAGCCCGGCAGACCTGGTGGGCCCTAGAAAAACAAAAATAGGTGTTAGTGATGGTTCTATAACAATATGGTGCTCCTGACAGGGCTTCACAGAGACACATCACACAATCATTTGGAGAAGACGTGGGGAGAAGGGCCAATTACAGCATCACAGCCAAAATTTCCCTTCGGCTTATGCTATTACTATAAAGGGATAAAAAGGCATGCACAAAAACATCTGCAGGAGCACACATTTCCATAAAGTAGAGACAGAGCTTCCCCATCTTTCTGCTGCAGCCTGAATTCCCAGGATCACAGCTGTGTCTCATGCTTCCCCTCTCCTGGACCTGTGCTGTATCACAGGGGTAACACAACTGTCCCTCAGCTTCGGATTTCCCTGCTATGTGTTAGCTCCTTGGCAAGGGAAGCACTTTGTGTGTTCTAATCTGTATCAGCTGGACACGTGTGGCTCTTGGTATTGTAGGTTCCTATATGAGTTACAACATAATCATAACCCCAGCACTTCATATTTTAGAGCAGCAGGATATAAAACATAATAAAATTGGTAGCAATGTTGGAAATTTTTAAATATGGTTCTATAGCAAAAGGAAGGTTGAGTTATGCACGTCAGAGTAGTGGGGGCTCTTGCAAGAGGACAGGAACAAAGTGGAGATATCAGGAGCCCAGCTGTGCACTGATCTGGAACAGGTTAGGAAAAAATACTTAACCAATGAGGTTTGAACTCCTTTGAATTTATTCCTCTATTTATTCTTTTTTATTTTTTTTTCAGTGGGCTGGAGAATTCAGATTTCTAGAGGGCCATCTGCAACTCCTAGTAACTCCTCAAAAGTTCTTTTCCCCCAAGCCAAACATGTCTGACAAGAATAACTGTTAATTAAAGCATCTCCCAGCGGATTTATATTCTGGTAACTTGCTACAAAAGGCAAGTTTCCACTGCATTCAGCAGGGAGAGACATCCAGAGCAGCTGACTGAAGGATGTTTGGGAGGCAGCCTGAGCTCTCTGACTACGTGGCAGGTGGGAGAGCAGGTCCCAGGAACAAAATTCCACAGGGATGAAGGTGCAGTGCATAGAGCAGGTACAGGATGAGCCCCATGGCCACACTCTGGCCTTTCTCCCTTCCCACTGGGTCATCCCTGTGGGATCTCCTCCCTGAGCAAAGCCCACTGCCAGGCTGGCCCTGCTGCTCAGAGCTGCTCAGGCTGGTACTGCCCCTGAGCAGGAGCAAAAAAGCTCATGATCTCTAGTGCAGTTCCCAGGAGTCATCAAGAGCATGATTCAGTAAGAAAAAAAATCGACCCAAGAGATCCCTACCCTGGATCTCCTGCCCAGGTAAAGATTTTAGAAAGATAAAACTTGCCTGAACCATACAGGTACCAATGGATAAATACTCCCCTGATATTACCAACCCTGCCACATGTAACAGCACATTAAGTTGTATAAAAGTGATGTATTTTAAGAGCCAAACTCAGCACAGTAGAAAAAAAATCACGGAAGGCATAAGCAAAGCCCAATGTTCTCTGTGCTATTATCAGCACAACAAATAAATCATAACTTTTTATTCCTGTAGTTAGTTTTAGCTGAAGATAACAAGAAAAAGCTTGTTTTAAAAGAGCCTACGCAGCACAGAACAGCCAATACCCCTCACTGAGACACACAGGGATGGACTTCTGTCACCATATCACTCACTGCTGCTGCCCTGCCTGCCCTGGACATGTCCAGTCTCTACAGCCTGGGACACTTCATCTGACCCCTCTGCCAGTTTCTTATTGCTGGCTAACACAATATTACTGGTCTTTGTATTAACAGCCCTCATTGATACAGGTGACCCTCATTTTAGCAATATCCCAGTGTTTTAACCTGTCACTGTGCCAGCTCAGGGCCCCGTGCATAATGCAATTATACAGCTGTGCAAATAGACACGTAACTGTAGGGGTTTTTTGAGCCTCATGCATAATTGTGCTCTAGAAGCCCACCTTTTATTAAAATATCCCCCTGCCCTGGCTGGGATGATAACTATCAAACCATGAATCCAGTGCAACTGAGGCAGCAACAGTTCTAATAAAATTTACCAGAGATTAATCCAAGTCCTTAACCTCTCCTCCATCAAAACCCTACCCATTTACACCCTTAGAAGAAGTAAAAGAGGGGATGCAACTGTCTAAGCACAGTATTCCCCGTGTACCAGAACTGAGGTGACCTTTTCCACCTTCCTGCTAACAGCAGCTGCAATTGTACTTGGCCACTTGAGCAAAAACCTCCTCCAAAAACGTGGGCTGCTCAGAACAGACTGAAGCTAACACGAAAATAAGGAGAGAGTTAATGCTGGCACTGGAGTGGGAATACAGAGTTGAGAGAAAGGCTTCTAGCTGGAAAAGCACAGAGCAGTGCACAATTCAGGAGTCCCTGTCACATTTTGATTTGTCATCCCTTGAGACTTATTTTTTCCTTCCTTGAGGAGTAAGAGGGATAAAGGTGACTGTGGGATGACTGGCCAAAAGCCAGCCACTACAGTAACTGCAGAAGGTATAAATTTGAAGCCAATCAAGGTGGAAGAGGACTGGGGCAGTGAATGGGCACAGGTAGTGGTGAGAAGTGACACACTGGGAGGCCACTCTGTATTTCTCACATGTCTCAGTTCCTTGGCAGCTGGGTTGGATGGGATGTGGGCTGTGCCTTCCTAGTGACTTGTTTCCCCTCTGCCTCTGCACCACCCAGCCCATGTCTCAGACAAGAGGCTCAAGCTCTCAGACAAGAGCCCCACATCCCACAACTGGCTTTGCCTGGGGAGAGCAAAGCTGAAACACACTCAAGGAAAATGTGCATCCGGAGAGTCAGCCAGAGGAGAATGGGCCTGGATCAGGGCCCAGCTACTTACAAATGATGGATGAAGTCCCACTTCAGGCATAGGGCTCCACAGGGAGAGCAGGGATGTCTATCACCAAGGTGCCAAGAGCCTGCTTGGGGGTGATGCCTACACAGCCCCTGCCCTCAGCAGAGACACCTCCACCCTCACACCCAACTCAGATCACACAGAGCCTGCAGGGACCTCTCCACTGTAGCCTTTAGGGCACCCCTGGGGAATTCCATCAGGAGCAGAGGGAGTGCTCCAAGGGGCAGGAAGATTTCCTGCTCCTGGCAGTGGGATGAGGATATTGGTGCTCTGGCCCTACCCTCCCATAGCAGGGATCAGCAAAGCTGAGGCCTCCCATGGTGAGCTACTGCTCCTGGCACTGTGGCTCTTGTCTCTCTGGCTCCTTGCCTGCTCCTTCTGCAAACTGATGGCAGAGAACACACACCCTGTTATCACACAAAGCAAGATCAGAGATCAAGGAGAAACTCAGCAGCAGCAGATGCTCTCTCTCTTCTCAAGCCAAACAGCTGAGCTGTTAACCAGCCTGAACAGTTCCTGAAGCAGCTCATGGCAGCCACAATAAAGTTTAACCCTTCTCAGTTTCCCACGGTAGCATTAGGAACAATGACCTATCCCACCAAATGATTACAGGATTTATTCTAAGCTGCTGCTGGGAAACTTTCTGGTGCAAAAGGGACTGTTTTTTTATCTTAGCTCTCTGAGCTTCAAATTGCAAATGGAAAATTAAACTAAGTTGTCTGAAAGAGAAATACATCGGACTCCAAGGATAAGGGAAATCTCACCATTTCCTCTGGCTGCTAATATACATATATATATATATATATATATACACCTCTGCCTCTCCCACAGTGTGCCCCCCCTTGCACTGCTTCCTCTGGCCACAGCAGTGCCTCAGGGAGCAAGGTGCCTTCTGTGCTCCAAACCCAGCAAGGGCAAACCTGCTGTGGAAGGCTTGAAAGAAAGCATACTGAGTACAGGAATTGGTGCTGGAAATTTGGAACTGACTCCTGAATCCACTTGGTCAGATAGCAAAGGATTCCTGTAATTGTTTCCTCTGGGTACTCAGCCTGGCAGCAAAGAGCTGAGATTTCCCAGGAAACTATTAAGATCATATTCCAGTGCACACTGACAGATGGACAGAGGGACTTACTTTAGGGTCTCCCTAATGTATTTCTGCCCAGACACTAGTGGCATAGCTCTCCTGTGTCCCAGAAAAGTCTATTTCAGAAATGCAAAACACTGCTAAGACTGAGGAGAGAACATTCCTCTTTTTCAGGTGCTAGTGCCTGTGGTAAAAGCCAACTTAAAAGGGAGTTCAGAAGCCACATTGAAAGCTTCTCCCCACATTGGCACCAGGTTCTGAGCAATGAGTGACATTACCCCTGCAGATAAAGGACCTGAACTGTTTTCTTCCAAGAAGAAATATTCCTACAGGAAAAAAGGCCACTGCCACAAATCTACCCTTTAGCCTTGTACGTCTGGGAAGCACCAGCAAAGGACTGAGCAGCTACAGCACTGGAATTCAAAATTCCCTGCTTAGGGGAATAGAAAAGGAGGAGAAAAAACCCTCATCTCCAACAGCCTGCCAACCCCTCCTCACCTCCCCATCGTTGCCAGGCACTGCATGGCTTTAAGAACTGCCTAAAGCAAAGCTAGAACTTTAGGGGGAGGGAATCCCAGCACTCTGGTTACTTTCTTCTCCAAGGCAGGCTTATCATATTAAAATTTGGACACGTCTGGGTTTCGACCAGTCTAAAAACAAAAAGCCCTCATAATTCTAGCAGGAGTTGAGCTGCTGGTGGAGAGCCAGCCTTGTAACGCGATTTCCGCACGAGGCACAGATGTTGTTCTGGGTCTGTGCAGCACCTATCACACAGGGTCCTTGTCCACAACTGGGCTCCTCAGAGAGCAGCAGCACAATACACAACAAAATAGTAGTGATTCAGCTTGATGAAAGCAACTTTTCTATGAAGACATTTCAGGAACAAGCTCTGCAGGGGGTACTTCGGACACTGGAGCAATCCCAGACCTTGGAAGGCAGCCTGAAAGGCTGGGAAGGAATAGAGGGATCACCTACTCTACTACTCACTTTCTATTTTTAAAGATTTATAAAAGTACTTGTATGTATTTGTACAGTCCTAGATCCTTTGCAGCACATTTATCTCAAACACACAGCAAACTATCTCTCTTCAAAATTACCTTTATTTTACACAAATAGACCTTTCTGATGCTTGGTCATTTGCCTGCAAGATTTCCTTTCAGGGATATTTCCAGTTAAATCACCAAAAAAGTTTGATCCTATTGTGTGGGCAAGGATAAAACTTGTCCCATGCATCACACAAAGCATGCAGTCTCCCTTTTTTTTATTATTAATGTAACTCATTCATTAACAGATATTCAAACATGTTGTGTGTTCCTTAATTCATCATGAACTAGCAGCTCAAACAGCCTTTTCTGCTGCAAGGAGGACTGGAAATAAGCATTTCACATATTTTATCGGCGTTTCCAGTCACCTCTCTCCCCTGCCCACTGATTGAATTGGCTGGGATTGCTTCTTTAGAGAAGGAGCCAGGCTCCAAGACAAACTGCTCGTGTGGAGGGTGGCAGCTGGAGCAGTCTAGACTGGGGATGTGCTCAGAAACACATGTGCCTTGCAGAGAGGGAGACAGGGAAAGAGGGAGAGGGAGCTGCCTGCCAGGCACCACCACTGGCTCCAGCCTGGGGCTCCTGGCCCTGGACATGTGGATGGCACTGAGGGCTGCTAGCCCCCCTGTCCTCTGACTGGATATTCAAGATGTCCTTGAAACACATTCCCTGTTCCTCTTATGTTACTCAGTGCTTCCACAGGCTCTCAGGGAACTCAGCCTGCTCCTCTGCACATTCAGGACAAGGGGTGGTTTTCTTGCTCTAAAAATAACCCTTAGGCTCATCAAGAGTCAATACAGGCTTGTCTGTAGGGAGCAAAAAGCTATGGAATTGCAGCTTTATATGGGAGGAGAAAGGTCTCACTTGGGGTACACTGTGCTAGACCCAGCCACGCCAGGGCAAGGGGTTTGCCACAGCTTTACCTGGCAGGTGGTGCTGGTGGGCAGGGGAGAGGCCACAGTAGCCCCCCCAAATCTCCCTGCCAAATCTGCTGCTGGTCTAGACAAGCAAATGACATCCCATCCACTGGAAGATTCAAATACTCATCACATCACAGCCCTAGTTCAAGAGTTTGACACGCTCACAACAGACACTATTTTTCAGTATGCATTTTTCTTTTGAGGGGGGGGTTTAGGCTATTTCCAGCCATGTGCTGGGGTCATGCTGCAGGGCCTGGAGCTCTGGAACAAGGCTGGCTGAGGTGCTTTGGGCAGTGGGGATGATTCAGAGGAACCTTTGGCCAGCTGCTGAGTCAGTGCTGTGTTACTGACTTCACACAGTGTCTGGGTGTTCCTTTTGTTGTTTCTCCCCTCCAGAAAAACCATAGAGCTGAGATCCCAAATGCTTGTGGTTATTAATGGTTCCCAAGAAGTTTTTCTTTTTTAAGAACATACTGCCCTCCCTCCTCTAGCTGCTCAGCAAACCCAGCATTCCTGAAGAATTAATGCTCTGCCATGAGTTGCATGTGGAATGCAGTGTCTCCGTTTCCTTTTGCACAGCACCCAGGTGGTCCTTCAGGACACATTAATACATGGATGGTGCTGAATTTTATTCCTAAATAAATCCTTTCAGTCCTTTGCTCACACTCCTCTACCCATCAAACCCTTCCTCTATTGTTGGATGGGGCCTTTCTGCACCACTACAATTATTCCATTGGTTGTTTTAATAGAATTCACAAAGCCACAACTGCAGACACCACAGATCCTGAGTCATCACTGCCTCACACCAGGGTTGCCATTTCCATCCTGATGTTGGGATGATCAGGATGAAAAATAGTCCTTTCTCTCTAGGTGGAAAGTTCTGTGGCTGCCAGTCTGCCCAGAAATGACAGCCAAGGTGGCCCCAGTCCTTGCTGAACAGGCAGAAGGCAGTCCCTGCCCCACACCTCCCTGCCCAGGGTGACAATCTTCCTGAAGAGACCTTGTATCAGGCAACAACTGGGAAAACTAACTAATCACCTTGTCCTTCCCTCCATGTGCTGGACAGTGGATGACATTTCCAGCCCCCAACCTGCCCTGGCCAGGCCAAGTGCCAGGCTAGGATATCACCAACCTCATTGGAAACGCCTGCCCTGCAGCACGAGGGTAGAGCCAGATAATTACTCAAGGCCAGAACATTTATCAGCACTTGGTCTCTGAAACACACTCATCTGGCCATGGAAGTACTGCATTAACTTCTCAACACGTCATCCCCATTCCAATCTTTACTCCTCGTCCCCTTCCCACGTCAGAGACACCCAAGGAAGTGTGGTACAGAGATCTCCAAGTGAGTCACAGGGGCTATCAAGCATCGTGAGGCAGCCAGCTCCAGCCAAGACATAACCTTTCCCTCCCCAAGCCCTGATTTTGTTTCCAGCAGTCAAAGAGAATAAGGCCAGACAGAGCCTCAGAAAGTTCTTCTTTCCCTCAGTTCAGGACTCCAGTTGTTCTCACACAGAATGGAAAAATCCTGCCATCTCTTCCCTCAGCCCTCCACAGCCTGAATCCATTTCTTTGCTATGATTCACAAGGCTGACAGAGATTTTCCACTCCAGTTCTGTAATAAGCTCTTTACATTGCAAGGGCTTAGAGCTTGGTCACCCTCATGACACTTGAAGAGCAAGAAGGTGGCAGAGGTCAGGATTTTGGTGGGCTTGGAGCAGCCACCCAGATTCACCCCTTACAGCTAAGTGATATTTTAAGGGAAATGCACAACTGCTGAATTTCTTCTCTTGGAAATATGCCTGAAATGACTCTCCACAAAACACAGAAGCCTGCCCAAAGACCACATTGCTGGAGCTTGTTCTATCTACTCAGGGATTTATCAGAACTTCTCCAAGCACCAAGACTCCATCAGGGATGGGTGCCTGTAGGCCATGCTCAACCCCTGCCCAGGCAACACCTTCACCTCTCCCAGGGGCAGGAACTTGGGAACAAAACACCCCCCTGGGTGACTCCATACCCAAAGTACAGGGAGAGAAACCATCACCCAGCTTTGAGATGGGACAAGAGGAAACACAAACTGCTAAGTTCCCATTGAGGACCTGGGGAGACCAACCATTCCACTTTAGGTGTTACTTGCACCAAGGAGTAGCTCTGCAGAGACAAGTGCTGGTCATTCCTTACGCCAGCCTCAGTATTTCCATTGTAAACCCTTCTTTCACTATTTTAAGAAGTCAGCTGTAAAAATTCACTCTTGGCAACCAAAGGCTCTGTCTGGGAGAAAATTATTTTACATGCACAACCCCTCTGTCCTATTGACAGTTTGGGTTGGAACACCAAATCCCCCTAAAAGTTGGCCAGTTTAAAGATCATGTTTGCATTCTCAAATCTGAAAGAAAAAAAAGAACAGCCAGTGGATAATTAGTGGGGCCTGAGTGCTTTTAGCATTACAAAACTTGTGTATGATTTTACAATGGCCAAGATATACAACCTGAAAGGGGCTATTTTATGTGGAATGCAGTAGTTAAATTTATAAAGGAAACTTTTTGCATGTTTTAAGTGCAGGCTATGAGAAATAAAAAACAGAATGAAACACCCAAGTAAAATTTATACCACAAAAATAGATGCGAGTTTGTTTAAAAAAATAAATCCTGAAGCCATCTCTGCCCTTGCATTTGCTGAATCAGGGCACTTCTCTGGATCTGTGAATATCAGATACAAACCAAATTAATAACTACTGCCAAGAAATAGCTAACTTGAGGCATGTTCTTAAGGCATCTGGGTTTTCTATGAAAGATGACTAGAGATAAACCAAGGGCATGGAAGATAGCCCCAATCAGGCCATTAACATTTTAGCCAGTAATTCAAAGGAAAAGAAAGTGGGATTTCTCTTTTTTTTTTTCCTTTCTTTTTTAAATCTAACATTAAGCAGCAACTTTAACCACAAATGTTTAATGGCATCCACCATTAAACATTGACTGAACACTCAGGTTCAAACTGAGATTTATGCTAAAATTGTGATGATCAGGAATGCAGTGGTGCTTGGCTGCCACACTTGGACAAGCTTCACAGAAACCCTTGGAGGTTGTGGTCTGCCAGCCCGTGAGCTGAGCTGTGACTGGGAATAGCAAACACAAAGAGCCTGAACATACCTGAGGTCCTCTCTCTCCTTTCACTCCTGGATATCCCAGTAAAAATGGAAATGGAGTGGGTCCCAAGGGGTCAAAGATTTGATAGCCATCCATGGCAGCCGGGGTTGTGAGGTTAAAGGCCTGTGCCCTGGCTCTGGAGCTAGGCCAGGCAGACCCCAGGTGTGGTGTGGGGTAGACCAGAGGGATGATACTGGGATCCACTCTCCTAGTGGGGGACGGCATATGCTTCTTTGGAATGGGCCCGTGGCTTGAGTTCTGCAGGGTTTGCTTTAGGGTAACAAGGTGGACATTGCTTGTTGTGTTATCAGTCACCCTCCTCACTGGCTTTACAGTACTGGCGGCTCCAGGGGGCTCAATGGTTGGTTTTTGGTTGATCTTCTTTTTGGTCTCTTGCTTGGATTCCTTTCTGCTGGCTGTGACCAGGTTCTGGCTTGTTAGTGGGGCCCTTCTGGCAGTGGGAAGGGGAGTTTTCTCCCTGGGCGTGCTGGGAGTGGGCCGGGACGCCCTGAGGGTCGTCCTTGTGCCCCAAGGGAGCGAGCGGGTGGGTACCTGTGATTTGGTACTTGACAGAACAGGTGGGGCCACTGTGACCTTGGTGGCTTTGGTAGTCAGTCTTGGCGGTGATGGTGGGGTTGACAGCAATGGGAGGGTTGTTGCACCTGAACCCCTCACCTTGAGGGGTGCAGTGACCCTGCCAAACTCCAAGTTTGGGGCAGCAGTAGTCAGGTTTTTCAGACCCTGCAGCGAGGGCTCTGTAGGCTGTGGGGTACTGGGGGAGGCACTGGGATCCCTGGGCAGGAGGGGGATGAGTGGGGGCAAGTTGGGCCGGTAGGTATCTGCTTGCCTGCACTGTTTTTTCAGGTATTTACAGTAATGATGAGCTGCCTTGGCGGAAGGATAAATATCAAACTGGCAGATGGCTCCTTCAAACTGCACGGAGTGCTGGCTTATCTTCCCAAAGAGGAAAGATCCATGTGGATCCAACGCCTCGTCCTTTTTAAAATGCAAATCCGCATGTACTCTGTGCTTCCCACAAGAAGTAAATAAAGTGACTGTCTGGCCACAAATGTTGATGGCCATATTGTGCCACTGGCCATCGTGGACATTGTAATCAAAATATACAGAGCGCTTGTGGCCCACATACACGATGATCTGCCCAGGCACAAACTGGACTCCTAGCTGCAGTTTTTTCTTTTTGCTCTTGACAGCAAAGAGAAAAGCATTGTTGATGCGGTGGGAGCAGAGGCTCAGCACCAGGAGCAGGTCAGAGCTGGAGCCTGCAGGGAGGAGGGTGCTGAGCGGTGCTTCAACACGTGCTCGCTGAGTGAAGATGACCCCTGATTTGAAAGGAATGACTCCTTGAGGAACTGTACGTGAGGAGGACCATCCACTCGATGGCCTTTTCCCTGACAGGCCCAGTCTTTGAAGAACATCCACATCTGAAAGGGAAGCACAAAGATTATGTGAGGTGCTGGGCAGCCCAAGGGCTGAATGGGTGTGGAGGGAGGTCAAACCATTCCATGCATAAAGGCAACAGGATACAGGAAACCCCAACTCACATATAAAATCCCACCCTCTCACAGAAATATTCAAATAACCAGCATGGAGAACTCACAGCTCTTCTCACACCATGTGAGGAGCAAGTGCATGCTCAACATGACTACCAGCAATTGCCAAAATGCATCTGCTCCACAGTACATCTGGTGAGTTCTCCTGTTCCACCAGGGACCAGCTCAGATGTTCTGCAGGGAACTGAGCTCACTAAAAGGAAATTTCCCACTGAGCACCACTAGTCCACTTCCTGGGATTTAATTCTGAGTACTGACCACATAGCTGGAAAGGAATTTGAACAACAGATTGAGCTGGGATTGCAAAATTTTATATCCCCAGAGGGCAAGTAACGAAACTTCCAAAGGGAGCAAAAGCCTTGTATCTATCTCTCTTCAAGCTAGCAAGGAGCAGCTTTCAATCTTTGGAGAGTTTAGGGAAGCAAAGGTGTCTCCCAGAGTGAAAAAATTGCACCCAGATTTCAGTGAACTGCTCAAGGTTCTCAACAGCAGTACTTCTTTTCCCAGCAGATCCTATTACAGCATTAAATTATTTTAACAGGCTGGAACCAGACTTGGTTTGTGAAGAGCTCAGAAATTGGTTATGGCTGCCATGGAGTAGTGGAGGTAAGATTTGCCTCCTGTATAATGTCACCTAGGAGCCAGGTGCTCTCAGGACAGAAGGAGAGGGATTGATGCCCAGAGGACTTTTCTCCACCAGCTCCAGCAGGAACCTGCAATGGATAGATGAGCAGAATCCCCTGCTGTCTGTCCCTGAGGTCTATCAGAAGTCATTCACTGCCCACATTAGCAAGCAACAGCAACACAAACTGGGGCCAGCTGGCAGCAACCTCAGCTGAATTACTTAACTGGAGAAGATGCCGAGGTCTACATGAGCAAAGCTGCAAAAGTAAATGTGCCCAGACCTGAAACAGGCCCTATGTTGAGCAGCTAAAGGAGCTCAGCCTGGAGGAAAAGGAGGCTCAGGGGAGAACTTCTCACTCCCTACAACTCCCTGACAGGAGGCTGTAGTCAGGTGGGGGTCAGGTTCTGCTCCCAAGTAGGATTGGAGGAAATGACCTCAAGTTGTGCTGGGGGTGGGGGGAAGGGGATGTTAGAATGGAGAATAGGAAAGGCTTCTTCACCAAAAAGCTTGTAAAGCATTGGAACAGGCTGCCCAGGGAAGTGATGGAGTCACCATCCATGGAAGTGTTCAAAAAACATTAGATGTAACACTTGGGGACATCTCATGGTTCAGTAGTGGGCTTGGCAGTCCTGGGTTAACAGCTGGATTTGATGATTTGTAAGGGTTTTCCAACCCAAATGATCCTATGAAGGTGATCATGATTCCCATGACATTATCACTGTTGACAGTGAGTTAGGACAACTGCACTTCCTTCCCTCTTCCTGCCCAAATGCAATCCCCATTACTGCTTGACCAACCAACTCTCTCGTTCCAGTGCTCTTTGGGGAAGCCAGTCTGGGCTGTACAACCCAAATGCTGATGTTGTAAGGCAAGAATTTAACACTCAGAAAGGTGGTGGTGCCAATCATGGCTAACACCAGGGGATTGCAACTTTCCTAGATTAAAAGTAAATCAACAGTTCTCCAAAGAAAAAAAACCTCATTTTCTAAAGGTGTCTTGGTATTCAGCTGCTTTCACCCTTAACTATTAAATGTTCAGCACAGAACACAGTATTTGCAGAACAGGCACTTACAGAGCCCGTTGGTGTTGGCCAGAAGGGCTGTAGACTCAGGCAGTCTGAGACCTGCACTGTTGCTGGCCAGGAAGGGAGGAGAATGATGAGAAAACCTCTGTTCCTTGACTTTGGCAAAAACTTCAGCCATTTTTGTATGTAAGAACGAGTCAATCAATATTTACTTTGCCTGAGTTTAGCTTTATTCCTACCTTTCTTTTTAAAAGCAGCTTGACTCATTTTCTAGCAGACATTACCCTGGAGAAGGTGCGTCAGATGTAGAAAAGGATGGAAATGTTCCCACTCTGTGCAGAGGGGTAATTTACTGCACAGCATGTTCAAGTGTTAATGACAGTATTTCTCCCATACTCTGAAAGCCACTGTTTTTATTCCATATTGTCTAACAGGGCTGTCTCTCAGCACAGCCTTCCCCTGTCTTTACTGAACAGAGGAATCATGGAAGTGTCTTCATTCTGGAAAATCTCCAGAGCCCATGAAACAGCAAAGGCCACAGTCTGGCTTTAGTGAAGTGAAGTGGGACCCTTGCCACAGACTTCAAAGGCATCAGGATTCATCCCTAAGGAAATAAATTTACCACTTAAGTGAGGAGCTAGACTCCAGCTTCCAATTTCTACGGGTATTTTTAGGTTCTCTCTCAGAGACAGACAGGGGTTGTCTCTGCTGGAGATGCTGCACGCTCCAGGAGTTATTTATTTGGTAGCTGCTCTGCAAGGACCTAAGGATGTTTCCCTGCTCAGAGGATGCCACTGCTGTTTGCAATTTCAATACAAGTGCCCCATTAGCAACGGCAACCAGGAGTGCTTAAGGAAAAAAGCACAACCCAAACACTCCCTCAAAACCTGCGAAGGTGGAGCCAAACTCTGCATGCCTACGCAAAATCCGATTAAAGAGCTCTCATGCAGGACACGTATGTGGACTTTCCAGCACTAGGTCCAGGCACAGAGCTCAGCACTCCTGTCCACCCAGCCCGTCCCATCCAGCTGTCCCAGGCTGCTGGGGCACATCTCCTGGGATATGGGATGTCATCAACTAACGTAAAACACAAGGTAATTCTGACTTCCTGAAGCAGCTCCAAGTTTAGCAGAGGATTTTTCTCCCCTTCAAATTTTTTCCTCTGCGGATTTTTCCATCAAAACACATTATTTGAAAAGAGCATTCACATAGATCTCCCTGATCCCAGGTGCCTCAAAGCTAGTAACAACATTCCTGTAGCAGCATTTGAGCAACTGGGAAAAACTTCTATTCGACTCTGTTCCTGAAGTGAGATACACAGAGAGTCTTCAACATGATCATCTCTGAAAAAGGGAAAAAAAATTTATTGTTCTCCTTTCCATCTCTTTCTTTTCCTCTCCCTTTCTCCACACAAAAAGCCATATTAGAGAAAGAAGCCAAAAGGCAGGAGAGAAATAACTTGCAGCTTTCCCAGATTGCAGCAGCCAAGATGTGATGCCCACAGATAAAACTGTGTTGAATAACTGCAGCATTTCCAAAAGTTACTGCCCAGACCCTTAGTCAGTGCACAGCAAATGAACTCACCTCACAATCTTTTGGACTTGTAACACTTATGGAAAGATCATCCTCTGTGTTCCCTGATTTTCCAGCATACAGGAAGACTTCTAATCCTTAGAGTAACAGCCACAGTGTTTTCAAAAGCCCACAGCATTGGCTCTATTTCATCCTCACACTGACCTATGATCAAGTTCTTACTGCTTCTGAATCTCATGTTTGAAAATCCTGAGTGATAACAGAGCCTCAAGCCACCAATGTTTTCTTACAGCCTTCACTTCCTTGGAAGGTTTTATTTTCTGGTACCCAGAAGGAAATCCTCTCTCATTGTGTGGAAACCAGGCAAGTTTTAAAAAATTCTTTTATCACAGAAAAAGTATCTCTGAGGGGAGTTATTGACTACACCAAGGTAAACACAATGAGAGTGAAATTAAAGAATTTGCTTTAGATTGATGGTAACAAAAGACATGGCACCATCCCATAATTATCATAGGAGTAAAACAATGGATAGAGGTGAATCTAAACAGCATATTATAATCTACTTGAAAAGCAAGATGCCAAGACACAATATTTGTTCTGCCTCTTTACGAGCTGACATAAAACTTGCTCTGCAAACTGCTTGACTAAGTAATTCAGCCAGATGTTCACCTCCTTTGCATGGAGGCAGAATTTGGAAAATATTACATTTTTCAAAATTGCTGATGGCAGGGATCTATCCCCCCCCGTAAAAAGTGCTCCATGGGCTGGCTGACAGCTGAGTGTTGACCAAATTTCTATTTTTCCTTCATGTTTTGGAGACTGAGAGGAGAGCACTGGAGCCTGCTAGTCCACTTAATGTTGTCTGCTGACGGCAGGGGAAGCTGTTCACTTCCAGCAAATACCCATGTAAAACATTCATGTAAGAAAGGTGTTGCTATTTTAAGAGGAGAAGGCTCCTTTACAAACAGATATTGCACAGATGCTCAGCGCCTGCTATCAGCTGTAAAATATGATTTTTTCTTTCTTTTTTTTTTCTTTTTTTTGTGCTTTTGTTGACTTTGAAGATTTTCATCTCCTCTTGCAGGGTCATTGATTATTGTACCCCAGCCTAGTGCTGTCCTTGGCAGCACCAGGGAGGTGATGCCTGGAGAAGGGGTGTAAGGACAGGGTGAAGGTGACACTCTTCTATAGAATATTCCTTTACAGCACAGGGATTGAACCAGATACTGCCATTCTATTAACAACCCATCCTGTGGGATTTTCCTCCCTTAAATTTGCTTTTACCTTTAGAATTCAAATCATTTCTGAATGCATAACATCCCCCATGCTGCCAGGGGCATGCCTGGGGTGCACCAAAGTCAAGGAAAAATCTGTCTGCCAGAGGCCTTTAATTCCATAAAGCCCCAGTCTCAAGGGGCAGTTTCTAGAAGCAGTTAAGTCCTGGCAAGTGCAGGTAGATGATGCCAGTGACATTTTAGACACAAAGTGCTTCATTCCCACCAGTTCCATGAGACTCTGAAAATCCTGTGGGGCATGTAATCACCTGTACAAAACCTGGCTCTTTTGCCAGCTGTGAACTGCACCATCTATAGCATCTGTACTGCAACCATCAGCAACAAATGCATCTAACTGTGCACTGGGCTCAGACATTGATTGTTAAGTTATAATCCTACACTGGTACCAAAGCACTTGGCTTCTTACTTTTGTTGAAAGAGGGGGGAAAAAAAAAAAAAAGTGTCATTTACCTTCAGAATTTCCCTGTGTGAATCCCAGGAACCAGGTAAAACACAATATAGTCCAGAGAAAGCAGAATCCCCTAAAATTGGAAGAGAAGAAAAAAAAATAATGAGTTTCCACAATAGTAGTAACAAAACCAATTCCACTGTTAAAGGTCTTCTCCTCGATCCCAAGTCTAGCAAAGGCAGTGACAATGTCAGCATGACTCCAGGAAGCAGACTTTGGCTGAAACCCTATTTTTCTGCTTTAAAGTAATCTAAAGCCCACTGAAGTTGGTGGAAAGGTTTCCCAATGGTATTAGGAGCCTTGAACAAGGACCAGCCCAGTGTTTTGAGAGGAAGGGTCATCACTGCTGAGTCATCAGTGCCTTCACTGCTGCTGCTCTTTGGCACTCACCCCACCTAGAAATGCAAGAGGATGGAGAAATCATTCAAAGCTGGGAGACCTAAAGCCCTGCCAGGAGTGCACGTGCAGGGCTGTGAGGACATGGGTAGGAAATGGGCTGACACACAGTGCCCTGTCACCTCGGCAAAATATCCTGAGTCCTCCTGCTTTACTGTGTGCTTAACAATATCCTAAACATGCAAAATCCTGTATGGATCTGTTTCTCATTTTACACCCAGATGCAAAGATGGGGGCAGCTTCTCACCACTCAGCACCCTGTGCTGAGCCACTGAGGACCTTCTCACAGGCCTGGTATGGCAGGAAAGGTTAGAAAGGGGGAGATCCATAGACTTCCAACCCTGTGCTCTTACAGACCCTTTCCTGCCTGAGAGGGAATTTGACAAACCTCTCCATTAGCTCAGCTTTAAGCCTTTAAGTGCCATTGAAAACAGCAGCTCAGGGAAAAAAAGAACCAACAACTTTTACCAGAAAGGTAGCTAAAGCCCCCCCCCTTTCCCCCTTTAGCCTCCTTGATTTGCAGCCAACCAACGAACATGGGAAAGTCCTTGGTTAGGCTCACTTAAAGCTGTCAGTGGAAAGTCTGAAGGTTGAATTCCCTCATCTTCTAGAGAGAATATTTAACAGCTTCAACAGCAGAGGCTGCTGGAAGAACAGACAGAAATGTAAACTACAGAAAGTCCTCAGCCAGGAGACAGCAGTGTGGGATATCCACAGGCTGTTCACCACCTCAGCCCAGTCAGTGTGAACACTGGGCTGTGAAAGCCACACCAAAGTGCAGCCTGCTCATCTCTCCACATCTGATATCATATATCAAACAGGGATCACTCTTCTCCTGCCACCAAGCCTCACCTTTAGCCCAAGAAAGCATCCTCTGAGACTCTGTATTACCCTGTGCCAATCTTCATCTGTGCAGGAGACCCTTTCCCACAGCTAAAATGAAGCCACAGTGATTTACATCAATGAGGAAACCTGGCCTTGAATGTAAAAATCCATCCAAAGAATCCAGCTATTAACTAATATTTTAAGGCTTGAAGGGATAAAATACTGGAGCAGTCCCACATTAACTGGGAAACAAGTAAGCTGAAGCAATCCATGTCCTCCTTTGCTGTTTCCATCACCCTGACACTGGTCTGCACATCTCAGGAGCTCTGGGACCGCTTTAGTTTATGAAAGAACAGGCAGGAATAGCCCAGTCCTGGTGTTCTTTTGTCATGTCCTACAACCAGCCATATCCTAACCAGGAAACCCTCACCATGCTCCAGAGATCTCCAACTGGGGAGCCTTGATTCTCTTCTGACAACTTCATCCCTCAAGACACAACTGTTGGGCTGAAGACACTGCCAAGTCCAAGGAGAGCTGCTGTCCCAGGACCTTCAGGGAGTGGAGGAAGGCAAGCAGAATAGGATGGTTCTTCATGGCCACCTCTGCAGTAGTTTTTTTTTTTTTGCATGAGAGAGGCTAAAATCCACTTCACAAGACAACCTGAATTTCTGTGCTCACCTCCAACAGAGTTTTAAGATGTGGACACAATTCCATGTGTGCATGGAGCAAAGACCTGACTGGGTATCATCAGCTGGGCTTGACTGCCTGATATGAGGAAGACAGGGAAGGGGGTCACCAGCAGCAGTCCTGAGCACTAAGAACAGTGCTCTGGTGAGGATCAGATTTGCACAACCACTGCTGCTCACAACACACTGAACTGAAGTCCACTTTTGGTTTTTCTGAGGGGTACCTTCACAAACCAAACTCCCTGTTGATTGACACAATGAGGAGAACAAGGCTTGGGGAGAAAATCCAGCACGTAATTTCATTCCAGTGACACTCACAGGCTATAAAGGAGACGAATGCACAGTGTGGGATCCAGCTGGCCCCAGCCCTGCTCCTGGACCCCTCTCACAGCCAACACCATCACAGTTGAGAGCGGGGCCGGGTGCCAAAACACTGAAGAAAAACACTTTGGCAAAATTTACCAACTTAATGGAAAAAGCAAAAGCAGCTTCCAAATGGCAGCCGTGTGAGTGATGGGGCTGTTAGTTATCCCAGGATTTTTAATGCAGGCTCTTTTTCCCTTACAGCTCAGCAGCAACAGAGCTGCATAAGCAGCATGAGAAGCAAGATTAAAGATTTTTCTCCTTATACAAAGCTATCAAACCCACCTTGCCTTTATCTCAGCTTCTTCCCATGAGCAGTGACTTCCACTGACACTATCAAGAGGTACCACTAAAGGCATTTATTTCTTTTATTCACAGGGTCTACGAATACCACAACAAGGATCCTGGGGTTGTTCAGCCTGGAGAAGAGAATGCTCAAGAGAGGACTTAGAGCACCTTCCAGTGCCTAAAGGGGCTCCAAGAGAGCTGGAGAGGGACTTTGGACAAGGGCAGAGGAGGGACAGGACAAAGAGGAAGGCTTTAAACTGAAGGTGGGCAGATTTAGAACCGATATTACAAAGAAATTCTTCCCTGTGAAGGTGGTGAGGCCCTGGCACAGCTTGCCCAGAGAAGATGTGGCTGCCCCATCACTGCAAGCACCCAAGGCCAGGCTGGACAGGGCTTGGAGCAACCTGATCTGGTGGAAGGTGTCCCTGCCCGTGGCAGGGGGTGGCTTTTAAGGTCCCTTCCAACCCAAACCCCTGCTGCAGTCACTGAGTGCAGAGGTGCCCCATAGCACACATGATGTAAGCTCACATGAGCACTAAAAGTCTTCCAATGCAGACACAAACTCCCTTTATAGAAAACTGAAGTTACTGACTACAGCTTAATTTTACTTCTGTACTTTTGGCAAACTCCTGTGGATCAGTCCACGGGAACTGACCAGTGCCAGAAGTCCAAGGTAAAGCACAAACACCCTTATTCTTCCCTTCTAAACAGACAAGTGCTGCAAGAAAGCCCTACACTGAATTAAGGACAACAGTAGCACAACAGCCTTCAGGGTAAACTTGGTCACAAATTATCCTCAAAAAAGTGCCAATTTGACAAAGCTGAGGCAACCTGTAAAATAATTGCGATCAGCTAATTCCCCACTATTTCTGGAATTGGTTTGGAACAATTTCAGCTTTTTTTAATTAAAAGACTTGTCCTGCCTTAAAATAAGAAGTCCAAATGATTTTGACATCTTCTTTGCTTAGATGATGGGTGAAAGCTAAAGGAAATGTTTCAAGGGCCCACTGCAGCATTTAATTTTTTATTTTGTTTTCTCCCTCATTTACAGCGGGGAAATGGCTTTGTAATTGCAAACATTACTGCAAGGTGGAAAAACAATTCCCCACCACTTTTCTCCATTCAGGTGTACTTTTTTCCTGTTCAAAAGACCACAAAGCCAGCTGGAGGCTGAAAATTGCTTTTCAAGAAAAGCAAATCGGCATTTTTAGCTGTAGATCAGACAGTGTATCTTAAAAAGGAGAAAATGCATGTGTGGCTTAAGATCCTTTGCACATGACTGGAGGTGATATTTTATAAGACTCCCAAGCAGTTTTGACAGACAACAGGAAGCAAATCACAACCTATAAAGTGAGGCTTTAAACTGTACTGTGCATCAATTCCATCCCAGCTTTTTGGGGTAGAAATCTTATTTTGTACCAATAACCTCCTCTGTGGAGCTTCTGGGGCTTCTGGAAATGATGGTATTTCTCCACTCCCCCTCAATTCCTGGCAAGAGCAATGGAAACACACAACTATGTAGATGTCTCTGTACTGACCCTGCTCAGTCCTTTGCTGGACCTCTCCTGCAGTATAAATGACATATTGACTTACACCTCCAGGCAAAGATTTTGTACACAGGTGCTACTGCAAACCCCAGCATGATAAGGGCAGAATTTCTGAAACAACTGAAATACTATTAGTTTTTAATCCCCATTCAGCATCCACATTTCTAAGGAAGAGAATTGAGCACCCACACAGATATGGCCCATATATATCCATTCTTAAGGTCATTTAAAAATACTAAGAAAACAAAGTGATCTAGAAAATGACAATATTAAGGAAGAATGAAATCCCTATTCCTGGAAGTGTTCAAGGCCAGCTTAGGTGGGGCTTAGATCAAGCTGGTCTAATTGAAGGTCTCCCTGCCCATAGCAGGAGAGTTGGATCCATAAAGGCCTCATATTAGCTCATGTGGCACCTATAGCTCCTCTTAGGACTTCTCCAGGAGGGCCATCCCGACCTGCAGGGCACAGAAGGTGGGCATGGAGTACTACCATGGCCACGCAGGGTGACCTCCTGCAGACACGTCACACCTCGTCCTCTCAGGGGGTTACACTGGCATCAGCAGACAGAGGGCTGACAGGTTCCAAACCACTGATCCTTGTCCTCCTAACTGGAACTAGAGCCTGTGTATTCATTTCACAGAGCTGTCCCAGAACTGAGCTCCTACTGGTGACAGCCTGCTTCCTCACCTGAGAGATGCCAGACAGATATGACTCAAACACCCTCCCAGACAGCTCCCAGCAGCTCTCCACAGCAGGGGATCTTTGCTGGGAACCCATTCCTCAGCCTCCCATTTGCTCCCCATCTCTGTCTGTCTGGGATATTGACTCTGCTGCCATATGAAGTGACAACACTCAGTGCTGGCTCTGGCCTTTGTGTTCTCCAGTAACTGGAGCCCTTGACAAACAGAAGTGCTAAGTGTGATTTGTCATCTAACTCCTTTTTTGTCCTTCCAACAAATGCCTTTGCATTCCTTCATTTTGTGAATGGGGTTTGGCAGAGCCATGTAGAATTCCCATTTGCACTTCAGTAAGCGTCCATCATTTCTACTTATGTCCCCAACAAATTGGCAAAGAAAGTGAAGGGCAAAAAAACCCCACAAACTTCGTGTCCCTGGGCAGAGATTTCCCACAACCGTCTCACCACAAACCTGGGCAACCTTCAGTCAGTAACAAAGTCTCCATGAGCAGAGATATTAAGCAGGGCAGATTTTAACCCCTCAAACCATTGCAGAAAGGGGATGAAGCTAGAGCTTTATTTTAATAAAGCACATGCTTGGAGACACACATCGAAATAGCAGGAGAGGGTGGACTGGACACTGGACCTGTGCTGTGACACTGTCTATCCCTCCTGGGACACATCTCCAGCTACAATTTCCTCCTCTCTAACCCCAAGCACCCAGCATACACATCATTTGCCATTCTGTTGCTGAATTTGTCCAACAGTGCAATAATCTGTCCCCAAACCACCTCCTCAGCTTGCAAGCAATCCTCTTTTCCTCTTAAAAGGATCCATGCCTTCCCTCCAGCCCTTTTAGGCCTTCCCAGGGGCTGACCCACCTTGATGGTGCCAGGTGAATGCTGTAGTACCACGTGCACAGCTTTCTCATGCAGCACACAGATGGGCCAGGCAGCCTCAGGGCAGCATTGTGCCAACACCCCAGGACTGTGATGGCAGGCTGTCACCCATCAGAGGCCTCCAGGAGCATCCAGCCTCCTCCATGGGCAGCATATGCCACTGGGGCTGGAATGGGCCAAAGCAGCACAACCACAGTGGAACAGCACTGGTGCTATGGTCTGGATGTGTGCTTGATGTGAACTGGAATGCAAACCCTCCTGTGTTTTGGGGAACCCGTGCTCACCAAAAATGCAGCAGCACAAATGACCAAGAGGGACACATTAAGCTTGAGGAGCCCATAAAACTTTGTGTTCTTCTGGTTTTACAAACTTTGGCACCTCAACTCTTCAAGCATGCTCTGCAACTGCTGCTCCTTCCCTGGGGAGCTAGCCCTCCCACTGCTCCCACCCGCATCCAGCAGCTCCCCAACCACCAGCCCTGCTCCAGAAGATGCTGCAGGCATGCTGGTACAAGAGGGAACCCAGTGCCACACAGGAATGCACCAGATCATTTCCACCACAAGCTGTCTTCAGGCAGTACAGCCCTCACCCACCCCAAAAATGGCCTGGTGAGCCCAGGGACATGCCAGCTCAAGGCTCAGAGCACCCTCTCCAAGACCAATGGCCTCAATGGGACCATCGAGCTGTGGGGATGGTGGGATGCACAGTGCTCTGCCAAGCAAATCAAAATCCAGCACCAAAAATCCCTTAGGGAGACGATGCGAAGGGCAACAAGCGACCTCTGCTGAGGAGGGATTGGAGCAGCACATGGGAGGGGGACAGGCCAGGGAAGAGCCTGAACAAAAGGCTCTTGGTCCCGAGGCACCAAGACTGACCAAAGCCAGATTTCCCATGGCACTGCAAGGCTCAAAGCCCGTGTGCTGTGACAGCCGGGGGCACCCTGCCACAGAACCAGGCACACACCTCCGGCAGGCCAGAAGCCACGCTGCCTTCTCCTGGGTCCCTCCTGCCTAAACCTGTCCTCACACGGGTCCAATTTGTCCTCAAGCAGGATCTAGGACCTGAGCAGGATGTTCCTGTCCTCATCTGTAGCATGATCACCGTCAACTCCTCTGCCAGGCTGAGCAGCTGGTGCTCTGTCAGTGCCTCAGTGCCAAGTGTCTCTCCAGCACCACAGCCCGTCCCCTCGCTGTGACACGCTGCTCGTGCTCTTTCAAAGGAACCTTTATCTGCCTGTTCCCCTTTGGACTTCTCCCTTCCTGACGCTAGCCACCCTTGCACGGTCCCAGGCGGTTCTGCCAGACCAGCACTAAAAAAGGTGTAACGGGGAGATACTGCAGTTACCAGCATCTCCAGACACGCCACAGCCACATCGATGCAAAAAACAAAAACAAAACCCAAGCAAAAAAACAAAAACCCCAAACAAATAAAACCTCCACACCACAACAACCTTAAAGCACTGAGATTCGGTCATTGTGAGTATATAAATACGCAGAAAACGTGTCAACGAGAGCAGTTGCAGCCCCTGGGAAGTCCAGCCTGTCTGTGTAACTCCACACACAGACAGCCTCCAAAGGGAACTGCACATTCATCCACCTCCCGGCTCTAGGAAAGAGGCGGAAACCGGATGACCCCGGGGGTGGAGGGGAGCTGCCCCCAAATCCCCAAGCCCCGTTCCCCCTCTTTCCCCCATCTCCCAGTCCAGCCGAGCAGAGGGATCCTGTACACAACTTTTTCAAACTGCCAAGCAGAAGAATCCCAGCCTTTCCAAGGGAGTGTCGGTAAATCATCAGTACATCCGACAACGCAGCCAGCGGGATTAACCCTTTGGGGGTCCCCAGGAAAATAATAACAACAACAACAACGCATTTAACAATGAAAATAGTAAAAGCTGCTCCCGGCTGTGGGAGAAGGGAGATGGGCAGGGTGTGTACCGGGATCTTTTTCACACACACACGGATGGAGAGGAAGCAGCATTTTGTGTGTGCCGAGCACATGAAGAGCTGCCACCGCGCACCTCCGCCGCGCCTCAGCCCTCCGGGCTCTCCCACCTCCCGCAGCACCGCAGCCAGACCCAGGTACCCGTGTGCCCGAGGGATGGGGTGAGGAGCAGCAGCCCCTGCTCCCAGGAGGGGCTGGAACCCCCCCATGCCCGGGCAGGGTGAGGGGTGCGAGGGGCAGAGGATGGCCCCTTCCTACATCTGCGTGGGGGCTACACCGGCGCCCACCTCCCGGAGCAGCTCCCGAGGCTGGGACACCCTTTCCCAGTGCGTGGGGGGCTGGGGGGAGGCTCCTCCTGGCTGTCCCGGCGCCGATCCCCCGCTCCCGCTCATCGCAGCCCCATTTCCCCCTCTCCCGCTCCGCAGCGTGGCCTCCCTGCTCCCAGCCCATTCTCCTCTCCAGACCAGGAGTTTTCACATCATCCCCTGGCAGAGGAATGTCTTCCCCCACGCCGTTCCCAAATCCCGGGATCTCGCGGCTCCCCGGCACCCCCAGCCCGCCCGGGATGCCCTTCCCCAGCGCCGGGAGAAGCGGAGTTTGTACTCACCCCCTGCCTGCTGCTGTAGCTCTGAGTCTGGAGACCGGCTCTGATTCCGGCTCCATCACGTTTAGTGCATTGTCTCTTTCGGGCAATTTTTGCAGCAATCCATCAGAAATCAGGGGACAAGCCGGTTTGTGGGTACATCCTTTCCAGGAGCTCGACTCTCTGCCTCGCTAAGGGGCTCAGCTGTGTCACAGACACCCCTGGCCCGGACGGCTCACTCCTTCCTCCTTCTCTTCTGGGTCCTTTTGCTTACACAGATCTTTTAATCCCATTTAACTCCCTCTCGGCAGACTGCAATTACCTTGGAAAAAGAAGAGAGAACACAAAGTACACTCTAGGAAGCCAGGCTGGCCCATGGTCGCTGGATTTCTTGCCTCTCTTTTTTTTCCTCTCCTTATAAATAGTGCAATTTCTGTGATTTCTGATTCCCAAAGTCCTTGATTTCAAGTGTTTTTTCTTAGTTGTTACTTTTTTTGTTGTTGGTTGGTTGGTTGGTGGTAGCAATTATTATTTTTATTTGCAATGCAGATGTGCCTCCCACCCCCCCAAGGATCTCTCCTCTGGACGTAGAGAGAAAAGGCAGATTTTGAAAAATGAAAATTATTTAAGGATGTCCTTACTGCCTCTCTCTGCTGCCCTCCTCTGTAATAGTGAAGCATTTGCGAGAAATGATACAAAATAAATAAATAATTGGGGAGGGGAGAAGGAAAAAAAAAAAGAAACTCTTTTGGCCAGAAGAACCGCGGGTAATTCATTGAAGACCCTGTCCAGGCTCCACGGAGGGAAGCACAGGCCCTTCTTTGGGCAGGCTGCTGATGGAAATTGTAGCCCCCTGCACTCACCTGTCCAGGGCCATGAGCCCCAAACCGGCCTCGAGCCCCCTTATAAAGTACCTGACATGGCTTTTGCCTTGGGATCAGCGCTTGCTGCAGGCAGTTGGGAGCCTGGGGGTGGGACTCGGGCTTGGAGGAGAAAAGCCCCCCATGCCCCTGTTCCTCTCCTTGCCCTGCTCTGTTTCCCCGTGGCATCTCCAGATCCCCTCTCCTCCCAGCACCAAGGGATGGAATCTGCATCCCGGAGGGCAGGGAGAGGGGAATGAGTTTTCCTACGCAACATCCATCAGAACAAGTTGGATTCCAAGTCCGCTTGGCTAGCTCTGTCAAGAGAGGGAACTTCCACATGCGGATAAAACCTTCATCCCTGTTTCCCCTCCTCTTCCAAAGCCCCACCCAGCCAACCGTGCACCCCCAGGGCGACCGGCAGGTCCGTGTTGTCCACAGCAGGACACAGCAAATCCCTCGGCTCCATGGGATCCCCTCAGGCAGGTGAGGGCAGCCAACCGCTCCGAGCCTCCCACCTCCTCCCTGCACCCCTGGGCGGCCCTGCCCTGCTCCCTCCCCTTCTCAGCACCTCTGCCTTGGGCACTTACTCTGCAGCGAGGCCAGAGGCTCTGCAGCATCTCCCCGCAGCCCCACGGCCGTGGGCATTCATTTGTCCCAGCAGCTTACGGCAATTGCTACGTCTTTAAAAATAATAATAACGCAATTAAAAAAAAAAAAAAAGGAAAAAAGAGAACTCTGACAAACCCCAAAGCCCCTTTCTCCTTCCTTCCCCTTCAAGGTGTCTCCTGCGCCGGGAGCCCAGGAGAGGCGGCCGGGGTGAGGGGCCCGGAGCCAGCCGGGGCTTTCTGGGGTCCCCCCAAACTCAGCAGATAATCCTTCCCCGGGCTAGCGCGGGCACGTCCCCCTCGGGCCGTCGGTGCACTCGTGGGTCATGGATGCTGCAGGGATCCAGGAGAGAAGGGCGGTTGGGAGCGGGCACATGGATGTGAAAGAGGTGGCAGTTCTAAGGCTGCCCTTGTCCTTTTAAATAGCTACAGCCCGGGGACTCCGGGCTGGCGGGGGTGCCCCAGGTATCCGGTTTCAGCAAACAGCAGCTAATGAGCAGAGATCCAGCCTCCGAGGGGCAGGATCAGCGCNAAGAAAAAACCCACAACATATGATCTGAATAGAAATATATTTAGCAGATTTATTTTTCTTCCCTTCCAAATTTAAATAGAAGCCATTTTAAAACACTAAATAAACTGAAGTAAATCAGCACAGCAGTGAAATGAAGAAAAGGAAAAAAAAAGAAAAAATAAATTGGAAGTGAATAGTTTAATTAGCCAAAGTAAAATAAGTACGGGGAGGAGGAAATGCCACCACACAACATGGGGAACAGGGAACAGAACACTTGCTTTTGATGAAACACACTCAAAAAAGCAGCATGTCATTACAGCCTGAATAAATACAGCATTTTAAATATTCACTCGTATTTAGCCACTTTACAGAAGAACCAGTACCCACCTCTCCTCAGGAGCTGTAAGCATCAAGGCTCTCATTAATACAACTTTTTCTCTTTGCTCCTCCTGGGAAACTGAGTGTGGAGGCATCTTGGAGCCATGGCAAGTGGTGTCACAGCTGCCCTGTGTGATTCACAGTGCCTGGCTCCGTGGAGCAGAGGAATCCCAGACTAACCTGGGCCTGCCCTCCCACTTTGGCTTGGCCTGGAGGACAACACTGAATTACAGTTCAATCATTTTTGCCTTCACCCAAGTATAAAAAGTATCCTGGCTCACTCATTGTCCCCAGAACTCACAAGGAATTACAGGGATGTATTTGGGTATATTTAGATAAATACTCCATTCATAAAACTGTGGCATAACGGGGCAGAAGTGAAAACCATGGCACCGGAAAAACTTGTGGGAGGGATCAAACAAACATGCAAAGGAAAGGTGGGATAAAGAGCCTTTCACTCCCTGCTGGGCTGAGCATCCACACCCAGCCTGGAGCAGGAGTACCTAAACTTGGTAGCTGGTAAAGAGATGCTGAAGCCACAGGAAAAGGGAGCCCAGCCTGTGGGCAGCAGCCCTGCCATGAGGGGGTGATGGTCCCAGGGGTGGTGGGAGGGCACAGCTCTGCAGCCCCACAACAAGCATCACATGGAGCTAGACTACTGGGGAGGGCTGGATGTGCACCTGTAAGCCCAGCAGGAACAGGAGACCAACCATGCACAGAGGTGGGACTCAGCCCCAGCCCACACAGCCATGGGACTCCAGGCAGTGGCACAGGAGGGACTGGCTGTGCCCCTCTGCAGCTCTGGGGAGTGCCTGCCTGAGGGCTGACTCAGCACCTACACTGCAAACATCCACAGGCAGAGCCCCCGGGGGCTGGCACTGCTCCCTGGCTGCTGGGATGGCACGGAGATATTTCTGCTAAAGAGACCATTTCTATCCCTTTTCTATCTCTGAGTAGAAACTTGGCCCAACTGGCCGCAGTGCTCTCTCAGGTATGTAATTCCCTGTATAGGATTTCCTAATTCCTACATTACTTTTCTATCCTGTATTTAACATGACTGTACCAGCACTTTTCACACCCATGAGCTCTACTCAAATGACTGACACTAGTTCAAGACCTGGATTAAAGTCTCCCTACCCTGTAGGATCAGTTCATGAGCAGAAACCTGCTGAAGAGCTTCATTTGCCTGCTGAGAAGTCTCACCATCCATGGCAGAGTCAAGATCTCAAGGAAGGCAGAAGGTGCCCAGCTGGGATCTGGTCAATGGCTGCTCCTAATTTGGTCTCTCTGGCTTCAGCCATCACTACAAGATTAGGAGATTTCTGCAGAAGAGCAGAACCTGCAGCACTCCTGGTTTTAGGGTTTGCTGTTTGACAGCTATTCATAATCCAAAAGCTGCTGTGGGTTGTGTTTCTTGTTCCCAGTAGAAGGTATTAATTATAGAGGAGATGTACAGAAAGCTCAAAAAATCATGTATGTAACAGAACTGCTGCCCAGTGTAATTTCCACCCCCCTCCACAGACTTTCTGACAAAGCCATTCCTGTCCTGTGCCACAGGCTACCGGTGACATGTTTGAACTTTTCAGCCGTTTGATGTAAAATGTTTTAAATTCTTTTTGGGAACACTAAAGGCTTTTGTCTCCTGGCCAGTGCGGTAGGGATGCCATGTATGGCAGAGACAGATCTTTCTGTGCTTTCCAACTGCATCATATCACATCGGGCTGCCCAGCCAGCCGAGAGGTGGGAATGGCTGTTAATCATTAAATGGAGCCTTTTAAAATCGGAATGAAAGGGAACACAATGCAGCGATACAAGTCCAAGCCCACCCTTCCCATGGAAAGGCTGCCTGCTGATTACAGCTCTGTCCATTTGGAGAGCTACAGTTTTACAAGATGGCTGTGCAGTGATTTTTCATCTGGCAGCAGCAGCGTTGGGCTGACAGGTCAGCCCTGACAGTGAAATGCATCACCACACTTAGACAGGAGAATATTACAGTTCCTAAATCCTGACTGCCTTTAAGGTATCAGGCTAAGGCTGCCTGGTTTTGTGAACATCCCTTTATTTCCCTGTTTGTTCTCTCCCTGGTTTAGGACCTATTCAGTCACTGGTGCTAGTGGAAAACACGAGAGAATCGACACCACTGGTCAGTTTGGAGCTCTGTTCTCCAGTCCAAACACCAGGCCAGGCTGTTCTGCTGCCTGTGGCACAGTGTGCTGATCCTACCTCGGAACAGGAGAATACCAAGATCAGTTTCCCCCTTTTACTAAGGAAGGAGAAAATGAGTAAATGCCCCCTGGGCTGCTGCACATGAGGAGCAGATCTCCCTGTCTGGAGGTTTGCTAGTTAAATGCAGCAGTGCATCAGCACAAGTGCTTTTCCCACCAGTGTGCCAGAGGAGCTTGTTCATGCCATGGGTTCATGGAGATGGTTGTGTGCTGTCCTGGATGAGTGCAGGTGACATGAGCTCTGTAAAAACCAGCACATCTCTTCTTCATGAAACAGAACCACCCTGAAAGTGCCTTCCCCCTCAACAAAAAAAATCACACCAACACATAAGAGTGCCTGCTGATCTAAATAATTTCCTGCACATTAAGGACAAAAGGACAACTGCCACTGTGGTTGCTGCTGCTATGACAGCAATTTACCATGGCAGGGAGCACATAGCAGTGTGTAATATCTCATTCTGAATTCTGCAGGTCATAGGTGCACAACCCTTGTGGCTTTCAGGCAGCACTTCCCAGCCCTAGTGTGGTCTGCCAGTGCTCTGGATATCCCAGTGACACTGGTGCAGGTGTGGGTCAGTGCTTGTGCCAGAGCCCTGCACACACAACACAGAACTGATGCAGGAGAGACCTGTTCTGATCACTCTGGACAAGGACCTGGGAGCTGCAGGCAGCAAACATTGCAGGGTGCTGGCTTCAGAGTCAAGCCAGGTCCTTCTGGAGCAGGGATGCTGTTTGCTCTGGGGATGAAGAACAAGCCTAAAGGCAAGAACAGAGTGCTGGTGGCAGCTGGAGCTCATGTGCACACCCAGGCAGCCTCAAGGCAGAGTTCAAAGGGAGATGGAAATCAGTACAAGATCTTGTGTGTTACAGCACAAATGCCTGGGACAAAGGTTTTGTGCAAGACAGGAACTAAGCCTGAGTCAGATTCTGAGTAGTTTCAGTGAGGAAGGGAGAGGAAAAAGAGCTTAGAAAACATCAAAGCAAATGCTGGTCACAACAAAAAGTTAAGTTAATACTATGTAAATCCAAAAGGTAGTTTTTTCTACTGTCTAAGCAAGATGTATTCTTTGTTTTCAACAGCTGTAGGAAGATAACCCTGTGTCCTGCTGCTGGGCAGGCCTGTGTAAGCAGTTTACTGTGCAAGGGAAATCATACCTGCAGGAAGAAGCTGAAGTGGAAATGGTTAAGTCCAAGGCAAAGTGAGACTAGACAGATTTGAGATGAGAATTTCTTGGGCTCCACCCTGCACTGGGCTCACTAATGACACCAGAAAATCTTCTTTAGCAGTGACAAGAAGGAGGCAGCCCTTGTACAAACACACACGTGTATATTAAGCAAAAGCCTGTACTCTGCTACATCCTGAGGTATCAACACCAAAAAGCAACTGAAATTTGGTTTGTGTAATCAGAATAATTTTAAGATATGACCCAACCATAACAAGGAATTGCTGGACTTAAATCTGAGCCACAACACCATTTCCTTTTGCAATTGTGCTCAGCTATTTCTGTGACCAGCTGATCACCACTGTTGTGATGAGAAGTGCTGAGGCTGGAGAGAGGGGTCACCTCCTTCCTTAGGGGCTGTTTGGTGCTGGGTGCCTCGGGCTGAGCCAGGCAGCTCTGCCTGAAAGCAGCAGCATCCCGAGGCTCACACACTAACCTAGATCCCAGCAGGGTTCAGGTTTGGCTTTCACTACTCCAGTGACCTGCAGGGAGACCTCAAACAACTTAAACCATTGTTTTGTGCCACTATTTTCTTGTCTCTAGAGTGAAGCTTGTGATATAGATCATCTTATGTGTAAAGAGGTTTAAGACCTTCAGACATAAAGCACTGCCAGGGGCTGTTATTACTTCACTGTGCAGTTGGCAGCAGCCCCTCATGCAGGAGCAAGTGTAAATCTATTTCCCAAGCAGTTTTATATCCAGCACAACCTGCCATCCTCCAGATGCACAGCTCATTACAGACCACTCAGTTTTATCTGGCTGTAAAGGCCAGTGTAAAAAAAAAAAAAAAAAAAAAAAAAAACCCTGCTGATTAAACATGCAATTCAAATCCATCTCCTGGAGCAGAGCAGACAGTTCCTGGTGCTTTATCTGCACTGACTGAAACCCAATCTCACAATCTGTGCCACTTAGAGCACAACAATGCTCAATTTCTTCATACTTCACTCGAGTTGTTAACACATAAAGCAGAAACACAGCCCATTTCCACAGAGAAGGTCTCTTCTGGGTTAACACACTGAGTGTGTCAGAGTATACAAATCTGCTTCAAAGCTAACAGACTTTTTTTTTAATTCCTGCAAACACACTTCTCCACATCTGCACACACTCTCTCTCTCTACTTGAACAGCAATAGCATTTGGTAAAGCTCTCCAAACAGGAGCCACTGCAGAAAAGCTGTATTTACTGATGTTTGGGTAAGAACTAATAAGAGACTTGGTTGTGTCTCTGTTAAAAAAAAAAAAAAAAAAAAAAATCAAGTCAATATTTATACACCCACTGGTGAAACAACTCCCACCCTCCCCAAGAAGAGGGATATAAAATGGAGTGATTCAAACAGGATTTCGTGGAAGGGGACTTTGCTTATTTGTTTTCAGAGTTTGTGATTCTTTAAAATAAATTATTTTAAGTTGGATGTAATTGTACTGTACTGAGCCCACCAGAGCAGTTCACAGCGGGACCTGTCACTGAGGATCAAAACCAAAAAGGGGTGCAATGAGATGATCTTGAAAGGCCCCTTCCAACCCCAACCCATCACATGACTGTGTTCTGTGACTCTGTGATATCTCAGAAATATAGCCAAGGGGGGAAGTCCTCATTTGCAGCGTCCAGTGGCGTCACTGTAGAGAAGTCTTTGTACAGACCAAATCAGGACATTTTTGTTCCCATTTCCCATTCTCCCAGAATGTGTGGGATTGAAGAGCCTCGTCACCAACCAGAGTTAGCTCATGATCAAGCTTTACACTCCAAAAACCAAAGAAAAAAATGTGTTTACTGTCCAATTTCTTAGAAAACAGTCAAATCCCTCTTCACATGCAACTTCTCATTTGTGTGTCATCAGCAAACTTTTCCACTGGCAAACTCAGCACAGGTGAACAAAGTTTATGCTTTATCAGTGCAATCTCCCTTCATAGCCAGCCTGAACACCTGCCCTGCTTCTGTTATATTGTTTTTCTCTGACTTTTCTTCCTTACGAGCTAAGATTAATCAATTTCTTGTTTAGCTTAAAAAGGTCAACTTTTAATCTCATTCTACTGCTCAGTGTATCTTGAGATGCTCTTCTCTGAACAGCTCTGACTCTTTTCCCATCAAATCCCATATTTAGCACACAAACCAGGCCAAAACTCACTGTAAAATTTGCATTAATCAGCAGAATGAGATAAATGAGACTATTTAGTATTTTACATCTTCAAAAGCCTTGGATAACCAACAATACCGTGCTAATTCTCTTGTCAGTGGCAGGGAGCAGGTACAGTCCCTGCAGTGTGGTGCTGATCTGACACCTCATTACTGAGCGGCCAGCACAGCTCCGGTCATTAACTGATGTGGGTAATGAGGCTGTCACCTCTGCCTTCCCGAAACAACACAGAACACCCCAAACAGCCATCCTCTGGTGAACAGGTCATTAGCACAAAAAACCCCTCACTTTGATGCCCCTAAGGTGCCTTTCATCATCACATCCTAAAAGCACTTTGCAATGATTACTGTGATCCTTGACTCATCACCCACCCAGGCAGCTTTCCTTAACTCCCAGCTGGATGTACAGAAGGGGGTCATTCTGAACGATGGTGTTCTCTGGGAGCTGCATTTATCACCCCAACTTCAAAAAGTAAACCCAGACCATTTGTAACGTGTCCCATCACAATCCCAGTGAGAAGCAAAGCAAGGAGAGCCCAGGAATCCGTTCCCTCCCTCTCCTTGACACCACTGCTGTGGGGAGGTATTGGAAACCTCTCCTGTCCTATTGACATATGCAGCAAAGGGACCTTGTGCTGAAAATAAAGTTTCTCTGTGTCCTTCACCCCGAGATGGTTTTTACTTTTTTTTCCTGACATGCCATTATTAAACAACAGCAGCAAACTCGCTTCCCCTAAAGTAGTTGAAAGACAGCAAGAAATGCCAAGATTTCTATTTTCCTCCTTCTTTAAAGAGGAAATAACATTAAATTTAAATATTTGTAAATGGCACTGATTAGTACTTTATTTTATAGCTTTGATTTTTTAAACCATTTCTTTTTTTTTTTTTAATCCAACAAAGACCCCCTTTCCCCATAGCAATGCTAGGGGGGAACTCTACTGAAAATTACAGATTCCAGAATTTACAAGAGAACCACAAAGACTTAAATATAGTTATTGACATTCCAAACACCCACTGAAGGCTTAATCTTCCCTTGGCCAAAAATAACCACACAAAGTGAAGGTAGAAAACATCAAACCACCTCAGTCAGGGACAGCTGATTACTGCAGTGGGGCACAGAGGGATGCACTGCTCCTGCCCCTGCCTAGAGGGGACACTGATGTAGCTGTCATCCTGCTGGTTTCCTTAGGGGGATTTATGCCCCACAACGAAGAGCTGCACAAGTTACCCCCCCTTCTCCAAGAAGGGACCCACAGGAGCTCCTGTGCTGTGGGATTCAATCCCTGTGTTGTGCATTTTTAATGCACTGGTGCTGCTCCCAGACCACATGGGTGCACTGCATCCCCCTGGGGACCCATGACAAAGGGGAAGAAGGAAGGGAGGCTTTCCAGAGAGAGATGTGACACTCCCTGGAATCAGCAAATGCCTTGAGGGCTCTCCCCCATCCGTCTCTGCTCACAGAGATATATCCTGAAGGAATGGTGCTGGTGGGCAGCAGACTCCACACCCCAACAGCTGCTGGCTGTGTGTCTACAGAGATGCTAAAAGGGTTAGAAAAGGTGACCCATCTCCAGGGTGAAGCCTCCTGAGCATCATTCCCTGTGAGGGATCCTGGATGTGCCCAGGTGGCTGTGGCTGAGCACGCTGAGTGGGTTATGGGCTGTCCTACTGCAGTGCTCACACTGAGCCCCCTCAAACCCACAGCACGACCTTGTGACAGCCTGGCAAAGGCAGGGAGGAGGTGGAGGCAGCAGCAAGGACCTGGGTCACTGTCACAGGCAGAGACTGATACCGAGCTCGGGGGACAAAGCACAGAGCCATCAACAACCCAACCCAACCTCCTTTCCTTTGCGTTGCCTCAGCAGGGGAAGTCCCCATGGCTGCCCTACAAATGACAGGGGTTTTTGAGGGGATGGGGAAGGTTGTTCCACCTGGGCTGCCTTTGCCCCAGGGCACTGCACACCATCACCTTCACTGCAGTCAGTCAGGGCAGTGGTTCCAGCGCTACAAATAACAACAGGCTGCATCACAAACTCCCTTTTAGGCCAGAGCAAGGGGGTTCATGCAGATCCCACAGTGAAGCTTTTAGGACCTGTAGGAATAAACTGCTGACTGCAGGAGCCTGTTTCATATCCTGCCTCTCTCCATGGGGCTGTAGGGATCAGGAAGTCCAAGGGAAGATGGGCAGACCAAGGCGGTGTGCACTCCATGGCAATGTGTGGTGCATGAGGGTCATGGCTATGGGGAAAGCAAGCTCAGGCAGGCCTAAATTCCCTACAGTTGTATTTTTTTCCATCAAGAGGTGTTGCCTTTGCCTTGGCACTGGTGAGCACGGTTGTACCTGCACCTCATGGCACTGCCCCCCTGCCAGCAGCCTGTGGGATTCCATCTCTGCCCCATGCAGGGGTGTGTTCCTGTGAGAAGCTTTGATGGGAGCAGTTCCCCAGCCGGCCCACAGGGTACACAAAAAGCTTTTGTCACAAGGGGAAGGTTGGAATTAACCCTTCTCTGTGGTGAACTTCAGGGCAGTACACCCAGGAAATTTGGCAGCATGGCCCTGTGCCCATCCCATCCCCTCACTGACCCTCTGGGTCACAGGTGGCATCTGCAGCCCCAGACACAACCAAGAAGCTGAAGTAAAACTTCTGAAGAAAGGAAACTGGGAAGCAGAGACCTTCCCAGGAGAAGCGTGGTACCAACACCCAGATCCCATGGTTACAGAAAATGCTTGGTGTTCTCATTTACCAGAGTGATCAAATAAATCTCCTTAAATTTGGAAGAGAGAAAGTAAATGGAGTAAAAGCTAAAACTGAGCGGGCTGGTTATTGAAAACAGCAGTATTATACTTACTGGTTTCTCCTCTCCTGTGCACCAGCTTTTGTCCACTGAATAGCTACAGAATTCACTGGCATTATTCCTAATTTTACAATGATTTGGAAGAAGAGGAGACAAAGGCAAGCAAACAAAGCTAATTGCCTTCAGTGTTTTGTTTATCTGGGTTTTGTTCAGCCAAACAAAGAGGACGTTCAGGTCCAAGCTGACTGTGGAGCCACAGATCTCTTTTGCTTGGCTGGTCTGTTTAAAAACAGTTTGCAATTTTGGCATCCAGCATCTTCAGCAACTACCACTTGCAACTACTTTCTTATCTCCATTTGGTCACTATAGAAACTCTGGTCACCCCAGCCACCATTACTACAGATTAATCAAGCTTGCAAAGCCCCTCCAAAAAAGCAGGAAGTCCTCCATGAACCAATCCCTTGATCATAAAAAGAACAAAGCCAGCAGGAGATTAATCACTGGATGCTATTTCCAATGCAAAAGTCCTAGCAGGAAAAGTCCCAATTTTTATAACAAAGCTATGCATTGTCACCCATCCATACCAACAGACTTTTGTTCTTGGAGCCAGGGAAGAACACACTGAGCACAAATGTAAATAATATGGCAGGGAGAGCATGCTGCTGGCAACACCCTCCAGAACATGGACTAAAGGAACCACAACCAGCCAGTTCTGCCAGCTCTGGTTGCCTTCCCAGCATCTCAGATTTCCCAGTGCAGCCTGGGGGAGGCACACCAGCATTTCCAGGCATCAAGCAGAGAAGAAAAGCAAGGAAGAGGAGTCTGGAAAGGCAAATCTGACCTGCTGTGATTGCTACAGTTGTTTGAATGCAGATGTGCCAAGAACTGAGGTCTCCTATACCTGTAAGGCCCTAAGAGAGATTCTAACAAAAGATCACCAAATGTTAAATATACTGGTGAGAAACACAGATATCTCCACGGGTCTCTGCATGTGTTGTCTCAGCACTGCAAGGTGGGACTGAAGAGCCTTCAAGGAGCTACACAAAAGAAAAATTCCTAAGTATCACCTGTCCCAAAGTGCCAAAGCCAGCAGGATGCAGAGTTTGGGAACATCAACAGCTGGGTTTGGTCCTCTCATTTTCTCAAACAGGGAGCAGCGGTGCAGGATCTGTTCTCTGTTATTAATTCTTAGAAGTGTGCAAGAATGGGAGTTTCACAAAGCTCTGGAATGTGTGTAACATCATCTTATTCAGAGGAAAAAAAGGTGTTGGCAGTAATTCGGATTTCTAGAAGGAAAAATGAAAAAGTCAAGTTTGAGAACCTTGCTGTGCTCACTGCCTTGAACACCTTCAAAATGATTTAATACTTCAAATTACATTGGGATATTGAGAATAATTTGTAAAAGTTAGGCTCCTGGAGGCTTTTATGTTTCTAGTGCACCACAGGCTCTGTGACATGAAACGAAGGATGAATTTGGATGAACCTTGTGCAGTATCCAGGACAGACAAGGAAAAGGTGCCTGGCCAGCTCAAGGCTTGTTGCTCAGTAACCAGAGCTGTTACACTGCTGACTCTACAGGAATTTGCCATTAATCCTTCCAGCTCAATTATAAAAAGACACTTAAAAAAAAATTATATTATTATTTTTGTTTGCACAGGACACTCTTAGAGTGGGCTCTCAAGGAGAACAGGAAGATAAGAAACAAGGAGAAGCAAATACAAACAGTTTGGGAGGGACCTTTTGGAAATCAGGCAAGGTTCAAAGCTTTCTCTTTCAAGTGCCCTTCACTCTCCTCACATCAGGGAGGGAGCACAGAGGAACTGGGTCACTGAATCCAGGGAAAAGTCAAACAAGCAAATCTCAGCTGAAACACCAAAGGCTGGCATTTCAGGATCCTGTTTCCAAGGGGTGAGTTTCTGCTAAGCTTGAATGAAACATGAGCAAGATGGGCTTTAAATAAACTAAAGGGGTGGAACATATTAAATCCTGCCCAACTTGCTTTAAACATCGAGGAAAATGAGTAAGAAAAATTGGGTGCAAGGCATTGGATAACCAGACCCCCATTTTGCTTTGGGATGGAAGCCAGGAGGGGAAAGGAGAGCAGCAGCCCACTCTAAAGTCATGTTGAACTCAGAACTGCATTTGACAAAAGGCTTTTGGGTCTTTGGTTAGTTGTAAACCAGCTTAAACCCCAGCTTTCAGTAACATATCAGAAATTAGGCTCTTAATCTCTGTTTGTGCACACAGACAGAGGCAGACATACAAATGCCAAAGACTTCAAAAATGGCTGGGTCAAGGTGCTGCCACTTTTGTAACTCTACTTGTGATTCCAGAAAAAAACCAACCTGTTTCCAAAAACACTACTCACCTGCATCCAGAAATTCTCCTATTCATAGGAAAGGATTTCCTACATCAAAAATAATTAGGTATACTAAGACGTTGCCCATCTTCTCTATTTATCCCCTATTTTTCCCTTCTGATTGTACAACATTGATAAAAAGGATGCTCAGTGTTTGTCAATCAATCTTACCATTTGAGATTCCTCCTTTTTCTCTTACATGAAACAGGCACAAAAGCATAATGCTTCAGCACAAGCTAAGGTTACTGTCATTTCCAAGATTGTTGCCAAGGTGATGCTCTCTTCTCCCCTTACAAATTACTCCCAAAACAATTGGATGCTCCCCTGGCTTGACTGGCAGGGGGGGCACAAACACAGCAACTGCCTTGAAAATGCCTTGGCTGGGTTTGGAAGATCCCTGCTCCTGGATTTCCTGCCTCCCTTTAGCCACCAGACAAATCCAGGCTCTGGAACGAAAGGGACTTTCACACAAAACAGCAAATCCAGCTCAATTTTCCACAGTCTGTGCCTCTGGCTGCCAGCCTGTGGTGCTACTGCTGGACCTCCCATGCTGGATGTGCTCTGGGTGTCTGATCCCTGCAAACAGCCTGCTGGCAAAAGTCACAGCATTTCACACTTTCTGGGACAGACCCAGAGTCACCTCAGACTCTCAGGTGCTCTCACTGCCTGCATTTCAGCCTGACCCTTCCCAAGTGTTTGCTCAGGATGAGGCTTGGCAGTTGCAGGATCTGCAAGAGTCTTCCTGTTGGAGCATCTCAGAGCAAGCACTGACAGGGATTTACCAGAGTTCAGAGCTCTGATAGCAAGAGACATTCACAATGGATTTAGGAGGCTCAAAATAGACCTTGTAGCTTCTCCCTGTACTTGCAGTACCTGGGGTTGCTTTAACAGATGCATCACTGTGTTAACCTTTTTCATATTACTTCCATCTTTCCCCCATATCCTTTTAATTGCAATTGATTTATTTATTTTTAACATGCTCTTATATCACACACACACCCCAACAGAAATTATTAATTATTTCCTTAGGACATGCATACAGCAAAGTATATTCCCATGATACTGCACCAAAAGAAGCCTTGTCTGGTCCAAGATCCTTCCATTATTCCATACATTATAGAAACTCCAAGCACCCAACTGGGACCTTTTTGTGCTCGAGCTGGACAGGTGCAAAGAAAATGTTCCCAGCACTCAAAACTTCATGATTGAAATTTTGAAGAAAATGAGGGAAAAGAGCCCCGAGGGGACACTAACTCCAGCTCCTCACATAAGTCACATCCCACCTCACTTCCCTTCCTTATGGATGAAGCAACCTTAGGAACAACCAAAGACTTGGACAAGCTAAGCAAGCCTTGCACAGCACGTTTTTAGTGCACTAATCAAGATAAACACTCATTATAACCTTTTCAGGCCACTCAAGTATCACATCACAGTGATTATTCCCTGTTTTAACATCAGTATGCCAGGCTTTACACACATCAGCCATGTGCTGAAGGGAAAAAGTTCCCACAAATCTCCTTATTTATTTTTGGAAAGGGTCTGACAGAACTATCAGCTTCTATCTTTGACCCACACTCCTGGGGAAAATCTTATTCACAATAACCAGAATATTTAAAGAACACCAATAAAGAAGACAACAAAACCAGTAAAATATAAAGCCAGAATTCATTCCAGCATCACAGAATTTCTGGTGCTGGGGACAGCAGGGATGCCACAGAGCCACAAAGCTGCAGGCAGTCACTGCACCTTCTGCAGAGCTTGTGATAGAGTTTGTGGCTTCACCACAGGTTCACTTGTTGTGGAGAGAAGCACGGAGCTCGTCCATGGTTCCTGCCCTTTGCACATTCCTTCCTTCCTGCTCCAAATTAGGGAGTTTCTGCTCACTCAGCAGAAATTAGACTGGTTTGCTTTTTTAAAAAAAATAGGAAATTGTGAGTCTCTGCTTTTGCTTCTTGTGTGCCAGGTGAGAACAAGAGTAGAAAGCAGAGAGAGTTGGAGAGGTACAGGAGCTTCCAGGCATGCAGCTTCCACTGCTAGCAAAGGAGTCACTGGCACGCACCAGAACTCCTGCATGGCACCTTTTCCAGGTTCAGTTACCTGTTCCTGTAGCATCTGGAGAGCTGCAGGCTCTCTTCTACCTGTCTGTGGCTGGGAGAAAGAGGAGGGGGACATGGAAGCCCCCTGCAAGGCTCCTGTCCCTGCCTCCTGCTCCCTGACCCCTGGGGATGCTGGAGCACCCATCAGGCTTTGTCTGATCCAAGGGGGAAAAAGATCTTTGCATTTTTGGTGCAGAGGAGAAAAGAACTTCTGGTGCTGCCAGTGTTGCTCTCCTGAACAACTCCTCTGTGGTGTGTGGAGTGGCCAAAGCTGCAGTTTTAAGGATATATAGGGGGTTTAAACCATAATGAAGGTGAGGAAGCAGCACAGTTCAAGGAGAAAGAGGAGTGGAGAAAGCCATCATCTCATTCAACTTTCCATTTTAGAAAAGAAGAACACCACATTTCTCCTTGAAGGACACAGAGGGATAAAGGTGTTTGTGAACTTTGAGATTTCATCAGCAATTTTGAAAACAGCCAGAAAAATAAAGACAATAACTCAATCCACAGGAAAGTACCAGCTTGGTCAGGGATATATTGAAGTAGTTAAACAACTGTAAAAACTCCACTGTAGAGTTCTATGTTCCCCACTAGAAAGCTTCACTCTTATCCCAGCTATCTAATTCCAACCTTAAACTGCAAAAATATGAGCCTGTCTTTAATTATAAAGGACTGTCTCTTGTTAGCAGTTGGTCCTAAACTTGCCATGAACTAGAAAGGATTAAAACATTGTCTGGAGGAAGGGGGGGAAAAAAAATAAAAGAAGAAGAAAAAAAAATTTAAAAAAAAAAGGCAAAAAAAAGGAGGCAATACACCCCAATGGATTATTTGATGGTCCTATCTTAATAGTTCATTACTTTAGCAGACTTTAGTTAAGTCTTCAGACAAAGGGAAGTGTTTTAGGATTCCTCTTCAATTCCCCATGAAAGGGAACTGGAAATGCTCCCACCCGATTTTCTGCCTTTTTTCCCATCTGCAGCCATTCCCCACCACGACGGAGGCAGCCCGGGCTCTGCTGGGGGCAAGGAGACACCCAGAGGGGCACAGGGGCTCCCAGGTCCTGGCAGATAATTTAGCTTTAGCCATGGGTGCCCCCTTGTGCCTTGGTGAGTAATTCAGCACCACCGAGGGAGTCCAACAGAGCCATGGAATGGTTGGGCTTAGAATGGACCTTAAAGCTCAGCTCATTTCCCTTTCAGAGGGAAAACGAAATATCCTGGGGGGTTGGACTCAATGACCAAGGCCAGGTCGGGCGGGGATTGGAGCACTCTGCTCCAGTGGAAGCTGTCCCTGCCCATGTCAGGGGGGTTGGAACCAGGTGAGTTTGTCCCCCCAGCCCAAATCATCCCACAATGCTGTGATGCAGCTGCGCCGTGACTGATGCACACATCGGGGTGAAGATGAGCATGTCCACCCTCAGTCAGTGGCAGGACTACACAAAGGCTGTGCCTTTCTACCTCTCAGCAGCATCATTCAAGCTCTCTGGCATTTTGGCACAACTAAAGATGGATTTTTCCGCCCCCACCACTTGGCAGTTCATTGCTGGGGGCTGTTTGTCTCTCTTCTGCTATTTGTGCTGCAAAGACCAGTCCTATCACTGCTAATCTGTGCTGCTCTGAATTCATGGCAGAAAGGGGCAGGCTCCCTCTGTATCTCTGAATCCAACTACAGTTACTTCACTGCTGAGCCTCAATCAATACTTTAATGGGCCTCATTTTCCAGCTTTTGATCAAAATGCCTTTAGAGCAGCACATCTTCAGATACTGCCTCTGGCATTCCAAAATAAGCAGAAAGAACAAGATAACCTTTGTGAGGCTTCTCTCCCTACAATCTATAGCTGAATCTACACAACCTCGTTTTAGTTTCTCCTTAACCCAGCCTGGTACGTGAGAACTGAGCAAAGCTGGACTTGAAATGGCTCCCAACTTCTCAATTTGCTTATTATCTTTTTTTTTGGGAAGGCATGGCAGTTTCTTCATCTTTGACAAGATGAATGGATATTTTGTCTCTGGAACCCCCTCACAGTGTGCAGATTCAACATATGAAGTCCAAGCTAAATTTAGTTCTTAACAATTACACAAGTCAAAGGATCTGGCTTTGGGACTTCAGTGAAGGCACCAAAAATATAGAAATACTCTAACCCCCCCAAAACTATTCTCCTGGTGTTTGAATCTCTCAGTACAGACAAATCAGGGAAAGAATGCCAGGAAATTTTAGGGTTTTTTTATATTTCATTCAATATTAACTAAACAGGCTTCTTTTAAGCCATTGCTAAAAAAATTAGTATTTTTTTCAAGTCACCTACAAAGGTTAACTCTGTTGAATACAGTTATTAAAATGTAGTTATTTCTCTCTCACTGCCAAAGTTACTGCATGTTTACATGGTTTTGGCTGCTTTGGGACTTGGCAGAACCTTTCCAGGCCTCAATGCTTTGGTGCAAAAGGTGCAATGAGAAGTTTTGGGAAATTAGTTCCAAGATCCTTTCAGTCAATACCACCATCCTACAGGATAAACTGCTTCCCTTTCAGACACATGGAAATGCCAATGGTGAAGATTCCCAGTGGTTTGCACCAGGTTTGTGGCATAGTCAGACTGTTCTTGTAGCCAACAGCAGTGCTGAGAACAGACCATACTCAGGGTACCATAAAGGCCCAAGTATTTCGTGTTGAACCAAAACTTTCTGATCAATTTTCAAAGTTTGTTTCAGAAAAAAATCTGAAATGCAAAAAGGTAACATCAGTGTGCAGAGGCTGGGGAGAATGTCCTGGGTTTGCTTCAGCTTTTCCTTCTGCAGCTAAAAAGCAGTTAGAGTTGGGCACAATTCACAAGTACTTTTGGTTGACCTAAAGTGAAACACTTTTAGCATGTAAATAATTCATCTGGAACTCCTTGCCCAGTTCTGAAATCACACATCTCCAGAGTTATTTTTCCCAGTGCAGGTGGACAAGCAGCAAGGAAGCAGCACCTGTGGAGGGTTATTTACTTCCTACACAAGACTCTGGACCTGCATTGGGATTGGTATCATTTCCCTGGTGCTTTGGCTTCAGATTAGGGTCAATTCCTGAGGCAAAGCTGATGCCTGAAGCACCCAGAATTCACATTTATTTGCATCATCTCTCCTGTTCGGTGAGGACATCAAAGCCACTCAATAAATCCACATTACAGGTTCCTGTTTCACAAAAGGAGCAAACCATGGTCTGATCTTTGCTCTTACTCCCCAGAAGAGCAACACCAGCTCTGGGGACTGGGGCATCAAAGGGGTGACAGGATTGTTCATGTATTAACAGTTGAGTACTTTGAAGCAATTTTGGAGATGTACTCATGGATTTCTGGTCCTTATTAAAATTAATGAAAGGTTTGTATCCCAATGCCAATGCTGCCTCAGAAACCTCACTCATTATGGCTCAGAAGTTGCCTCTGTCATAAAAAACCTCTCAGGATGATTTACAAAGTTGTACATGAGTCAGTTATATTTCAAGTCCCAATTATTACCTAAGGTTAAATTACATATTGGGGGGGAAAAAAGAGGAAGAAAAGGTTTCAGGACAGACAGATGGAGCAGAATTACTAAAGGGGAGTGCAGTATTTTAGGGGCTGAGACGTCAATACCACATTTGCTTAAGAAAGCAAAGAGCACAAAACCAGCTGGACTGAGCACAGCAGAGACAGCAGGGACCCCTCAGATCCCAGTGCTCAGATTGTGTTTTAAAGTTCACAGAGCCAAAAAAGAAACAGCAGCAGGAGTAGTGCAGCCAGCCCCTCTCACACTCAGGCACAGGAAGTGCATCTCCAAAGATTTCTATTAACCTCATATTTTACACACACACACAGGCCCCATTCCTCCCCCTCATATGATAGTATTTGCACAAAAATCATCTCTCTGTTGCAAAAAGCTTCTGCTTTGCACCAGGCTCCTGCTCCCAGCAGAGTGGAACGGGAGTGAAATGAATCCTGAGCAGAGTCAGGCTCCAAAGATTGCCATTACCTAATGCTGTACCATTACACAAATGTATTTGTTAGGAATATTCCAAGGTTTTGGGAAAAGGCTTACAACAGCTTGCAGTGTTCCCGTGCCCACCACGAACACTGCCTTTATCCATGGTGTAACCACGTTTGCACTCTCACATGGAAAAGACAGGGAATTAAAGTAAACCTCAGAAATGTGGAGGAAAGATTCCTTCAAACTCTGAAAAGACTGGCTTATTATGTTATTACAATTCCCTGGAAATTGCTACGTAGCCATCACTAGAGCATAAAATTTCATCAGAAGCCTCTGAAACATTCCTGCATATGGATTCCAGGAGCAGCTTAAAAAAGCCTCATTTGCACAGGGGATCACAGCAAACCTCTTGTCCATCTACAGCATCAGAGTGTGCATCTGGCAACAGAGAACTTTTTGATTGCAGCCACCCACTAAATGGATTTTTGATTACCCACATTGTTTAAACCAACCCCAAACCTTTACAAGCAAACCCTGGACTGCCAGGCAAAGGGTCAGTCCCAAGGCTCAGCCCAGCTTCACAAAATTCTTCCACTGGTTCTGGGCTGAAGTTCAAGTCAACCTCTAGATGGGGAGATGGGTTTCAGTTTAGAACTGGCAAAATTCTCATGATGTTGGCATATTGCTTAAAACCCCAGGTCTTGGAATCTTGTGCAAGAAATTAGACTTCTGCTTAAGAACCCCAAAACCTCTTCCATGTAAGCCCCCAGCACACCTGAGACATGAGTTCTACAGAATTCTCTGTCAGAAGTCAGAGGAAAGAGTGCTACATGACATCATTTAAGTGTCCTTGGTTTTGGGAAATGTAGTGATGACTTTATTTAAACATCTGGTATTAACAGTGTGTTTCTGGAATGATTACACAAAAATTTTCTTTCAAAACCCCGACTTTAACCCGTTTGCTTTGAAATTCTGGATATATTAATGCAAAGGAAAATGCAAAAGGAGAGAGGGGGAAATGAAACAGCAACAAACATTCAAATATTTTTTAAACTAGAACGAACTATTTCCTCTCTAAAACGCACTGCTGCACTTATTTTGCTGTGGGTTGAGATATTCCTGACTGATCTATAGCCTCTAGAATGTGATAAGTTGAGCAGAACCTTGGAGTAAATCATCTTAAAGTCCTAGTCAATGATCTGCTTTAAAGCTGCAGACTGACTCCAAATAATTCCACAAAATCTGCACCAGCCACCGTACCTGAAGCCAATTTATGATGAGTGACTATAATTTAGAGCCCAACAGAGCTGTACCTGTGATCTCTCTCTGGCTTCTCTAACAACATTTACTTTCCAGCACTGGTTTTATCTTTCCCTTTTCATCCTTCCCCATCTTCCCTTCCCTCCTCACACAGTGGCTCTTTCATCTGCTCTCAATAGGTGCTGCTATACGTAATTAATTGAGGACTTAACAAGTGCACTTTCTAATTAAAGTAAATAAGCCTGTACTTAGAACAGTGGCTCAGTGTTACCCAGCCCTCCTTCCTCAGGAACAGGATATTATGGGCTCCACCTCCTCAGTGGCAAATTAATGTATTAAACTAATAGAGCAGCAGAGAAAAAAAAAAAGTTTCTTAAAGCATCATTTAAAAAAATTGTTGTAAAACAAAGCAATTTCCAGCCTTGAGTCTCTGCATTCAATGAGATCGATATTATTTGGCAGAGAATCAGCAAGAGGGAAAACAAAAAGCCATAGATCTCACTTTCAAACCCAAACTCCCATATGGTGCTTCCAGAGCTCCTGGATGGCTTGGGAGGAGGCTGGAGAGAGAGGCTGGGGTATTTCTGTTACCTCCTATGGTACCTAAATGAGTAAATCTGTCCCAAAATAACACCCAGTATTAAGACTTTCCTCCTTCTTTAGGGTTGCTTCTGTACCATGAATCCAAGAAGAAAATTCAGAGGGGTTGTTTGGAAAATTGCCATCTGTCCTCACCCTTGATCTGTATCTGAAATTTTATGTGGCTCTCCACCTCTGTTGTTAAACTCATGATGATATCCTTAATGTACAAATGACTCAAAACAGATGCATGTAAAAGAAAACTGGTTATTAATCCCACCACGTCCACTAGGTTAAGCAAGGACATTCACTGTCTCTTTTATGGACGAGGTCAGACTGTGGAAGCATTTGCAAATCTGTGCTCAGCTGAGGGAGAAAGTCTGAAGCAAGAGAGTATAGAGAGGCCAAAGACAGCAGGCATTGTTCTGTCAGGGAGGAAAAGCACTTTTTCTTATACCCCCTCCTATGTAACCAGCTGAATGCAGCAACAGGAGTTTGGGAATGGTGGTGGCACCCACCTGAAGGCTCCACCTGGAATGGGAACAGCATCATCTGCAACTCCAGCCTGTGAAAACCCAGGCAAAAGGTAGATTTCTAAAATAAATCAAGTTAGACACCATCTTCTACTACTACTGAAGAACTTTCTGTAGCACTAAGGATGAAACCAAAATCCTGAGCATTTCACAGTATTCTACAACTGGTCAAAAGTGTTTCCAAATCAGCATTTGAATTTTTTGTCAATTTGTTTCCACAGATGGGCTGGGAGCAAAAGTGTGTTGGATTAGGCCTTAAGTACCTGAAATTCATTAAGGTACTTTATAAGCTTTGTGTCTTTCCTTGGCTCTTGGATGAGCCTACAGGTTTCAATAGCCTGGACAGGAAGAATTAATAGGAAAGAGGGAACAGAGGTGTATGGAGCAATGAGGAGTAGGAAAAGAACTGCATTTTGCATGAAATTATTCTCTGCTTTTTGTGAGCTCCTGGCTTTGAGTAGTTAGTCCAGAAATAAAGATTTGTGTTCGTCACAGTGCCTCCCTGTTGTGGAGACCAGATAGAAAGCCAAACAAAATTGTGCTCTTCTCACTGCATTTCCTTCAGCCATAAACACCTTCATTTCTGTATATTTAAATAAAAAAAAAAAAAAAAAAAAAGAAAGCAAACAAAAAAGCCAGTAAAGCGCAGTTTAAATCTTGTTTAGCTATAGGCAAAAACCAGCAAAAGCCCAGGCAGAACAGTTAGGTAGATCTTGGCTTCAAGCTCTAGTCTTTAATATTAATTAATTTTATCTCAAAATTCTTCTGTGCTTTGGTTTTGCACAACAGTAGGAAAAAGAGATGCCTCAAAAATTGGAGTTTGGATCAGCACAGTTGTCAGAACTCATTTTTCTGCCAGCCAGAGCCCTTGGTATAACTCTTTCCCCCATATGCCACATGGCCTGGACATTGTTATCAACAGTTGGCAGCACAGATGTGTCCACTAAAATAAACACAATTTGTTTAATATTATTTTTAAGAAATCAGGAAATATTTTCTCTGCCCGAGACTCTCGGTCACACTCAGTTTTCCAGAGGGAAGCTGCTGTTTTTCAGCAGACTCAAAGACTCAAGTTACCCCTTCTAACAGAAATCCACTTGCCTTTCCCAGAATTAAAGCCAATGGAGAAACAATAACTCTACTCCAGCCTGACATCCTGAGCCATGAGAGGGAGTAAGGGGTGTAGGAGGGATGGAGCAGCTGAGCAGGGAATAGTCACACTCAGAGTAGTGACCAGCAGCTCCACAAACCCACAGCACTGTTATTGTGTTTGCACTGGAAGCATGACATGGAAAGCATCATTTTAGCTGCATTATATTATTAATTTGGCTAAAAGCCATTGCCTTCTCCAGATTGTATTAAAATAATTTCCTACTGAAACAGCTTCTTTTCTGCCCAGCCAAATACTAAAAGCAGTTGGGTTTGGGGATGTGTAGGAGAAAAGGGCCCCCAGGTTTTTTTCCAGTTTTTGGGCCTATGGAAACTTAAGAAAACACACACAAAAGTGATGAAAGTCCAAAGGGCCACAGGGCTTGGGGCTTGTTTTTGTTCCCTCCCTGCCAAGGCAGCAGCAGTTGCCTGTTCCTTCCTTCATGCCTGGCACTGGCAGGACCAGCCTCTGCTCTTGGTACCACCTCAGGCCCTTGGCACCCACTTGCAGCTCTGCTGTCCCCAGCTGATCCTTTTATTCCATGACACTCACCTCAGATGGATTTCAGCTGGCTTGGTGGCCTTGCTATTAAAATAAAAACCAGGATGAATCACCTCCAGTTTATACAGGGAGAGAGTCACAAGCTTGGTGCTCCTGTTAGCTACTGTCTGTCCCACATGCCAAAATATCCATGCTTTTCTGGGCATTTCAGCCACCAGAGCCACCAAAAATCCCTCCTCTTCAACAGGGTGGGTGTTGTCAAAGTTTATTTTAGCCTTTAAAGAAAATAATCCCTGTTGACTTGCTCCTGAGAGTGGCCTCCACACTAATTTTACTATTAATTTCCAAGTTCTGTTTCTTTGGAAGTCTTTTCTGTTCATCTGATGCTGAAGCAAAAATCCTTGGGTTATTTTTATTCTGTAAACACCAATATTTGCTCTTGCAGTGACCTAAAGAGTAAGGATGCTCTTCAGCAAAAAGAAGGTCAGGAAAGGATGGGAACTTGAGATAGACTTCAGATTGTGCTAAGACCTCCTCACCAAACCCAGCAGAATAGAAGGCTCCTTTTGTTATTTATATTTAAAGCCTGTCAAACTCTTTGTGTAAGCCTGGTCCTGTTCCCCAAGCAGTTATTTCTGCTGCCACTGAAATAGTTTTGTGATCATATGGAAATATGACAGAGAGGTCTCACTCAATCCTCCCAAGAGTTTTGTTGTCAAAGTCAGAATTTTCCTGCAAATCCCTCAGTAGTAGAACTACAGATTTGTTCTGCTAACAGTGAGGCTTGAGCTGGTAGAAGAAAAGAGGATTATCAGTAACATCTCAACAAAGCCACTGCATTAAACCAGGAAACCTGGCCAGGACCCAGTAAAGGTGAAAAGTGTCAGAATAAGTAGAATAGAGAGAATATGTGAAAGAAATGCTCTGAGTTCAATCAATGCAGGCAACATTCACAGGATCCTTTCCACCACATTAAACTGCTACTGATGCACCTAAAGTATCAAGATCCAGCACACATATTAACTAGAGCTTGATAGCATCAATACAGGTCTGAAAATCAGATGTATCCCTGGCAAAATGCAGTCAGGGGGAGCAGGGTGCAGCCCCTTAGTGAAACTCAACATGCAGTTAAACTGTGCAACCCATTGCTGAGGGACATCTTGGAAAGCAATTGGAAAAATCTGTCCATGGGTGTTAAATAAAAATGGCACCAGCACAAAAAGAAACCCCTAGGCTGAAGTCACTGGGAAAAACCCCAAACATGTATGAAAACTGTGCTGGTTGTTACCCTCTTGCCTGGCTGCTCTTGCAGGGGACAGGGCCATGAGACTGGACAGATTTACACCGTGAGTGCTCCTCCTCAGGGGCTTTGACCCAGGGACAGGCATTGCCTTCACTCGAAATTAGCATTGCTGATTTTTCTAAACAAGATTCAGGTCAATGCACAGCTTTGTGCTCCTGCCACTTGACTTTGGAAGCAGGACTTGCCTGCATGGGGAATGCAAAGCACAGGGGCAACAGAGAGGGAGCAGTGCCAGGTAAGAGCAGAACCATCATAAACAGGGGATTTGCACATCATCTGTTAAATCTTTCTGGACAGGGACCATCCTGCTGGCACAGGGACATCTGGCACCTCCCACTCACTGCCCTGATGTCCAGCTACAGGACATGTGTGTGCCTTTGATTGTAAACAGAACAGTCTAGAAGTGATCTTTTTTTTTTTCCACAGCCCTGCACTTGTTTGCTTCTTGTCCAAGCTAACAAGAGCTATCCCCAAGAAGTGAAAAAATAATTTCTTTTCGTGTAATGTGAACACTCAGACAAACTCCAAACCCTTGAACAGGGCTTGTAGAGAGTCCAAGAAAGCCACAGGTACACGATGCAAAGGAGACACGAGTGTTACACATTTGGCACCTGAGGAAAGCGAATCTCAGCTCTGCTGGAGCACCAGGGATGGGTGTCTGATGCAGATTAGGAAACAGATTACTGTTCTCAGGAAGAAAGCAAGACTGTGAAGGAACAAACCCCTTGAGCTGTGACCCTCCTGGATCACAAACATGTCACTAAATCCTGAGCAAGGACATTGGGCACCTCTGTGCTCCCATTGGAGGACCCATTTTCTCCCAAGAACGAGCAAATTGAGATGGAGTCTCCTCTCCCCAGAGTAAGAATTTACACACATCAGGGATTTCAGGGATGAGAAAGGTCTGTTACAAATGCCAAGCTGCTGTCTCTGGCTGCCTTGACATCCCTACATGTGCTCTTCCCAACCAGTTCACCTGGCTGGGACAAGCCCTTTTCTTCCAATACCACAACAACCAACCTTGGGACACTCAAGGAAATGAAGAATATGAACCCAAACTTAAACAGCATTTTAAAGGCAAAAAATGAGCCAGCACAGCCATCTCCCATGAGGAAGAAAAAGAGAAAGGGTTTGAATTCAAGGTCTTGCAAAACAATGTGAGCCCATCAACTGATGGAGGATTTTTGGATGTGTTTCACCACTTTATCATGGCACAACAGTTTAGAGGGGTGTTAGGAATTGTCCCAGTTACCCCCTTTTCCTACTCCTGTACAGCCAAGAGGAGGATGGGTTCTCTAGTGTCTCGTGCACCCCACTGCAGGGCTCAGACCCCAAGGACCAATCTCCTCTTCAAGCAGTAATTTCCCAAGTGCCCTTCCCAGCCTGTTCTTTCTAATCCTCTACTTCTCAGAAACCTTTAAATATATATTTTAAATTCCAACCAGATTCTCAGACTTGGCAGATAAACTGTGAGTCCCATAAGAGTTATATTTTCTTTGAAAGCCTTGAATGAAGCCTTTATAAAAAACTTCATTAATATTGCTACCTATATGCCTGCTCCCCACTTCCTGCACAAATCCAAACAGATTCTCCACACAGAAAGACTTTTGAAATTCGCATATTTACTTCCTCCAAACAGTGAGAGTGTTACTGAGGAGCCTGTGGCAGAGTCAGGCCACATGCACGTTGTCTTGCTGGAGTTTAAAAAGATGAAACCTTCTATTCACAGGAGATGAAAAAAGTAAAAGCAAGAGGGGAGGACATAAAGCTGGGGAGATCAGGGCTCTGGATTCCTGTGCCCTGGCTCTGTGCCTTTGGCACAATTTGGCCCATTTTTGCTATTAGATTATATGACACTAAAGAGTCATTACAGCTCATGCAGTACAGTGTGTACAAGGGTGTTAAAGCTGCTTTTGCCAAACTAGTCAAACTTAGTAAAGGAGTTGTTTCAAAAGTAGTACAGACCTTCATTTTGCTTTGTGGCGTTTTTTTTTATGTTGGTTGTACCTTTTTTAAAAAAACCAAAACCAAAACACAAACACCACACCCCCCCACCCCTCAAATCCTCCAAACTATTCTGCTTTATCCATCAAGATCCAACCATTCCCCCAGGTAACTGTGTCCCCCAAACAAATTCTGCTCCCACTGCAGTTAGAGGGTGCAGGACCCCTGGCTGAAAAAGGGGTTGGCAACAACTGGGATGCAGAGGTAGGAGTAGAACACTCTGCCAGAGGACAACAGGAATCCAGCATCTCATAGTATTTCCATTTTTAAAACTCAGCTTCTTCCAGGTGCATTATCAAAGTTTGAGCAGCAGCAGGATTAGTTGCAGGCAGCAAAGGGCAACAGGCTGAGTAAAGCTGGGCAGAGAACAGAGCAGGCACCTGGGACAGCCCCACTTCTCTCCTCCTCTACACTTTCAATTTCCTTTTTCCCATTCAAGGCCAAAAGATATGTAACTTCTTGAAAAGCTACAGCCTACATGCCATGACATGCAAGTAATCCCCCTGAAGACTACTTAAATGTTTAAAGTTATTCATGCTTGTAAACAGATCTCAGGCAAGGCTGTTGGTACAAGAGGGACAGGGAAATCTTTCAGAGCTTCACATACATTCCATGTAAAGTGGTCTGTGGGGCTGACTCCCAAGTGACAGCTAGGACACACAGCAATTCCAGACCTCCTTATGTAGAGTGTTAGAGGCAGCAGAATTCAAGGAGGGGACCCTCAATTGGGCACCAAACCTCCTCCTCAAAATGACTTAGTGGTATCATTTCCTTCAGCCAGGCTTTGACACAAACTGCCCAAATGTCTGAGCCTTTGAGCAGAGAGCAAGGCTCATCACTGGCCTGCAGACCTAACCTGAAAATAGGACTGAAGGGGGGAGATGCTTTGGGTATCTCAACAGGACTTGTTGTGCTGGTTAAAACAAGCAGCACTCCCAGCACAAAACAACCCCCCAACACCAGTGCTGGGGGCTCCCATGACACAAACACAGGGAAGTGCTTTGGGGAACAGACATGGAGGGCTGCTGGAGAACAGAAGAACACAAACTGAAATACTCTGGATTGGAGTTTTCCTTACCAAAAAAAATCCTATTGGAAGGACAGTGTTTTCCAAGCAGATCACTTTTAATTATTTGTCAGGGATAGTTACAGCCCACTCCAGTTTGGTGCAAATCAAAATCAGAATTGCATCAGATTCTGGCTGCAGGAGGGAGATACGGAGTAGCTGTTTCAACTCCAGGCTGGGAGAGCTCTTTCCCACCCTCCTATACCCCAGTGCTTCAACCAACCTGCCCCTCAGCCTGAGCCCTGTGGCTCAGGAGACCCTGCTGTGCCCCAGGGGATGGCACACACATGCTGGAACCACAGGGCAGATGCTGCAGCCTCTGAGCTCGCCTGTCATCTCATCAGAAATCCATGGGAAAGCCAATTCCATCCCTCAGACTTCCAGGTTCTCAGTGACAGTTTTTCATTCTGCACTTCCCCAGGGGGTTGGGAAGGTGTTTTCTTGGCACCTGGAAGGCAGTTTGACCCTCTGAGATAGGAAAACCACAGCATTACTGTGATATAGTCTGGAAATTGCCCTGAAAACCTTTTCTTCCAAAAAAATCTGTCTTGAGGACTACCTTGGAAGGAGCTGAGCACCTCACATAAATCAAAAGCCTTCCTGGGGCAGAGATTCCATCAGGAGGAGCCCCTGTACAACAGTACCATCACACCTACCTGTGCTGTAACCCAACATTTCCAACTGGAAGTAACACATTACAACTACTGCAGCTGGGGATAAGAGTTCAGTTTTAATGGGAACACGCTGTAAGAGGAGAGAAAACTCCAGCACTGGCTGGTTCTTTGAAAGGAACAAAGGCCAGCAATATCTCAGCAGAGAGTATGGGAAGGTTAACTATCCATGTGAGCATAGCCAAGGATTGTTGTCCAGAAGTTCTTTACAGAACAAATGAAAGGCTGAAACCTTAAGAAGATTGAAGGGTTTTTTTTTTCTTCTTTTTTTTTAAGAAACAAACATCTGTGGGAAGTATTTATGAGATATATAATGCACCTCACATAGTACACTAAGGGGAATTTTTAGAGTGGAAATAAACCTTCCATACTAGGAGTTTGTTAACATTGTGACAGGAATTAGATGCAAACACAAAAGCTCACTTGTTTTGTAATGACTTGCCGAGATAAGTGTCCCTTATCAGCAGTACTGTTTTCTTTTGGAAAGGAAGGGCCTCTGTGTGTACAAGCAGAGGATGGAAGTCAATGAAAACAGAAGGCTGGAGAGGTCTGAATGGGTATTTTGTACTGTAATTCTAGCTTGGGGCTGCTTTTTTGGGTGTGGAAATATCAAACACTGACCTCCCACTGATGGTCCTTGGCAGTCGGATAAGTCGCTCATTTATTTTTGCTCAGCCACAAAGCTGCTGTGTAATATGGCAAGGTCCTGCCCAAGTTCCACAGGGCATCTCCCAGCAAACCACCTGCACCCAGCTCCTCTCCCAGCCCCTGCTCAAAATATCATCCAGCTCCTGCCCACAGCCAGGTAATCCTCACAGCAGCACTGCTCAGGCAGCTCTTTCAGTTTGGGAAGAAAAGAGGATTTGTACAGAAGAAATCTGGGGCCTTTTCTGCATCTGACCCAGTGATCTGTTATAGACAGATGGTACCTGAATGAAGCAGGAACCTGCAGGGAAGTGCTCTTCTCTTGAGCAGTGCAAACTCAGAAACATGTGGCATCAAGATTCAGGATAATTAAAGCAGAACCACAACAGTGGGGAGTTGCGATTAGAAAATAAATAAACTTGGCATCTCCGCTCTCAGGAGAGCATTTCAGACCTTTCTGCTGCATCAGGAGGTTCAATCAATCAACAGTTCTCTTAAGACAACACAACACCACCACTTCTGGCATTCCAGAGACCATCATGGCACACTCAAGCAGCAGCACAACTTTGGGATGTGCTGTCACCAGATCACAAGAGGTTTTCCCTCTGCCCACATCAGTTTGTCTCCCAGTAATTGTATTGGCAGCTCTGAATGCAATGTGGAGTTGTAGCACAGTCTGGATAGAAAAGCATCAGTAGGAAGCATCAGCAATCCCGTGCCAACAGCCCATGGCCAACAGCCCATGGCAGACGAGGCAGAAACTCAGTGGTTCCCAAGCACATCATCTCTTGCAAGGCACAGGCTGGATGTGGTCACATGCTACTCCTTAGACAGAGGCAGCCTGAAAAGTCTGGATTAAATAAAAGGAAAACAGCCCTGATAACCATCAGCCTGTCAGTGAATACTCCATTTCCCCACTGCCTTCACACACACAGAAAGGAAAGGGTGCAAGACAAGAGGAAACTTTCACTCTTGTCACGCAACAGAAGCCAATAGACTGAAGGAATGGCTGTGCTCTCATCTCCCAAAGCCAAGGCAACGTGGATAACTGGCCAAAACACCACAGTTGAGGTTTGAATTTTCATATTTGAGGCTACCCAGCTCAGCCCCATTCTGCTGCTGGAGTGATCCAGGCTGGAATGTCCTCAGAGCAATCACGAGGACATGATTTCTTTGACCTATGCCAAGGACTGCTGAAAATCCAGTCTGACACTGATGCATTTTTGCTCCTCCATTTCTAATTCAGACACTAATACCTACACAGACTCTGTTCCATAAACAAGTCTGGAACTAGACAGCAGGGATCAAGGGATTTTGTGGGATTCAGATGATACAGCCAAGGAATGCTCTGTCACCATCCATCAGAGACAAAAATTCAAAAGGCAGGTTCAAGGAAAGACATCCACCAGGACAGCACTCATGGGCAAAGGAGTGGCTTGAATTTGCAGTGATTGTCACTCCAAAACACGTTCTCTTCATCTGTTGTGGATTTGGCTCTTTGCTTGGCATGAGAAGGTCACCATGAAATAACTGGCTGGTATTAAGAAAATGCCAGCTCCCTGAGACTGAGTTACTCCTACTCTAGCAGGCTCCTGTCAGAAGACTGGCAGCCAGGGGAAGAATTAGAATGACCCAAAGCCCTCGTGATCCCATCCACGAGAGCCAGCTGTGTGCTGCAGGACCAGTCACCCACTATGACAGAGACAGCAGATGGGGAAGCTCTGAGACAAAAGCAGGGAGGGCTCTGCATCGACTGCTGCATGGAGAAATCCAAAAAGTTGCTTTCTGGCTACAAACCAGAAGCAGAAACAGAATCAGGCATTTTGGTGCAATCCCACTCCCGTCAGTGTGAATTTGATCATGCAGTTCCTTAATGCATGAATAAAGTGGTCCTAAAATCCAGGCAAAGCACCACTGCTGCTGACCTGCTTGGAGCCTGGAAATGTCTTCTTACCTCCAGTTTGGCAATATTCTCAGAGGAATGAGTAATTTGAAAAAATTAACTACTGCTGTGCACATTACCACAATCTATGTCACACCAGATTGATTACAAGAACTGAAGTACTAAAACATCAAAAACCTTACCTACATCATCATCTGCTGCTCCTCCCCATCCACACACCCTCCTGCCATATCACTGAAACAAACTTACTTGATTTAACAGATTTAATTTCCGACAAAACCTTGTCACCCCTCAGGCAGCCATCAGCCATTCCCTTATTCCAGAAGCCAGAGAGGAGCTACCCTGCTCTGTAGTTCCTGTTTTTTCCCTCCCCTACACTTCTTAAAGCAGAGTTTGCTCTTTCAGTTCTGAGTAACATCACTCATCACCAGAAGTCTTTGAAGGGAGCCAAGAGCAAACTGGTGCTTAGAATCCTCTTTGGCACGGTTTTGGGCGCTTCAGGGTGAATTTTATCCTGGCCAATTACCCAAGTTCCTCTACTGTGAGCCCACACTATCAATGCCTGTGGAACAGTAACTGGAATATCAAGCTGCACTCATACAGGTTTGGAGGGACATTCTGGAAGCATGGAATGTTCTGACCTCTTTTACCCTGCAGCTGGGCAGAGGATGGCTTCCTGCTCAGCATCCTTCACAATGCCTCTTACTGGGTTTTTTTTTAAGGTATGCCTCTTTGTTTTATCTAGTTTCTACCTTTTTCTTTTTGTCTTTCCTCTTTGATTCTCAGTACACTGAGCAGCTCCCAGCTCAGCTGATCTCTATACTCCGTTTCCTTTCATCAAGATAATTTGCACTTGTGTCCCTCACAAGTCAGTCTTTCACACATTACAGCAATCAACCGATCTGAGAGAAACAAGACAAAAATCACTGTGTTCTGGGAGGCTTGTGAAAATACTGGAGGCCATATGTTCCCATCCCCAAATGGAATGCAACTTATGCTTTCCATCACAACTTGCTGTTATAGAAGCCTCTTTTATTCAGCTTAAACCTAAGCTGTTGAAGTCACTCAGCTCTCAACTAGGAGGCCAACACCCCTCAGCTGGAAAAAGGGTGTGGTCTGTGGGCAGGCAGGAGCAGCCAGGGCAGGAGCAGCCATCCCTACGACCAACATACCCTGCCCAAACCATAGCCACTCCTGCAGGAGCAGCCTCCTCCTGGGCCCCAAAGGTACTTGGGAACTCATGCTCTGGAGCCACATTGTGCACATGGCACTGTGTGTGTCTGCCTCACACAGCCTCCCATCCCTGCATTTGGGAACCCACTGACAGCAACAGCAGGCTGGTGTCACACTGCTTTGCCACTGTGTGCCACTCCCCTGCTGATGGGCGCTGGGTGACCCAAGCCTGGGTGTGTTGAGCCTGGTCCCTGCCAGCATTGCAGCCACACTCTTCCCAGTTCATCAGCCCACTCTCTGTATTGAGTCTGAGTCCAAACCTGCCCATGAGGGGAACTGCACCCCATAATAACCTCCATCAGTATTTAATCTTTACCATCTCATCACACTGTGGAACACATCAGGCAATTTTAGGTTTCTTCACCTGCTGCTGCTTTCTCACTTCTATTCTCTGGAAAATGCAGTCTTCCATCCAGCCTTATTCCAGTTAAAACTCTTCACCTCTCTCCCCACACTCCATAAAGCCTCCCCACAGGTCTTCAACTGCTGTGCACCACCAGCTTCCCACCCTCCCATCAATATCCCAGCCACAGCTTTGGCTCACTCAGCTCTCTCCCTGCTCCCAGACTAGACCCAAATGCAGCAATTGCGTGGGGTTTGCCATTTCAAGAACGTGGCCTCTCACATTCCCCACCCTGTTGAAATCCCCATCCCACCCTGCCAAACTCCTGCTCAGGTCCACGTGTTGGCTCATCCTCCCACGGCTGCATCCGCCTCTGCTTCAGCCTTGGCTGAGGCCTTCCCTCGGCTCGTATCCGCCTGGAACAGCACGGGGATGACTTTGTTTGAAATGTTTGCTTCCCCCAAATAATTCTCCCTTTTCTTTTATCTTTTGATTTCCTCTTCGGCCCTCAAGGTAAAGCCACCTCCCAGCACTCTCAAGGACCCTTCAGAGCCCCTCCACAAACAGCAGCAAAGTGCACCCCTCTCCTCCCCTGGAGCTTTTCCAACTCTTTCCTCTCTGATATCTCAAAGAAAATCCCCCCAAACAGTCAGGCTGCTGCTGTGCCAAAGCCACTGTTGCTCTTGAAAGCCACAGTTTGCTCTGCCAAGCTCAGAGTGTCCCTATCACTGTGGGCTCCATCCTTCCACCCACACTGTCCCTGCTTCCTACCTGGGACCCTCCACCCTGCAGCACCACAGCTGATAAACGGCGTGTCAGGAAGACTTGTGCATCCAAACAAACTCCAGTTTCTTCCATCTCCCTTGTAAAGGAAAAATTCATCCTCTGCAGTTTCTTTTTATGAGGCCAGCTTTTACAGACCCTCTAGCTCTCGTTATGGAAAATAAGTGGAAACTCCTGGCAGGGGATTATATTCTTTGTTGGTTTTTTTTTTAATTTATTTAATATATACGAGAAAAAGCGTATATTATGCACTGCCTACATCAGCTTTGCCAACAAGATTTGCTGATGCTTGCAAAAACTATAGGATAGTTGTCCAAATTTGTCTGCCACTTGCTACCCATAGACAGTCATGAATTGTCCTTCTTGCTGACAAGTTAATGTTGCATCATAAACTACAAGTTTTGTTGCTATAACACATGACTGAATTCAATATGTCAGGAAAATGATTAATTGCCCCAGAGATTTGGATCTTTAAAAATAGCAGAAATTCAAAAGCCCAATGTTCTTTATTCTAATGCTGGTAGAATTTACATCATGGTTAATAAATAACAGGCCTCCTTCAGAAATTAGGTCATTAGATTATTCTATTTGCAAACATAAAAATTCAATCAGATTGGTAATATCTAAGATACATTGATGAGACTATTATGACATCTCAAAAACTTATGGGGATTATTTCAAGAAAATCTTGGTCTGACTTTCATGTGTTTGCAAGTTTAGGTGGTGTAGATTAAAAAAAATAAAAATATTCTTAACGGCAACTCAGAAATTTGTATCTTATTCTATCCCACAAAAGTGGTGTGTGGCCTCACAAGGGGAACACACTGAGCTCTCTGTGACAAGGACAGGACCGAAGGGAACAGCTGGAGCTGTGACAAAGGGTTAGGTTGACTGTTGGAAAAGGTTCTTCCCCCAGAGGGTGCTGGCACTGCCCAGGCTCCCCAGGGAGTGGGCACAGCCCCAAGGCTGCCAGAGCTCCAGGAGTGTTTGGACACTGCTCTTGGGCACAGGGTGGGTTTGTTGGGGTGTCTGTGCAGGGCCAGGAGCTGCACTGGATGATCCCTGTGGGTCCCTTCCAACTCAGGATATTCCATGATTCCATGAAAACAGAACAAGTGCTTTCAGCATTTGGGAGTTGCAGTTGCAAGAGATTCTTCCAAGCCCTGTACAGTACCATTATGACAAATGTGCCCTGAATTCACATATTCTCCAGTCATTTTGCTGCTTTATTCGTAGCTGGGGTGCATGGGACCATAACCAAAGGGTCTAATTCCAGGGTAACACACGTCACATTGAGCACTCTGGTGCTGCCTTGCTGGGCATGGCCATGCACCACCACACCAAACCCCAGCCTCTCTCCACCAAAACAGCCAAGGGATTGCACAACAACTGGGTTATTGTCCCAACCAAGGGACTTGCCCATCCCAAAGATGATGCACTTTCTCCAGTGCATCCACAGCCATCACAGATGGCCTTTGCCAGTGCTTGACAGCAGATCTGCAGAGGGAACTGCTTCTGGTGGGATGCTTAGGAAAACCCAGAGACAGGCAGGAAGGGGCCACATTTCTCTTCCTGAGGCAATCCTGACCATTTTCACATACCTCTCCTGCACAGAGCAGCCTTCCCAGACCCAGCACCCCACCAAGAATCTGGGAAGAGCTGCTGTTGCCAGGAGGCACATGGAAAAATAGAAGCCAATTATAAGTGATGGCTGGGCTGACAGTGAGTACTTTTAATACAGCCACCACACACAAATGCCAATACACTGGACTGAATCCCTTTCTCATCAGCCCTTTGTATGCTGCAGGCTGCCAAGGGGAGCACAGCCCCCAGCCTGACCTCAGGGCTGCCTTCCCAGGGTGTGGGATGAGGGAATCGGTGCTCTGAGGCTGCAGGAAGCAGATGAGGATAAAATCCACTGGGACATTACCAGTTTGTTAAGCTGGTACCTGTGTCTTTTTCATTTCTCAGAAGTCCTGGAAATGCAGGAAGAATCAATAGTTTCCCAATGTTAGAGGGTGCCTGGAACAGAACAGGCTGCTTTTACCCAGAGCACCCCTATTGCCAAGAGCTGCAGGGAAATTTGGCACATAAAGGCAATTGATTGAGTGGCTTTGTCATAATTCAGACCTGGGGTCACACTGGGGGGAAGAGAGGGAAACCCCCTGGGGGCCTGAGGGAGACCTTGTCTCCTGCAAAGGGACACAGCAGCCCATGGGGACAGAGGGGAGCTGCACACAGGGCTCTCAATCACTCTGCTCCTGCCCTGGGGCCAGTGCTGGCTCTGACAGCAGCCACCAACACCAGCCTTCATGTTAAACAGCACATCTATCAGTCTGCAGCCTGTGCTCCTATGGCCCTATACAGCCTAGCACTCCAGAAAACAGGACACCCCAGCTCTCAGGACAGAGGGCTCTTTCCTATTTTCTCTTTAAATGCCTCTCTGCTTCTCTTGGGGCAGAGGAAGGTTGGTAAATAGAGCCCATGCTAGCACAGAAACACAAGCCTGGCCTGTACCTGGGTTGTTTGTTTTAGAAAATGTTCTCCACTGAGGCTTTTCTGTTCCCTCCAGTCTCCACACCAGGACCCCAAGCTTTGGCCAAGCCTCTGCTCCTAACACTTTTTTGTTTTCTCAAATGGACTGAGAAGTCCTTTCATAAAGTTCACTTGAGGAAAACATATTCATGGCAGGGTCCAAGCAGGATTTCAGCTCAGCCCCTCACCCACATTGACAGTGAGCCCATCTCATGACAATGCTCTGGCCTTGAAGAGCCACATCCATGCACAAACCCCCCTTTCCAAGAAGATTTTGCATCCATGGAGCTGCAAGGACTTATAGGAATTCTCTCACCACAGCTCTCCAGGTGGTAGACACCAACCTGATGCTCTCCCTCTGCTGCCTCTGCCTGCCTGCTGCTGATGTGGTCATGGGAAAACTCAGTATTTAAGACATCTTCCCTCCCCATTTTCAAGTCTGGGCACCCTAAGTGTGAATGTAAGTATCTCTTTTTGCAAATATCCTGTAGTTCTTCCAACCTCAAAGTGTGGAAGGCAATGTTTAAAAAAATGGGTAGAAGCACTTCTGTGTCAGATCAATGTTTCAGACCTGGGTTATTCCTCACTGTTTTTGAAGGGCAAGTTCTCACTGCTGGAGGAAGGTACAAAAAAGTCAGTGCTTTACAGGGTGACTCATCCTGACTCAATAAACAGGTCCTGGGACTAACTCTGACCCCGTTTTATGGAGCTGGCTAGACAACTTGCCCATCTCCTAAATTAGATTTCCATCAGAATTTAGGATAGGCACAGAAATGAGCAAGAAGACAACAAGGAGACAGAGAACACCTGGAAAATGAACCCCTGGCTGCAAAACAATTCAGTAAAGTCACAAATAAACGCAGCAGAATAAGTTGTCTTTCCTGGCTGTCCTGTCACAGCCACCTCCCAGGATGTATGAAACATCAGTATGGGATGGGGATGAGTTTCCCAGAAGTCTGTACAGGATGAGGCCAGGAGTAGAGGCACCAGAGAAAGTTTGGTGTCCCAGGGGAGCAGCCACACACTGCTCCAAAAGCTGACCTTCCAGTCCTCCACAATGAGGGGGAGGCTTTAACCATTGCTAAGAAAAGCAGGCAGATGGGAAGGGGCAGATGAAGTAATTTGGGGGGGTTTCCTTCCTGTGAAGATGAGTGGGCACCACAGGAATGAGAAATGAAGCTCAACACAGAGGTGAAGTCTGCCTGAAAGCTGACACAACACGTCACTGCACTGAAGGATTTCAGTTTTCACATGCTCCATTTTTCTAACCCCACAAAATGAATTTTTCCACAGAAGCAGATGCTTTTTTTGAAAGATTTCTTTGAGCAGAAATGCCAAATTCTCCATCAGGAAACTGTTCTGATGGAAGCATTTTCAACTAACCCCATTCAAGGTCTATTTCAGGACTGGCCTTTGCTGGCCTGAGTCAGTTCTTTAACTCATCACGGGTTGTTTTTCCTGCCATTACGTACTTTTAAATTGAGAGTGTCTCTGCTTTAACTGAGCTCCTGCTACTGTTTAAACAAGCCCTTGTTCTGAGTCAGGTCATGAACACTGAGCAGGGCAGTCCTGGTGAGACCTCCCAGTCACCTCCCAGTAGGGAATCCCCTTCCCAGCAGGATCGTGGCTATTGCAAAGGGGTTGCTCATCCCTTCACACTTTTCTCTGATCTCCTTCTGAAAATCCAACAAATTCAAACCAGTTTTAAGGCATTTTTCAGCCTACTCCACCCATTTCCAGAGTGATGTCAGAAGAGTTTAAAACCATTGTTTGGTTCCACATGGTCATTGCCACTCACATTGCCACTGATGAGTGGGGAATGATTTCTTTTCCCTCTCAGTTTCAGCTCATTCTGCTGCATCTGTGTTGCATCCCCTGCCCTCCAAGTACAGGAGGACAAGGGCACCAAGGAGCAGCAAATGCCACCACCACAGCAAGGTATCAAGCAGCTTGGGATGCTCCAACCATGTCTCCAAGCCTCACTTCAGTGTTTTGCAACCCTTCCCAAGGAGGGCTTTGACCAACACCCCATGTTTTCCATTACTGGGATGGGATTTGGGCAAGGTGGGCTGCAGCCAATTAACAGGGCAGAGTCCCACACCTCTGACCTGCACTGATATCAGCAGCCTCTGCCTTGAGCCACAAAACAGTGAAGCACCCAGCAGGAATTTCATACATTTCCATTTAGGTTGGCAGTTCCAACTGTTACCCCAGCACTGCCATGTCCACAGTAAAATCATGTCCTTAAGTGCCAAGCTTTTTGAACACTTCCAAAGATGCCAACTCCCCCCCTTCCCTGGGCAGTGTTCAATGCCTGACTGCTGAAACACCTGACCACTGTCAGTGAAACAATCTTCATTAATATCCCAATCTAACCTTCCCCAGAACAACTTCAGGTTATTTCATCTTGTCTAATTGCTTGTTACTTGGGAGAAGGGACTGGTCCCCTCCTTGCTCTCCTCAACTACCTGAAAGGAGCTTGTGGCTAAAAGGTCCCTACTCAGCCTCCTTTTCTCCCAACTAAAACCCAGTTCCCTCAGTCACTTCCCACAAGGGTTGTGCTCCAAAGCCCCAGCTCCATCTCCCTTCATTGGAAGCACAACACTTAAATTTAACAAATGCCACCAAATGGCTCCCCATTGAGAAAGCCACCTGCAATGGGCACAGCAGCACGGACACCCACAGAATTTGCTGCCACAGCTGCCCCTGCCCTGCACCAGGGGATGGTGGGGACCTTTTCCCACATCTCACCCTCTCCCGGTGCTCCCACATCTTCTCCGAGGTGAGAGCAGAGGATTTGTGGCCTCCAGTTGCCCTCTTGTGGTGCAGCTCAAGTCAGGCATCGCAGCAGTTTTCAGTATTTACCCACAACTGGAAGCTCAAATTTCACATCCTGCACCTAGAAACATAAACACATTTTCCCGAGGTACCTTTTCAGACCTCTCCAAAGCACCAGCTGTGCCGAGCTGTCCACCTTCTGCAGCTCAGAGCAACATCCAGTCAATGCTGGTTTTCATAGAAGCATTATAAAAAAAATTCTATGCATAAGAGGATTGGATTTCCAGTAAAAACTCCAGCCAAAAACCATTTCAAAGTTTGTGTTTGTTTGTTTTCTTTAAACAAATCAAAACAAATTCTGCTTTAGCCAAGAACTGAACCAAAAAGTTATTCTTGTCCCTCCACAAATAACTCCTGTGGAACACTGGATCTTTTCAAACCAACAACAAAAGCTGTACCATAAATAGATTACTTGTTTTCACTTGTATAATTTCCATTACAAAGACACTTCATCTTCTATTGAACTAGCTCATGGTTTAAATTAAAATTTGTTTTTAAATAGAAATATTGTTCTCTTCACTCAGTGGTGAAAGCATACCAGGGTGGGAGATCAATAACACTGGTGGCTGTTAGACTCAAAGGTGGTTTAATTCACAGCACTGCCTGAAGTGAGTTAAGTACATCTCTACAGAGGATCTCAGACACTGGCACCTTGGAGTGTTGGGCCTCCTGAGCTAAGCTTCACCTCCAACTCTCTCTAGAAACCTAAAATTGCTGTGGTGCTCCAATGACACAAGGACATGTTTGGTATTGCTGGACAACCTTCAGAAAGGTCCTGCACACCCCACACCAGACCCCTTTCTTCATGCCCTTCGTTGGTACCACTGGGCTCCACAAGATTTTTCACTCAAGCATGTGCTGTGAGCTCCAGCCAACCCAACCAAGAACCACTGGATTAAACCCAAAAGACATCACACATTTCATTTGAGTCCATCCCTGGAGGTGTTCCCAGCTGGGTAGTGAAGGACCCTGAAGAACCTGGTCTAGTGGAAGGTGTCCCTGCCTGTGGCCTGGGATTGTTACAGGATATTTAAGGTTCCTTCCAACCCAAACCACTCTAAGGTTCTATGATTTACAGGCACAGTTTGGAGTAAGACACTTAGACAAGCAAACCCTACAACAGCAGTCACCATTCCCCAAAACAACACAGCCTCCAGGCAGAGAAATCTGCTTTAATTGAACTTCAGCTCAGGACAAAGCACAGAGGATGGAGCTGCATGTCCTGTGCAGGCAAGGCCAGATGACTTAATAGCTCTTTTGAGATCTGCTCTTAGACTTTGAATTTCAGAAAAACAACAATCCTAGAAAAATCAATGGAAAAGCAATTTGCTGAATGGTTAATACAGAAGAGCCAATCCATATTTTGACCAGCCCATCACAAGCACACCAAGCACTTTAAAAAGCCATTAATACTGCAACTTCCAAACAGTCTAAGGCACAAAGGGAGAAAAAGCAGATTTAAATGCTGAGATGCACAAGCCAGGAGTGCTCTGCTGCCATCTCCAGTGCAGAGAGAAAACCTGCCTGTGCCTCATTCCTCTGGTGGATGCTACACACATTTTTCAAGTTAGAGAAACCCACTGGCAATTTGCTTGGGGAGAAGGTCAGTTCACATGAGACTTCCTTAAAATGACCTTGCTAAACAGCATCTCCTTCTGCTGCAGCTGGGGACTTTGGTCTGATCCCCCTGGGGCATTTCCTGCTTCCCAGGTCTGAGCACTGTCCCCTCTGATCATGCAGGAGGAGAGGTGAGAGGCCAGAAGAGATGCTTGTGATGTGCCATAACCAACTGAGGTACAGAGATCCATCCACACAGCACTGAGATCCCACCAGGACACCAGTGAGTCTTTTGTGAACTTCACCCATGGATCACCCAAACACCACAATCAATCACACACACGTTTAAGCTGCAGCTTTGCTCTCCAAACCTCAGTGAGCTCTTTAAGGGGGCTCCAGTGTGCCCTAGGCAGCACTCAGGCTCGGTGCCCTTTCACCCAAGCAGGACGGTTTACACCCTGGCACTGAGCTGTCAGCCAGAACTGGGAACAAGAAAAACAACCAAACAACACTAATTGTTTCATTGCATCCCCTGCCAGAGATGTGGCAGCTTTTGGGTGCTACCACCACCTCCTCCAGGCTGGGTTGATGTTGCACCACAGGAAGGCAGTTGCTGAAGGGACATATTTCTCCTGGCTCCCAGCTCTGCAGGAACCTTCCCTAGATTTGTACCCACTACAGAGTCACAGTCTTACTGGAAAAACAGCAAACTGACATTCCACAAAGGAAAGCAAACCAAATCAGCCCAGGAAGCAGGTTGGGGCCCTGCCAATGCCAGGAGTGGTGGCATGAGCTACTCACCAGCTGCGTATGACCACTGGCTCCCCCCTTGGGATCCTCTATGGCATCCCCAAACCCTCACTCCACCCCCCTCCACGTTCACATGAAGCCAGGAGGATGCTCAGTGCCTCTGGCACACACTCCCTGCTGGGGCAGGACCACCCAGCCACAGGAGCTGCCCAGCCTGGCCTCTTTAATGCCTGTCTGGGGAGCAGATGGAGGCCAAGTTCTCATTACTGCAGATCATTAGCTGGATGGGAAGAGGCCTCCCCTTACTGCTTTCCCACATTGACACCAAAGAAGCTGCATCACTGCTCCCAACTGGAGGGCCTGCTGGCTCAGGTCGAGGTGAGCCTCAACCCAAGGGCATTAACCCTTTCTGCATCACCTTTTATTGCTGTTTCAGTCCTTGAGGACATGCCTTGGGAGTCAAGATGTCAACTTGACCTGGGAGTCAAGTTTGCTGCCCTCAGAGGGCACCCAAACAACTTAAAGCAGGAGCTGGGCATGTTTCACTTGTACATATTTTCAAGAGTCACATAGTTTAACCAGAGCAAAAATCCTACCTGAAAGGTGATTTCTGTCAAAGAGGAGCCATATCAGTGGCTGTCTGGGATTATTCATCCTCCCTCACCAACAACCAGGCCAGGTGCCTGGTTCAAAATAACTCTTGGTAAAGCCTTGCTCAACCCCCTCACCAGGCAGCCCTCCAGCCATCAGTGCCAGCACAGCCAAGGGGAGAAAGAAGTTTGGGAACGCTTAAAGTTTACATTTTCACCACCAATTTAGTGATGATTTAACTTAACATCTGACAGCTCTTTCAGCAGCAAGTATTTTTATCAGTAAAGCAAACTAGGGAAGCTTTGCATGTCAATGAGAGCAGAGGCACAGGTACAGAGCAGTAAAGGTGACAGAGAAGCCATTGCCACCCTCGGTAGCACCAGAAACCACTGGCACAGGCTCAGGTGTGTGAAACAGGGATGGACATTCCCACAGGGGAAACAAACACTCCACAACCCCGCAGCAAATCCCCCATCTGGGCAGGAAAGTGCTCGATGCACCGGGCTGCACCTCTGCCCCTCTCCCCACCAGGACCTGTTCGGCTGAGCCCTTCAGTGACCCCCCACCTTTTGGATAAGGGAACATACTGGCAGCAGAGCTTATCACACCAGCTGCACTCCAGTTTACACAGCAAAACCACCCTGACACTCACCCCAGGAAATCCCACTCGGGGCAGTAGCTGGAAGGGGCTCCCGGGAGAGGCTCCATGCCAAGCACACAGCTCACTGTGAGCACTCAAACACTGAATAAAACCCAAAGCTCCACCTCACCTTAACTCAGCTCAGCTGGGGGCAGTTCACCTCTAATCACCACTCAGGCTCTGCTCCTCCCTGAGGAGCCCCTGCAGCCAGTTTAAAGTTTAATGTTCCCTGACCTTCCCTAGAGGATTCAGAATGCTGTGACAGAGGCTTTGATCCCATTCCTGACTGCTGCCCTTCTCCTGAAGGATCCTTTGGATGTGGAGGGACTAAAGCATGGGACTGTCTGACCCTGTGATTATAGGTCACTGCAACACTCCAGCACTATCCATTCTCCCTTTACACTCCCGAAATGGTTCTTTTTGTCTCCCAGGTATTTCTCATTGCTGCACCTCCTGCTCCTTCAGGCACAGCAATTTAACAGCATCCACCCCTCAGACCTGCACAGATTACAGCACCCTCGTGGTCTATGCTGGAACTGCTCAGTCCCTGGCTGTATCCTGTGAACAATCTACCAGCTAATTAGTAATTAATTATTTGCACATCCCTAATGCTTCCTTTCCAGGCTAGCAGAGCATTTTATGAGCATAAAGGAACCAAAACTCATCATTCCCCAGAGCCAGAAGGGAGCCCAACACACTCAGGGATAGCAAAAGCTGCTTTGCTGCTCACATCAGCTGCTGGGACACTGCAGTTTTGGGGTGTGAACCCCATCCTTGTGTGCACCATTCATATCCTTGAGCTACAGACTATTTTCCTCTGTGCCCATTGTGTACCACTTCTATCCAATAGAGCCATGTGCAGCCATATCCCCTAGAGAACAGCAGTAACCCCTCTGCCCCCTCCTTTTTCTTTCCCCCCTAAGCCAACATAAGCATTACATTATTTTTGAGCCACAACTCTGGTGTTGAACACCATGATTTAGGGGTCTAAACACCATTGAGAAGCACATAAGAACCCTCTGCCTGCTGCAGAAGCCTCTCTTCTCTTCCAGGGCTGCAGAGGGGAGAAGCAGGACCTCAAATCAGCAGCAGTTGCCAGCAGCAATTGGCATCCCAGCTGCAAATAACTCTCACTCCCTTTGCCCTCCTAAATAAGAGGAAAAAGTTAAGGAATTGCTTTGCCAGATGGCTATAGATCCTAAGCAATCTGTCAAAGGAAAAATAAACTGCTCACTGCTTTTCCCCACAGGACCAAAACATACCTGTGTTTCCACTTAGGTAACACCAGAAACCTCACCCATATAGGGGAAACAGTATTAACTTCACAGGAGCTGGGAGCTGCAGGTCCATCACCCTCAATCCCTCTGTGCTTTGTACCCCTTCCTTGTATTTATTTATAAGTCATTAAGGCTTTCCCAGTAAATCTGAGTCCAACATACACCACACAGACAGTTACATGAGATGTCCACATGGATCTGTGCTGGCCCCAGGACCAGCTCCCCTTCTTCAGCACACTTTGGATGGGCAAAACTCAGAGATCACTCTGCAGAAGTCTGTAAGCTGCAGCTGTTGGAAACCTGCTCCAGAAAGGCTGTTTGTAGCTTTTCCCAGAGATTAAACCCTGCAGGCACACCTTTGGCTGTAAGGCAGCAAAGCACAGCTAACCCAGGCAGGAACCTGGGGCACTCAGGGCTATCTGTGCCTCAGCCCACCTGCTGCTGGGATAAAACCCTCTGGACCAGCCTGTTGTTACCTGCTGGTGGTCACCCCCTAAGCATCCCACACTCAGTGGTACCACCAGAGGAGATGTGTTATCTGCCCCTGAGGCTGGGGAGAGCAGGCTTTCTCACCCCAACAGCCCCCTGCTCCCCACAAACACAACCACTGCCTGCCACACAGAGCTCATTTCACCCCAACTGCTTTACCTGTGACAGTGAGGACCTCCCCCACCCAGCACACACACCTCGAAGAAGAGAGCAACCCTTCCTGTAGCAGAGATATCTCCCTACCTCTTGGAACTGTTCCCACTCCCTTCCCATCAGCAGATGATGTCCACTAGGGCTGGCCTTGACCATCAGCAACTGTGCCAGGGCAGGACATGGGCTCAGGGCTCTGCTACCACCTGGCACCCACTGATTTGCTGTAGCTATTGCAGGAGCTTGCAGGTCATCATAGAATCACAGAATCACGTGTGAGCTCCAGTTGGAAGGGATCCATAAGAATCATCCAGTCCAACTCCCTCTCCTGGCAGGAGTACCTCACACTGACCTGAACATCAGCACACTCCTTGCTGCCCTCAGGCTCAGGTGCTTTGGGCTACAGCTGCCACTCCACACTGGGAGGATCCCATCTATACTGGGATCCGGCCAGGGGATCCAGTTTGTCCTGTCCCCTTCGGGTCAGCACAGACCTCCCCCTGAGTCATCTCATCATGTTTACACATCAATAAAGAAGTTTCCACAAATGACCAAAGCTTGTGCTGGGCTTAGCACAGAGCCATAGGGTTTCATCCCACGCTGTTGTTCCTCTGTCTCTGTTTTTGAAGGAAACTAAACAGGAATTAGCCAGAGACAGCAGATCATGAAGCTGTATCTTTTCATAACACCTGCTCAAAAGGTGAGCAGGACAGAAAACACTGCTGTTCCTTGCCTGATTACAAACCATTACCTCCAGCACAGACTACAATGGGCCCAACATACCTGCCCAGATTTCTTCTTCCCAGATTTTTTGTTGCCAGATTTTTTGAGTCTTTATAGGCCAGGCTGACTCAAGACGCATCATCCAAATTTCCTTGTCCTGAGATTCCCCTTTTTCCCCAGTTTCTGGTCTCAGCCCACCTTGCCCACATCAAGCAGATGGTGCCCCGAGCCTCGTGCTGGAAGTGCTGTTGGCCCAAATGAAGCGTAACACGCCAAGTTGTCCCTAACAAAGGGGTCCTCTGTTTGGCTTTCCTGGGAGGGTTATTATAGTCAGCGTTTATTTTGGCCTGGGACCAAAACATGCATTAGTGTGCTTCATCCTGTGCACTTCTGTGTGCAGCTCTGACAGGCATGGGGGCTTGCAGATGCCAGGCCAGGCTGGAGGGAAGTTTTTCAGGAGTTAAAAATCTTTTTCCCTTATGCACACTGTTCAGCAAAACGGGCCCAGGGCATCCTGGCATGCTGGGGATGGTCCATACTGGCCCCACATCCTTGCCCAGTTTGCTGTGGGGCAGTGGTGAGTCCCAGGAGCAGGCTCAGGGATCTACCCCACAGTCCCAGCTGGGCCATGCAGTAATTAATTTTGGTTTCTCATACTGGGATAATGATACTGAACCTGCATCATAAATGTTTCAGGACGTAATAAGAAAAGCAACAGGTTCACACTGTGCTGGAAGGATGGATCTACAGTGGCTGAAGGGGCATTCCCATCCCAGTGCATGGAGCTGGAGAAATGTGTCTCTTCATGCCACGGCAGGTGATGCAGGTGCTGTCCACCACCCTGTGTATCAGTTACTTTGAGGGTGATGCCTCCCTTTCCCTGCAAACTGGTGCACCTCTGACCAGGGCGAGGAGAGGCCCTTAAACTGCATTTTGTAGCCTCAAAAGAAACACCAGCAGGGTCCTGGGCAGCAGCAATAGCTCACCAGGGGTGACAGGAGCCCCAGGGCAGATGCTGGGACACTCAGCCCCCCTGCTCTGCACCACTGCTGCTGCCACAGGTGCTGCCACTGTGTCCCCGTGTGAGCAGTTCCCTCGCTGTGCTTTTGGCACGTCCTTTGCTGAGTTGTAAACGTCAATGCAGATGGCATCTGCTCTGTGTGCCATGCTGTAATTAGAAAACAATATTATTAAAACCACTTCCCATCTCTGCTTTCTTTTCATCTCCCCTCCTTCCCGTTGTTCCTCCCTTCTCTCCCGTGCAGACCGTGGCCTTCGGGCTGAATGCTGATGAGCTGTTGTTTGGTCTAATCTGCAGTGCTTGTTAACGGGGTTGTTAACACAGTTTCAAACCACCTGCTCTGGGTTGGCTTCTCGTAAGTCCTGCCCCTCCAAATCCCAGCACGTTGCTGGGGAGGTGCTGGGGTTATTGCTCTTTTCTGCTTCAGATGCTCACGGGCACAAGTTCTGCCACCTGCATTAAACTGAGCTCTGTGCAAATCCTTGTGTTTTTCTGTGAGGGTGTCTGTGCTGACATGATGTTTTTGGTAAATCACTACATAAAGGCATTGCATGTATATCTGTACACCCAGCCTCATATCCTTCCCCACAATTATTTGTTTCCAACAGGAGCATGGCCAGACTTGGCAGCCACCAACAGGGATTAAGGGATAGAGCACCTCTCTTGTGAGAGAGGGCTGAGAGAATTGGGTTTGTTCAGCCTGGAAAAGGGAAGGATTGGGACACACCTCATTGTGGCCTTCCAGGATCTGAGGGGATCCATCAGAAAGATGGAGAGAAGGCACGGAGCGACAGGACAAGATGGAATGATTTCAAACTGAGAGTAGGTTTACGTGAAATATTAGGAAGAGATTCTTCCCTGTGAGGGTGGTGAGGCCCTGGCACAGGGTGCCCAGAGAAGCTGTGGCTGCCCCATCCCTGGAAGTGTCCAAGGCCAGGTGGACAGGGCTTGGAGCAACCTGGGATAGTGGAAGGTGTCCCTGCCCATGGCAGGGGGTGGAATGGGATGCTCTTTAGGGTCCCTTCCAAATGAAATCTGTGATTCTGTGATTTCTCCTGGGCCATCCGCTCCCACCTGAGACCTCACTGGATGAGGGATGCTTTTCAGCACTCTTTGCACAGCAAGGATTTCAATTCCTGCATCTTAGAGTCAAATTTCAAATGTAAAGTGTGGGCACCACACCCACAGATAGCCCTGCCTCTGCTGAGTGAACTGAGTGAGAAGCAGCAGACAGGAGGTGGGGAGGGACTGCAGAAAGGGACAGGAACAGTCAGGTGGCCCAAGAGAAGAGATGCCAGTGGAACTGAGACCTCAGGGGGTTACTGGGCCAGGAAACTGGAGTCTCCTCTCTGCCAGACACAGAATGACTCACACTTACCTGAGAAGTGCTCTGAGCTCACTGGGGGGGAGCTGGGCCATAGGAGTTGGGCACTATTTGTACGTGGCACTCCAGGGTGTGTTCAGATGCCATTTCCACCCCAGTTCAACACACTCTGGGGCACATCAGTGACACCCCAGCTCTGAGTTACACCACCCTGAGCTGCTCTGAAGGCTGAGGAAGGAAGCCAGATGCAATTTACTGCTGGAGAAGCAGCTGGAAGGGCTCTTCCACCTGTCAGCCAGTGCACATCTGGGTCCCTCATTTTAGTATCACTTTAGTCTAGGAGTAGATGGAAACTTCTAGAAGTTGAGTTAACTTTCTAAGAGCAAGTTAATAGCATCATGAAAGAGTACCAAAAGTGTACTGAAGACATTTTTACCATTTTCCTGCCTAATTTTCTCCTTTTGTTGAGTGCTGTGTTTTGGGCTAGGTGAGAACCCTGGTCTCTCCAGAGTGCTCCCATAGCTGGTACTGGGATCTGGAGCTGCAGACAGCAATTTGCTAAGCACAAAGATGCCTTTGAACCTAATAACTTGCAGACAATAATACTCTTTTACATGCTAATAGTTATGATGGTTGTTCAAATATCTGACATTTATAGCAGTGTAGTATCTCTGGTGGAAAGCATGCCAGCACGACTTCCCAAGGCAAGAGCTGGGGAAGGAAAACGATGGAACAGGAATTAATAGACACGATTTGTGACTGAATTTCACTTTAGGTTTCCTCCAATTGCTGCTGTTTCCTTCCCATATTTCAAAAGCAATGACTGCCCTGGAAGGTAACTCACACAAACCCCCCTAAACAAAGCAGTGTAAATAGAGCTGCAGAGATGGGCTGTAAATCAGCATCATCCACCTGGAAGCTTTGCTGGCTGATATCCAACCAAAAAATCAGAGCCAGGCCTCAGTAGCTGTGCTTAATATCAGAGAGACAATAGGCAGGAATGCCTGCCTGGAGACGTTTGCTTGCAACAGATGAATTATTAATAAACTTATTGTTATTTGTTATTGTTCTTAAGCAGCTTGTCTCAGTGCACACGTTGAAGTGGATTTCAGTCTTTCCTTATTATGCCTAACAAATATTTGTGTCCAGATGTGAAGTGGGAATGGTGTCTAAATTCTGATGGGAGATGCCCAAAGGGAATTTGTGTACATAGGGCAGTGTTTGCACCCCTGCCCACCTGAGGTTTGTTTGCTTGAGCCAAGTATCTTTCCAAAGGCCAGCCAGCCCATAATATTGTTGGAAAACCTGCTAGGAGAAGATGTGCAGCAGCTCTAAGGGGCAGAGCTGGCATTGTACCCAAAACTCCAGGTGATTCCTTCCTCAGGTTGAGTCCTGCTATATCTCTGCTGCATTCCCAACAGAGAGGAGGGCTTGAGGAACAGCAAGCCTTGTATTTTTAGTGCTGGTTCGTGCCTAAGACAGGAGTGGGAATGTTGCCATGATGTCTACTGAATAAATATGTGCTACTGCTGCTCTCATTTGTCTGTACAGTTTTGGAGGAGTTGCAGATGGCCCTTTAAATACTTGCAAGGCCTGCAACTTTTCCAGAGTGGGTTTTTTTTTCCCTTTCTCCAAGCTACTTGGCTCCCTACAGTAATTAATATTATCTAATGGGGTGAAAAGCAAAGCAAAGCCTTCATATTTGAGATTATTCACACAAACAAAAATGTAAACAGCTGTCTGAGAGAGAACAAAGAAATGGGCTCTGAGACAGGACCCTGCAGGAATGAGCTGCCTGGAGCTGTACAAAGTCCGTGTGCTGGGATGTTTGGTGCCCACTGGGCACAGCCAAGAGATGCTGTGCTGCCACATCCTGGACAAGGAGTGGGGTCACTAGCAGCCCCAGGGCACTGTCCAGGAGGGGTTTATTCCCTACAAATCTCAATTCCCATAAGACCTGCTCCTTACCAATGCCAAAACTTATCACTGTGCTCATCCAAACAGCCCAGCCTGGCTGAAAACTTCCAGGACTCAGGGAATCACAAGGACAAAAACATCCCCTCAAGAACTGCAAGCAGTTTCAGATCTATTCCTAGACCACAGGAGGCAGGATCACAAAGCTAGGTGGCTTCAGAGAACATTGACAGAATGACAGGGTAGGTCAGGATGGGGGGACAGGGCAGGTCATTAGCTGGGCTCTGCCATGGCAGGTGGCTCTGGTCAAAGCCAGCACTGAGAGATGCCCTGGCAGAAACATCCCTGGTTGCAGGGACAACTCTGTAATGAACTAAGCTGCAAGTTGCTGCATTGTACCCTTCTGAAGGAGGAACTGGCTTTTAAAGTGAGCAGATCACCTCAGGAGGGGCTAATGAAGCATTTCCCTTTGTGTTCCCCTGCCTTTCCCCCTTCCCTTGCCCTTTGGGCACAGGAGCCCTCCATATTATTCATCCTGACTTTGCTTAGGTCTTGAAACAGGGCTTTTCTTTCCATGGCATTTATAAAGACTCAGTTATTTCTTCCAATACAGAAGATCCTGCTTCTGAGGCTCAGGTAAAATCTGTTTGGCTGGTGCTTGTCTCCTGCCAGGCTCTTTGCAGGGAGTGGGGACGGAAACTGCGGGGTGGGAGCTGCTGGGGAGGGCAAAGGAGGAGAAGGTAACCACAGGGAGATAGCTCCAAAGAGCTGGGAAACAGCAATTCTGTCTGTGGCAGAGGAAAATGTGTAAGGGAGTGCTGGAAACACTGACTGCCAACAGGGGAGGTTGTATTCGCTCAGAAATGCGTGGCTTGGCTGGCTCTGGGTGAATAAATGAATGTATGTGCTGCAAAGGGCTCAGAGGAGACTGCTCTTGCAGAAAGAGGGGATTTCTCTTGGCCTTGAGTGTTTGAGAGGGATGCTGCTGTTCTTGGGGTAGTAGTGACAGTGACAGTGCAGCCACCCAGCAAGGCCCTGGTGCCTCATGAGCTCTGAAGAACAAAATAACTCAGTGGCCTGTGCAGATTCCCAGATTCAGGGTGAATTTCATTATATCTGTCTTTTGGGGTTGAAATCTTGGTAGCAGAGCTAGAGAATTTCAGCACAACTCTCTGTTGGCTCTACTCATCCACCTTCTCTCTGTCTGCTGGGAACAGAGCAATTGGGTATCTGAGACCTGGTGAGGACTTTTCTTCCAGCCAGGAAAGACAGGGGAAAGTTTCAAAATTCTCTGCAAGAGGCTGAAAGAAATATTTTTTGCTTGGTCAAACAGATTTTAATAGTCTAAATAATTTTTGTTTTCATGGTGATTTATTTTATATTCCAAAATTAGATCTTATAAATTGTTTCAAACTGGAAAAACTCAAGATAACTCATTTCACAAATTTGGGAAGAGACTGCTGTGACTCAGTGGGAGCAATGTGCTTCTCTTTCTGTCCCTGACGTGATTTTTTTGTGAAATGGCCGTGACCATTTGCTGTTTTCATTTTCCCACACCTGCATTTTCCAACAAGTGGTGGCTCTGGAAGTGGCCTTTCCAAGCACCTGCAACCAAGAGCTGAATTTCTGCTGTTTGCAGGTGGAACAGTTGAAAGGCTGTGGCCACCATCACCATGGATATTCCCAGCAGAGAGAAATCATGCATCCTGAGGAATGCACTTTATTTAACTCCCTGGCTGAGGGAATATTTCCCAAGTTTATGTTACAGCCACTGAGCAAATCTCTTGGCTGCACAGAACCATCCCTGTAGTACAAAGCTGGGGAGGGAAAGGCCAGACCCAGCTCAGGGAGCACAGGGAGCCAAGCTGCAGCCAAAATATGGTTCTGATATTCCAAAACATTCTGGTGGTCCAGTGGCTGCCAGGTTGGAACATTCTGTTTGCTCTCTGGCAGCCACCAGGCAGTTTGCAAGGCCATTCCTAACTGCAGAGCTGATGCTTGCAGGATTCAAGCAGGTCAAGCCCGTGGAGAGTCTGGGTGAGGGAGCCTTGCAGGATGACAACCCCAGGATTTGATTTCCTGCCATCTTGCCCATCATGCTGTTGATGATGAAGCTCTGGGGTGCTGGGTGCTGCCAGCACTGGGCAATACACAGGATTTACACGTGCTGAGGGGTTCTCCCAGCACCTCCATGGGCTCTCCATGGCTCTGCCTCAGCCTCTGGCTCAGCAGTGCAGCCCAACATGCTCATCCTTCCCTGCTGCTCATACTTTTGGTGTGAGTAATCTGCCCCAGAGCCTCCCTTGTAGGTCATGGAGCCTCTTGGGCTGACCAGGACAGGGTCACGAATTTCTGCTGCTTTCACAGCTCCAGCTTGATGGCTCTCTGTTGGGTTCAGGCTGGAGTGAGCCAGGGTTTGGCCTGTCATCTCCATGGAGCACAGCAGTGTTTTGTGGATACTGCTCTAGCAAATGGCTTTGAAATAAAAATAGCACTGATTAACCCTATTCTAGCAGTGTCTGTGTGACACAGAATGCGATGGGTATCAGGACAATGTCCATGCCAGCTGCTGGACTTCCTCTGCAGCAAATGATGCTGTGAAACAAGCTCTAATGCTAACACTAAACTTGCATATGAAAAAACCCCATTGCTATTTAGCTGGTGGCTCCTGGTCGTTCCCCTCAATTCCCAGTGGTGTCCCTTTGGGGCAGGTATTAGGAAAATGCTAGTTCTGAGAGCTTTGGCAAATAAATCCTCTGGACCTCATTGTAAGGCTGGAAGGTCTCCCACCTCTCTATTTTTGGAGACGAGGAAATGAAGCACAGGGAAGTGCTGCTGATCTGGAGGATGGCCTCTCTTCCCAACCCCAGTGTTGGATCTTCTGAATGGAGAGGGAACTGCCTCACTTTATTCCTGGTGAAACATCTGGACAAGCATTTCTGGCTGATTGTAGGACTCAGGCATGAAGCCAACAAATCTGCAGCCTTTGAATTCAACACCTCCGTCTGCCCCCAAAGTCAACAAGAGCTTTGTTCTCCTCTGGAGAGCTGAATTTCTACTTTATAAATCCAGCCCCCTAACTTGGCTTGGGGCACCATCAGTACTGTTATTCCATTAAATCAGAGTAAAATTATTATCTTTTGTTTCCTTTTTCTTGGTCCACCCTGGCCATCTGTGTGATTAATCCCAGACCTGATCCTGCAGGTGGGAAGTCTGTGAGTTCCCAGGACAATGTGTTTCCTCCAGTGGCCATGGCACTTTTCACCTTTTTCCTCACACCTTTAGTAGCTATTTCTTTGAGGCCATGGATACAACATGTTACCAAGGCAATGGAAAATCCAGGCTCCATATTGCAGATTTCTTCTCCAGCAGGACTTGGAGGGAATGGGGGAGGAGTCAAGAGCATTATTATTGAATTCATTATAACTTAATTCATTACTATTGAGTTCAGAGGGGGCTCCTTGAGTCCGGTGGGGAGAGTTGAGCTCCCCACACTGCTGACCCTGGCAATAATTATTCACCACACTGGGATTGTGTCCCTGTTCTGCATTACCAGACAGTTTCTGAGGGCAGTGTTGGAGGTTAGGATTTTCCTTTTTTTTTCTTTTCTTCCTCTCAGGGAATTTTCTTCCATTTGTTGCCTAAGAGATGGGAACAACCCATACTCAAGAGACAAAAGAAGTGGCCAAGCGGTGGGGAAGGGGTGCAGCTGGCTGCAGCCTCTCAGCTGGGAGGCTTTCCCTTGGGAAGTGCACTGAGACCTCGAGATTCCGGCTGGCAGGGGTCGGGGGCAAGGCGAGGCTGCTCTGTCCTGCTCTCGGGGTGGGAGTGGGCACAGGCGGGGTTTGCTGCCAGCCCGTTGGTGCCCAGAGGGTTCGCTGCCACTGCCCTGCCACTGTGTCTCCTACCGTGAATGAGCCTTTGTCCCTAAGAGCCGCTGTTGAACTGGGACCTTTCCAGCACCCGACCTCACTGGGAGAGAGGCTGGCACTGGGTTTGTGCTTCTGGTTGGTGCTGCTGCCGTTGTTTGTCTTGTTATATATATACATATATATATACACTAGTGAAGAACTGTTATTCCTTTGCTCATGTCTTTGCCTGCAAGCCCTGTAATTTCAGAGCTCTAATAATTTGGAGGGAGGGGGAGTCATATTTTCCATCCCAAGGGAGGTTCCCATCTTCCTTAGCAGACACCTGTCTTTCAAACCATGAGCAGCCATGCTCATTCCCACTGGGATGCTCTGCATGGCTGAGCTGTCAGGGGAGGCTGCTATACTGGGGAGCCCAGCACTGACCACAGGCCCTGGAAGTGCCATTCCATGGGTAGCACCAGGGATACACCAGCACAGTGCCAGGGAACAAGGGCAATGTCCAGAGCACGGTGTTACACGGGCTTTGACTTCTGAACCTGGGCCCTGTGGAAACCAGGAGTGGGAACATTCAGTAATCCTTTATACTTACTGCCGTGCTGGGCACTGTGGTGGGACTTTGAGGGGTGCTGTGTGTTGCTTGGGGCTCAGACAGGGATGAGAAGTGTTCCTGCTGCAGCCCAGGGCCACAGTCTGCAGGTACTTGCTGGCCAGACACCTCCTCCTGGCCCAGGGATGCGATTCCCACCCCCAAGCCCTCAGGAGGAGCCAGGCACCATCGTGCCATCCTGCCACAACAATGCCTCTGTCTGGAACGTGCTGTCACATTGTCCCCAGAGCCCCATTCCCGCTGACCTGTGGTGCTGTGGCTGCCAGCAGAGCTGCTCCAGTGGGCAGCAGATGTTGCACAGCTGGACGGGCTGTGTGGAGCAACACTGACATGCAGCGGTCAGCAGCTGCATCTCTGCCTGCCTGCCCCTGCCCACCCCAGCTCAGCCTCACCAGGGATGGCTACAGGCCAAACCTTGCATTGCTTCCCAAAAATTTAGCTATTTCCCCGTGGAAAAACCCCATCCTGGCTGGTGATCTTCCTCCCACAAAAGCAATGTTTGCCACAGAGAAATCACCTGCTGGTTAAAGGGGAGGGAATTGTTAGCAGAAGCACTTTTTTTTTTCCCAGCATGTTATTTAAATTCCTGTAAAACTGCCCCATAAGACTGCTTGTAAGTGAACATGCTGCAACCCAGAGGGTGCTGACAGGCAGTTGTTCCCAGATGGAAAAGTAGCTGCAATGCTGAACCAGTGAAGGAAAAGACTGGGAGGAGAGTAATTTCAGATATTTGAGTTCTCAAGAGCTCTGGGTGTGAGGTTGGCAGATACATTGCTCAGAAGTTTGGCCACACTGGGTGCCTGTGCTGAAAATCTGTCCCTTTCATCAGTGCTGGTGTGTTTTGAAACCTGGCCAGGGCAATGGCGTGAGGTTGGGGCTACCCTGGCTGCCAGCCCTGCTCCCCAGATCTGTCACATGGTCACAGTGTCAGCTCGTGGTGGCACTAGGGTATGAGCCAGCTGTGGCCACCTGGCCCATTTCTCTGCTCTGCAAGGTCCTCAGACTTGATCCCAGTTGCAGATGAATGGCTGCCAGCCTGAAGCACCAAAACTCAGGAGTGGTGATAACAGGGAACAGACAGAAAGAGAAAACAGTGAAATTACAACATTTGATGCAAGAAAAATCTCCATTTTCCCAGGTTCAGTGTCCAGTGTTTAGCAAACCAGGCATTCATAGTAAAAGTCCAAAAGATGCTGTTGTGGCCTGAATATGTGAGACATTGGAGCAGTTTGGGGAGGAACACTTAGGAAGGAAGAAGGAGCTCCAGTCTTAGCAAAGGGGAGGCTTTGGGCTGGTTTGCTTCTGAATAAGGAGTCAAGCCAGGGCTGTGGTGGAGCACCAGCTCAGTGGAAGCTCCCTGGGAGTGTGTGGTGTTTTAGCCAAAAGACTGAATAAGATTCTCGAATGTGTGAGAGGGGAAACAGTGAGTAGGTGCTGGGAGAGGATTTTACCTTTGTGTGGGGCTGAGGGGACTGATTCAGGAGTTTCGCATCCAGTTCAGGTGTCTGCATTTAAGAGAGGGTATTGGAGAGTGTTGAAAAGAGCTACAAAAATGATTGAAAGACTGGAGAAACAGCTTTGCAGAAGAGAGAACTTAAAGACCTCCATCTGTTTGTGTTATTAAAAAAAGAGGTTGAGAGGTGACTTGATGACAGTGCATAAATACTTTCAGAGGGAGAAAAGAGCGGGCACTGCAGGATCTGTAATTTAGCAGGGGAAAAAACCATGGATGGCTGGAAGCAAGAGCCAGATGAAGTCAAACTGGAAATTAATCACCTTCATTGTTTAAAAAAACCCAACAGGTCCAACATTTTGGAACAAATCCAAAGGAAAAGGGTGGTTTTTTCGGTCTCAGTGTCTGAAAATGAAGACCAGGAGCTTTTCTCAAAGACTTGTGTTAGCTAAGGCACAAGTTAGCACTGAATGGCTGGAGCTTAATGTGGAGATTATTGGGTTGAAATAATTGTGTGGATACACTCAGCATTGCAGTGGCATCCCAAAATATGCACTAGGACATATCTTTGGGCTTATCTACCTGGCTCCTGAGCAGGACTAGTGAAGAATGTTAACTTGGGAGCAAGGATGAAGTGAAGAAAAGAAACAAAAAAAAATCCATCGTGGGGTTGATTTTACTTAGTGGCTTTTAAGTTAAAAAAAAAAAAAATCAGAGACAAAGGGCAACCCCCCTTGACCCAGACACCTGCAGGTGTGGAGAAGCTGTCCAGGTATGGTCAGTCAGAATAACCCTCTGGAAGTGGGTGGATGAGTTGCTGTCCCGACTGACATCAGTTTGAGAAGGGGTTTCGCTGTGCTGCTGTAGAACACACTCCTAATGACAGCCTTGGGGCCCTCCTGAATGCAAATGCCAGATCTGCCTGTGAGAGGGTGTGATTTTCCCTACCCTGGGCACACATCTGGTCCTTTGTTCTGGACAATGGGAAGGTCCCTTCCTCTGTGCTCCCGCCCTTGCTGCTGTTCCTGGCCCTGTTCCCACCAGCTCAGCCGAGCCCCTGCCTGCTCTCAGGCTCCTCACACCCACCCTGCTCCTGGCAGCTGGAAACGGTTGAATTTTGGGATGTGGTGGTGCCAGGTTGTGGATTCTCCTTGCAGCAGGGAAGCTCAGGCCCAAGCATTTGGTGGAGAAGCAGAAATAAAAGGTTTTGCTTTGTTGGCTGTTGGATTGTCCAGGGTTAGAGCCCAAATGGCTGCTCAATGTCCTACCTGCACCCCTGGGAATATCAAGGACCTTGTGTCCTGCCTTCACACTGACATTTTCCTAAATTATTCAGGGGTTACAGGGTCTGGCAGCTGAAAAGGTCAAATGCTGACAAGTGTGTTGTCTCCAACACTGTCTTTGGCTGGGCTTCAGTTCCTAACTCCAGCCATGTCCCCCAGCCCTGCTACTCGTGTGATGCTCAAGCACTGGTTGCTGCCAAGAGACAGGGTAAGCCCAGCCTTGCTGGAGCCTCCTGGGGCTGATTCCCTCCTGGGGAATCATTGAAACAAATCCGTGGAAGGAATCAAACACCTTGAGTGTTTTAGGAGGGAGCTTGGGCTCTGAGGACAGCACTTGGCTCAGTGTGGTCAGTCCCCTGCCTTAGGTAAGGTGGGAATAGATAATAGCCTGTCTAGTTTGGGCAGGCCTCTCAACCCCTAATCCCCTCCCTCCCCATGTCCCAGGTAATAACATCCTTTCAATATTCAATGAAAAAAAACTGAGTGAAAGTGAGTGAAAGGTGAAATGTCTGTCTGTGGCAGAAAGCAAGAGATTGTGAAAGTGTTACCAGTGCTTTAGGGTGGGTAATAGCAGGAGATTTGTGAAAGGGATCTGGAAGAAAAGCCCCTTTTCAAAGGAATTGTATAATCACTGGTAGCTCAGTGTTTCACGCTCAAGGACTTGCTTTCACAATCTGCCATCAGAGGAGAGGATTTGCTGCTCTCTTCTGTAGATGAGCACTACAGAAACCCTTCCCACACTGCTTTTCTAAATCTTCTTTGAAGGGATGCTCCTCTGCTCCTACAACTGTCAGGGCTGTCCCTGCTTTGTGACCCACATTTGCAGAAATAATCAGGAATAAAAAGGGGATCAGAAAGCACCTGCCATGGAGGGATGCCCCTCAAAATCCCAGTGTCCCCAGAGCCAGGGACTGGGGAGAGGGCTCCAGGGTGATGCTGGGGGCTGCACTGGAGAGGAAATATGCCCCACTTGTAGATCTGTGGGGTGCTCAGCTGCAGGCAGAGCTCTTTTGGCAGCAGGAAGGGTAGAAAGGGTTTCAATGGAATTTATCTTTATTGGAAAGTGCAGCTTTGCTGAAATCAACCCATTTTGTGAGAACATGTCGGAAACGATTGATGGGAAAAAAATTCAGAACCATTCATTTTGACCTTCAGAGGGTAATTTTTTCTTCCAAAGCATTTAATTTCAATAAAATGCTCAGTTTAGTTTTGATGTTAGCACTCAAATTGATACCATTTTCATCTTCCATGTGTGTGACCTGCTGGTTCCTGGCTGTACCCTGGCAGTGCTGGGCTCCAGTGGCACCCACAGCACCTTTCCATGCCATGCTTCCAGTCACACAGCAGAGCAATCCTTCCACATCGATGCTTCTGAAAGCTTTCTCCAGCAAATTTGGGATGGACAAGAGGATTTGGAGATGAAAACACATCTGAAAGCATGGCAAGTTCCCATGGAAGAGGAACTGTACTTTCCAAGCACTCCAAGTCAGCAGTGCAGAGCTTGACCCTCCCTGCTCAGCCCTTCTGATCCAGTCTCTCAGAGAACAGCAGTAAACACATACATCAGCCAATTAATTTGGTGTTTTGCATTTGTAAGGCATTTTTGATGGGAAAAGGAGTTTAGCTTTAAATTTGTGCAACCTTGACATGCTTAAAGTTAAGCTGCTCTTTAAGTCTGTGCAGAATTGGGACCTGTTAGTGGTGCACATACCCCAGCCATGTCCTGCTGATATCCCCCTGGCAAGAGAGGGAGGTCTGGCTGCTGATTGCATTGATCTGAGGTGACAGCAGACCTGTGCCAATGCCAGGTTTGTTCATGCTCATGTAGGAGTGGTGGTGGCTGCAGCACGCAGCATTTGCAGCCCTGCTCACCAGGACTGGGACTTTTGCTGCTGTCTGGGAAGCTGCAAGAAGGACAACTGTTCCCTGTTTCATGCCTGCAGTGCTTTGTGCAAATACAGGAGGTGTGTGAGGCTGCAGAGGCTGCAGGGAGCTCATGGCATGTCCCTTCCCATCCATGCCCGGGATCCAGGGCTCCTCCTGGGTGGATTTGCAGGGAGCTGGAGGGAGGGACGCTCAGGTCTCAGCACTGCAGTGACAGGGCTCTCCTGAGCTCACCTTTAAAGCAACATCATTATTTCAGAGACATGCACAAGGGCAAATTCCCCGTGAGCATCGTGTATGAGGGAGCTGGACCCAACAGAGGAGGAATTTGTCACCTTTGGAAGCTCGGTGCTGCTGTGGCTGCTCCTCCTGCACACTGAGGCAAGGCTCCAGGCTTCTGCCCACCCAGCCCTGCCACCAGCAGCAGTAGGCCTGCAGAGACAACTCCCCAGGCTCCATTTTTAACTCACTCGCTTTCATTTATATTCAATTAGAGGATAAATGTAGGCAATGTGTGCGCTCAGCTCAGGCAAGGCTGCCACTCCACAGCAACCACAGAGAAGGTATTTTATATTTAAAATAGATGATGGAAGAGATGAAGACACAGAGTTGTGTACTCTATCACCTTCTTGTTGCTAATGTTGGCCTGGTCACGAAAACAGAAAGATTTATAAAAATTATTTGTTTTCTGAGACGTGCTGTTTACTCAGCTCCAGCATGGAAAATAAAGCCAAGGCTTCTGCTCGTGCTTTAAGTCAGTTCCTGTGTCTCATGACCAGGTTTGTAGAGATGCTGCTGAGGATTTTGACTTCCAGTCACTCTTTATTCAATGATTCAAATAAATAATAAATATTCATATGGAATAATGAAAATATTAATGGAAAAAGTGCAGCCTAAAGAATAAATTGGTCTCCCTTGAATCAGGGCAATGCCTGAGAGGACTCTGCAAAGGTAGTGGAGGGCACTCTGCTCAGGGGCAAGCCTCACAAAAACCCACTGAGTCTGACTCTTAAATGAAGGTGGAAAAGCTTCCAGCATTGTGTGCAGCTCAGTCTCACAGGCTGTGTGCCCTGATAAGGCACATGGGATCTCTCTAACAACCCTCTGCATTTAGAGCAGAATTTTGCCCTAAAAGATGATCCTGACGTGCTTAAAAGTGACAGTACCCTTTTGCAGTGTGTTTTAAGCACATGTATGCTCACACCTACAATGTGTTGACCAGGCTGGACTCAGCCTCATGCCTCAGTCCCCACAGCAGAGTTGTCTTTTCTGGGCTCTGCCCAGCCTAGAGCACAGAAAACTATCAAAACCCACTTAGTGCACGTTGATTTTATGGGAGTTGTGCAGCAAAATGCTGCTGGGTGCTTGGAATTAGAGGTCTGCGCAGAGGATTCATTACTCCTGCATTGTAATTAATGATAATTAAAAAAAAAAAAAAGTTTTTTTACCGAGAGTTATGCTGGGTGTCAGAATTAACATCTCATTGAATTATCAAAGCTTTCAAGTAGTGGGTAGTGGCTTGGGGCTTGCAAATAGGTCAGAGAAAGAGCTGGTGCTAAATATCTGATGGAAACTTTCCACTGGGGAAGAAAATCTTGCTGATTTGATGGAATAGGAACAATTCTTGGGAAGATGTCGATTCCATTAAAACTTACAGGAAAAGCAGGCGTGGAGGCTGGGCTGCCTGCATGTGACATGGGCTCTGTGGCTTCTTCCCGGGAATCCCTCCTGCTCACATTTGCATTACTGCCCTTGTCATTGCAAAATGAAAACACAAAAAGAAGGGAAGCGTGAACATTTTGGTGGCATGGTGCCAGCACAGGTCTGCTCTTGTGCCTTTGGCAGCTCCAGCTGAATGCTTTTGAAAGCAGCCACCAGTTTTTCGGGTTGCTTGGGTTTATGGGTTCAGCCAGGGATGGTTTGAGTCCGGTGCTCTGGGCTGTGGAGCACTTGCAACTCTGTGTGACATCAACAGGGGGAGCGGCAGGTCCTGCGGAACTGTCCTTGCGCCGGCCAGGGACGTGCCATCCTCCATCCCTTTCACCCAGCATCCTCCATCCCCTTTATCCAACATTTTCCATCCCCTTCGCCCGGTATCTCCCACAGCCTTTGTCCAGCCTTCAACCCAGCCTTCTCCTGGCAGCTTGTGAGGCTGGCAGTGGTTTCCACCTAGGTGGGAATTCATCCCTCAGGTTTTCCACCCCTGCTGCCACCGGGATGTGGCATTACCATGGAGGCTCTGGGTTGTACGTCCCCACAATGTGGCAGAGACAGTAAATGCTATTGTTGTGGCTCTTTGTAATGATTCTCATAATAATCCAGCACTGAAATCAGCCAGCTGGGCAGAAGGAGCCTCTCTCTTTGCGTGTGATGCCACCTCCAAGGGGTGGCCACTTCTTTTGCATAGGTCCTGCTGGGTTAAGGATGCCCAAGGACCTCTGACACTACCAGGATCTTCCTGTGTCCCTCCTTTGTTGGGGTGACAGCAGAGGGCTACCTGAGGATAAAGAGATGAAGGACTGACATGCTTAACTGAGACTCCCAAGCAGAGGGGAGAATGTAATATTTTGGGAACCAGATGAGCAGATCTCACAGCCTGTGCTGTGCCAACCCTTGTGGGGAGCAGCCCTGAGCTGAGAGGTGGGCACAGGGTCCATCCTTTGGCTGCTGAGGCTGTGCAACTTCTAGTTAAAACTCAGGAATGTCTTTGTTCCAGGCAACTCTTTCTGTAATCTTTCCTCTGCTCAGCTTTTTCTTCCTGTTCTCATAGAAAATAACCTTGTGTGAACTGCTGGAGGAGACAGTGGCTCACCAAAGCCTCCCTGCCAGCTGTGTTCCCCTGATCAGAGGGACCCTCTGGTCCTATAGGGAGCAACTGGCTGGTGGCAATTGTGGAAAGCAGATCTCAGAAGGGTTTGTCTCCACAGGGGAAAAGGCACAGCAGAGCTGACGGGGAATAATAATTATATTATTATGCAGGAATAATAATTTTATTATTTCTGAGAAGGGGATGGGTATGGGGGAAGAGCAGTGAGTGACTGCAGAATAATTATCTCACAGCAGCTATGCCAGGCAGTGTTTCCCTTGTCGACAACTCCTAAATATTGTGCTAGAGCAGGACTGCCAGCTTGGACTGTGTGGTCAGTGAAGATGGGGCTGTCCCAGCCCAAAGGGCACTTGTCAGCATCCATTGGCTCCTGCAGGAAGAAGAGATGATGCAAACACTCACCTGGCAGTGCCACACACCTTCGGGCAGGGCCGGGCAGCCAAGAGCCACCAAGCTCCCAGTGCTCGGCACCTTCCCACAGTGGGATGTGTAGGGATGCTGCTGCTGCTGCTGCTGCCTTACGGCTCTGTCCGGCCCACCCAGCTCCTGCACCACATCCCAGCGCGCTTCCACGTGCCTTTGTCCTTATCAGAGCGACGTTTTCCCACCGCGCGGGGCTGGCAGCGCATTCCTGTCTTGCTTCACCACGTGTGAACCAGCGATCACCCAGTTGGGTGCCGTGAATAATTAATATGTGTCACTGTGCTTCCTGCCCCCGCGGCGCTGTCGATTGCTTCTCTGGGACGAGGGGATTTGGCCAAGGTCGTTGTCGGTGTCGGCCCCAGAAGGACCGCGGGTGGGGAGCAGCTTGGGGGTGCCCCCAGGTGTCATTGTCCTTGTGGCTGCTTCCCGCATTCCTGTTGGGTGGGGAAAGCTCTCCTCGGGAGAGGAACAGCACAAAAGGGGAACGGCATTACTGCAGGCATGGAGATGGGGGAGGTGGGCAGGAGGACATGAATGCAGGTGGCTGCCGGCGGGGGTCGTGCCGAGGGGTGGTGACCCCCCCGACCTGCTGGATCCCTCCAGAGACTTGCAGCAGGATGGAAGGAGCATCACTCCTTTCTGAGAACCGCTTTGTGTCCTGATGTGATTCCCAGCGCCTTCCTCGTTTTTCCCCAAAACTGAGGCGGGGGAGGATGGGGGAAATTCAATTTTTTAAACAAAAATTTTAAACATAATAAAACATTAAAACATTTAAAGCGCTGTATTTTTACAAATCGAGCATACACACACACACACGCACACACAACCCCCATAAGAAAGGCAGCCGCGCACCCGCCCGCTCCCGGGGGCACCGGAGGTCCGGCCCGGTGTCCCCCACGGCCGCACAATGCCGCCCCTTCCCCGCCGCGCCCCGCCCCTCGGCCCGCCCCCGCCCGCCGCTGATTGGCTGGACCGCGCCGTCAGGTAGGGCGGGCGCGGCGCTGATTGGCTGCGGCGGCTCGGGGCGGGGCGGGCGCGG